>CM073520.1:30995526-31598338 GCA_037074615.1 Leucaena leucocephala | reverse complement strand
ATAGTAGAAAATTTTTCTAGTGTGCATTTTTTACCAGAAATTATATATGCGATAACAAGATATTCCTAATTTTCTCTATTTTTTATTTCAATATAATATCAATTTCTGCGGATATCCTTGAAACTCAACAAATTTCTGTTAGATTTGGAGGAATAAAATGCACTATCAATGTATAATTGTGTTCCTCCAGGTAACAATATATTAGCTCTTCCAAATCCCTCAATCATCTTTATACTTTCAGATATAGTCTGGACATTGGCTTCTCGCATCACTAAATAAGAAAAATATTTTATATTTCTGAATATTATATGAGTCGTTCAGTATTAACGAGATACAAATCTTCTTTATTAATGTCAATAAGTGTCATTCTTCATTAACAGGAACATAGCAAATGAAAAAGAAACACAAAAAGAATTAATGAAAAGAAATATTCATAATTTTATTTATTGTGATAAATAACTTCATAGTAAGTAGAAACTTTTTTTTTTATTGAGAGAATTATAAACTTTATTATAGCAAAAGAAAAACACACATAATCATAAAAGTTAACTTATTTTTGGACACTCCTATCACCAATTAGGTGATCAATTCTTCCATTAGAATGGCAAAGAAATTAACAATATCTAAATGAGTCACATCTATTTTACCATAATCAAAATCGCTTTCTTTCCCAGCAAAATTTGTGTTATATCTTTAGTTCTTTGCTTTTATTTTTATTTTTCCTTTTGAACGATTCTTGGTATAGTTCAACTAAATGTCTTGGGTACGACAAGTATGAGCCCAATGGCCTTTATCAACACAACGATTGCATAAATTTTTAATATAATTATCATTTATACTAGTTTTCTTTTTGTGGTTATCATCATTATTTGCCCACCTCGAATGGGAACTACGACCACGACCACTTTGATCACGGCCTCATCTATAGCCACGGTAGAGTTCACGTCCCCGACCACGGGATGATTTATTTGTCCCTACATTCACTTCTGGGAATGCAGTAGAGCCAATTGGACGGGATTCATGATTTCTCATTAGAAGCTCATTATTTTGTTCAGCCATCAAAAGGTAAGAAATCATTTTAGAATACTTTTTGAAACATTTTTCACGATATTGTTGCTGTAATAGTACATTGGATGCATGAAATATGGATAATGTTCTTTCTAACATGTCATCATTAATAATTTTCTCTCCACATAGTTTTAGTTGAGAACTAATTCTAAATAGTGCAGAATTATACTCACTGACTAATTTAAAATCTTGCAAACGTAAATGCATCCAGTCATAACGAGCTTTTGGAAGAATCATAGTTTTCTGGTAGTCATACCTTTCTTTTATGTTGTTCCAAAGGACAAGTGGGTCTTTGACAGTTAAATACTCAGTTTTTAATCCTTCATCTAGGTGGTGGTGGAGAAAGATCCTGGCTTTAGCTTTGTCTTTATTAGATTCTTGATTGCCATATTTGATAGTGTCTCCTAAACCTATGGCATCTAGATGGATTTCTACATCTAGCATATAGGATAGATAATTCTTTCTAGTAATATTAAGAGCCACAAACTCAAATTTTGTAATGTTCGACATGATGATACTATCATAAAATGGAACAAGAGTTAAATGAAGATTGAGATTAAGAAGGTTGAGTAATTAGAAAATAATCAAATATAAAACTATAATTCAACATGAAAGTAATATAAAAACTTACCTTCTAATGATAGACTTTATAATAATGTCAACTTCTAGAGTAGTTTTATTGACAACGTATTGTAAAATTAATAATAAGATTAGGAAGAGAAAAAAGATAAAGATAAAAAAATAAAAAAAGTGTCTTCTATTCTTTATTTTTATTATAATACAAATGGTTAATATACTTATTATTTTTAGTGGGGTATAATTGTAGAAGTTTTAGTTATGGAAAAATTATAGAAAAATTACACTAAGATCTCAAGTAAGACAATGCTGTTACAAATATTCTTGCACATGTGGATGTCCATAAAACTTATACCTCTTGGGATTCCTCTTAAGATTCCTTCTTCCCTTTATGCCATAAACCTATAACTTTCTCAATGAATGACTTGAGAGGGATTTCTTATGGTTAATGGCATTTTATTCCTCTTTAATCTTTTGTAACCTTATATTTAGTCTTTAATGAGTGTGGCCTATAAATAGTGGCTGTGTAGAAGGCATTTGGACAAGTGAATATACAAGCATATGAGGAATTCTCTCTTGTCCTTCTATTTCTCTCATCTCTAAATCTTGTTTTGTTATTCTTTCTACTCTCTCACTTTCTTATTTTTATAACACGTTATCAGCACGACATTGCTCTGAAAAATTTAAGGTATGAACTCCTTATCAATTCATATACTATTATGTTCAATTATGTACAAAGGATATTAGTTTTCTCTTTATCTAATTATTATATATGTTTTATTTTCTATTATTACCTTACTTAATTATTATGGGCAAATATTATTTTTATATATTTGTTATATACAATTATTTATTATTCTTTCATATCCATTTTAATTTTTGTTGTTAGATATGTGTGTGTAGGTTATCTTTATTGTATTTTATTCTTATATAAAATATTGTGTTATTCTAATTTTTCTTCTTCTTTTGATATTTTGATACAATATTATTATTGATTCTCTATTTATATATATTTACATATATGTGTTATTTACATTTTTCCTTCTCCCTATATATTGTTTTCATTTCCAATTCCCCCTCCCTATATATTTATTAATTTATATTTCAATTGATTTATTTATCTTCTTTGTATTCTTAGCATTATTATATATTTACTACAGTTATATAATATTAACTTATTTATATTACGAAATAATTATACTATATTACTATTTATATATTTGATTTATGTTATTTCTAATTCTATGTATTGTAACATATTATTTATGGTATTTTTATGTTATTTAATTTATTTTGTTATATTTATTTATATTTATATTGCTTATTTTATTTATGTTACTTCTATTGTAGTATTATTTTCTCTATATTATTTATGTTGTTTCCATTATTTTGTTTTGTTTATTTAATTGCTTATATGTTACTATATATATTTTATATTTATTTATTTTATTTTATTTTTATTTATACCATTTATATTTTGTTACTTTTATTGAATTTATATTTATGTTGAATATATATTGTTTATTTATTTATGTTTTTATTATCATATTTTTCTAATGAATTTTATCAGAATTCTAATTGTTATTATTATTTTAGTTCGATCCATGGCTAATCTGACGAAACTCGAGTTTACTGCTCTTGATATCTCGGGAAAAAATTATCTGTCTTGGGTTTTAGATGCTGAAATTCACTTAGATGCCAAAGGTCTAGGGAATGCTATTTTACCTAGAAATGAAGCAAGCAATCAAGACAAGGCTAAGGCTATGATTTTTCTTCGTCACCATTTACATGAAGGGCTAAAAGCTGAATACCTAACGGTGAAAGACCCGTTAGAATTGTGGAAAAATTTAAAAGAACGATATGATCACCATAAGATGGTAATCTTGCCCAAAGCTCGTTATGAATGGTTGTATTTGAGGCTACAAGACTTTAAATCTGTATCTGAATATAATTCAACTGTTTTTAAAATAAGTTCTCAACTGAAATTGTGTGGTGAGAAAATAAAAGATGATGACTTATTAGAAAAAACTTTTTCTACCTTTCATGCTTCAAATGTGCTCCTGCAGCAGCAATACCGTGAAAAAGGTTTTAAAAAGTATTCTGAACTAATCTCATGTCTTCTTGTGGCTGAACAAAATAATGAGTTGTTAATGAAAAATCATGAGATCTGTCCCATTGGATCAGCTCTATTCCCTGAAGCAAATGTGACTGAACGCATTGATTTTCATGCCCATGGTCGTGGTCGCGGTCGTGGCCGTGGTAGGGAACGTGGCAATTACCGTCATCATGGTGGTGAAAGTAATTATAATCCAAATACCCACCAAAAGAAGAAATATAATGAAGGGCAGAAAAAAGATAAGGGTGGTCCCTCAAAAATTGTGAAAAATCTATGTTATAGGTGTGGGATGAAAGGGCATTGGTCGCGTACCTGTCGTACGCCTGAGCATCTAGCAAAGCTTTATCAAGCCTCCATAAAAAAGAATTCAAAGAACATGGAAGCTAATATGACTTTCCAAGATGATGATGTTGAGGCAAATTTTGCATACAAGAATGATGATACCAATGAGCTATATAATGACCTTGATGCTATGGCACACTTAGAAGTGGCTGATTTCTTTGAGAATCATGATTAGAGAAACAAATTTAGTCTATGTTTTATCTATTTTTCATCTTAATTTAGTTATGCTTTATGCTTTATTTATGTTTACTTTTATTTTCTTCTTTTAAGAGCATTATTGCTAATAATATATTTTAATACATTTATTTATTTTCCTTTGATGAAGAATATGGATGTTCCTCTCTCTTTTATTGGGCACAAGAATGAAGATATATGTCTCATAGATAGTGCTACAACACATACCATACTTAAAGATAAAAAATATTTTTCTCATTTGACAATGAATGGTGCAAGCATCAATACTATAGCGGGTAATACAAAACTAATTGAAGGCTCTAGAAAAGCAATGATAATATTACCCAAAGGGACAAATTTTATAATTAATGATGCTTTATATTCCTCTAAGTCTCAAAGAAATTTGTTAAGTTTTAAAGATATCCGCCGAAATGGGTATCATATTGAGACTATAGATGAGAAAAATATTGAATACCTATATATTACAATTGTTAGACATGAAGAAAAATGTGTTCTTGAAAAAGTACCTGCATTATCTTCTGGTTTGTACTATACAAATATTGGTATAATTGAAATAAATGCTACAGTAAACCAGAAGTTTACTGATAAAAATACATTTATTATTTGGCATGACCGGTTAGGCCATCCCGGATCAACTATGATGCGAAGGATTATTGAAAATTCACATGGACATCCATTGAAGAGTTAGGAGATTCTTCAATTTAAAGATTTTTCATGTGTTGCTTGTTCTCAAGGCAAACTAATTACAAGACCTTCATTAACAAAAGTTGAGGTAGAATCCCCTGCATTTCTAGAACGTATCCAAGGGGATATATGTGGACCTATTCATCCACCATGTGGACCATTTAGATATTTTATGGTTTTAATAGATGCATCTACAAGATGGTCACATGTGTGCTTGTTATCTACACGTAATTTAGCATTTGCTAGATTACTTGCTCAAATAATTCGATTAAGAGCACAATTTCCAGAATATGCAATTAAGACAATTTATCTTGATAATGCGAGTGAGATCGCATCGCAAAAATTTAATGATTATTGCATGGCAACTGGAATAATAGTGGAAAAATCTGTTGCTCATGTCCACACTCAAAATGATTTAGCAGAATTATTAATTAAACGCCTCCAATTGATTGCTAGACCAATACTCATGAGAACAAAACTTCCCATTTCAGCTTGGGGACATGCAATTTTACCTGCATCAACAATTATACATATCAGGCCAACAAGTTATCATAAATTCTCCCCATTACAATTGGCTTTTGGTCAGGAGCCAAATATTTCTCATCTTAGAATTTTTGGATGTGCGGTATTTGTCTCAATTGCTCCACCACAATGTATAAAGATGGGACCTCAGAGAAGGTTAGGGATATATGTTGGTTATGAATCTCCTTCCATAATCAAGTATTTAGAACCGTTAACGGGAGATTTGTTTACGGCATGTTTCGATGATTGTCATTTTGATGAAACAAATTTTCCAACATTAGGGGGAGATAATAAGCAGCTGGATAAAGAAATCACATGGAAAGCATTATCATTGTCTCATTTAGATCCTCGAACACAAATATGTGAGCTTGAAGTTCAAAAAATAATTCATTTGCAAAATATTGCAAATCAACTGCCAGATGCATTTACTGACCCCAAGATAATTATTAAATCTCATATTCCAGCTGAAAATACTCCAATTCGAATTGATGTCCCAGCAGGACAAGTAGCAAGTGTAAATGAAAGTAAACCACGTTTGAAGCGTGGTAGACCAATCGGTTTCAAAGATAAAAATCCTAGAAAGAAAAGAATAAACAATCAAGATGGTCAAATTGAGGAGGCTAATCTTATATGAGATACCCAAGACATAACAAATCAAAAGACCCCAGAAGAAGTCCAGGTACCTGAAAATAATGAAGAGATCTCGATAAGTTATGTCACTACGAGAAAAAGGTGGAACCGAGAAAATATAGTCATCGACGATATTTTTTCATACAATGTTGCTGTTGAAATAACTAATCAAAGTGATGATCTTGAACCTAGATCAGTTGAAGAATGTAGACATAGAAATGATTGGCCAAAATGGAAAGACGCAATTTAAGCAGAATTGAATTCACTCTCAAAACGTGAAGTTTTTGGACCTGTAGTCCAAATACCAAATGGTGTTAAACTAGTTGGATATAGATGGGTTTTTGTGCGAAAATAAAATGAGAAAAATGAGGTTGTTAGATATAAAGCACGACTTGTGGCACAAGGCTTTTCACAAAGATTTGGCATTGATTATGAAGAAACATATTCTCCTGTGGTGGATACAATTATTTTCAGATATCTAATCAGTATGGCAGTGCATGAAAGACTCGATATGCGTCTAATGGATGTTGTTACAGCATACTTATATGGTTCTTTAGATACTGAAATTTATATGAAAATCCCTGAAGGATTTAAATTGCCTGAAGCATGTAAGAATCCTCGAGAAAATTATGCAATTCGTTTGCATAAATCCTTATACGGATTAAAACAATCTGGAAGAATGTGGTACAACCGTCTAAGTGAATATTTGTTGAAAGCATGCTATAAAAATGACTCAATTAGCCCATGTGTTTTTATAAAAAGGAATATATCAGAATTTGTTATAATTGCTGTCTATGTGGATGACTTGAATATAATTGGAACTCCTGAAGAGCTTCAAAAGGCAATGGATTGTTTAAAGAGAGAATTTGAAATGAAAGATCTTGGAAACACAAAGTTTTGTCTCAGTTTACAAATCGAGCACTTAACAAATGGAGTTTTTCTTCATCAATCAGCTTATATTGAAAAAATATTAAAGCAATTTTATATGGAGAAAGCACATCTATTAACTACTCTAATGGTTGTGAGATCTCTAGTTAAAGAAAAAGATCCTTTTCGCCCTCAAGAGGAAAATGAAGAACTTCTTGGTCCAGAAGTACCATATCTTAGTGCTATAGGGGCACTAATATATCTTGCTAATTCAACACGACCTGATATTGCATTTGTTGTGAGTTTATTGGCAAGATTTAGTTCTTTTCCAACAAGAAGACATTGGAATGGAGTTAAACATATATTTCGATACCTTCGAGGGACAATTGATATGGGATTATTTTATTCTAATGAATCCGGATCACAATTAATTGGTTACGCAGATGCAGGATTTTTATCAGATCCACATAAAGGTAGATCTCAAACAGGATATTTATTTACTTGTGGAGGTACAGCTATATCTTGGCGTTCGATAAAACAAACTTTATCAGCTACCTCATCAAATCATGCAAAAATCATTGTAGTTCATGAAGCAAGTCGAGAATGTGTTTGGCTAAAGTTAATAATCTAACATATCCAAAGAATGAGTGGTCTACTTCCAGAACAAGAGATTCCAACAGTATTATATGAAGATAATACATCATGCATAGCTCAATTGAAAGGAGGATATATCAAAGGAGATAGAACAAAACATATTTCTCCAAAATTCTTTTTCACTCATGATCTTATGAAGAATGGTGATATAGATGTTCAGCAAATTCGATCATGTGACAACCTTGCAGATTTGTTTACCAAGACACTATCAACTAAGCCATTTGAGAAGTTAGTGTATAGTATTGGAATGCGCAGATTCAAAGATATAAATTGACAACGTCATCAGGGGGAGTAAACACGTACTTAATGTACTCTTCATTTTAAGGATTTTGTTTTTCATTGGGTTTTCCTGAAATTTTTTTTTTATAAGGCAACCTAAATAAATATTGTATACTCTTTTTCCTTCACTAGGTTTTTGTCCCAATAGGTTTTTCCTAGTAAGGTTTTAATGAGGCATAATATCTGTCATGGACATCCAAGGGGGAGTGTTACAAATATTCTTGCACATGTGGATGTCCATAAAACTTATACCTCTTGGGATTCCTCTTAGGATTCCTTCTTTCCTTTATGCCATAAACCTATAACTTCCTTAATGAATGACTTGAGAGGGGTTTCTTATAGTTAATGACATTTTATTCCTCTTTAATCTTTTGTAACCTTATGTTTAGTTTTTAATGAGTGTGGCCTATAAGTAGTGGCTATGTAGAAGGCATTTAGACAAGTGAATATACAAGCATATGAGGAATTCTCTCTTGTCCTTCTATTTCTCTCATCTCTAAATCTTATTTTGTTATTCTTTCTACTATCTCATTTTCTTATTTTTATAACAAATGCATTATTAAGAGGTCCTATCAAATCTCTAAATGACGTTCTAGTTCTAAAAGACCTATATGTTAGAGATTGTAATTGTACAAAGACGCCTTTGACCTTAGTAATGGAAAAAATGACATGTTTAAATGGAGAAATATTTGGATTAGAGTATATTTTTACCCTTAAAGCATTCATGAAAGCCATGAATGAATGGTTTAATAGCAGGGAGAAAGCAATGAAAGCGCAAAAGAGCGAAGTGGCGACTTCAAAGAAGCGAACAAAAGCATGATTGGGTTCAGACTTGATCTTGACGGATTTGAATTCTCTCCTGCCGAAATCGACGGTTTTAATTTATCCGACGATTTCCACCTACCCTTATTGGTTGTACAATGTTGACATGAGAAATTGATTCTCCGTCCAAGAAGTTGGGGTTGGTGACGCATGCCGTCAGCGAGCAAGGTTTCATTATATAATCATTATATATATCCTTCATTTTCATCTGCTTTCTGCGATACCCAGATCTGAAGTTGGAGGAAAAGAATCGAAATTCAGGTTCGCTCTTTTGAACCTTTCTTTTTCGCTTTTACTTTTACTATGCGTCGAGCTTTGCAGGCGTAACCATTTTTCTTTCTTTGCTGGATCAGAAATGTCACATCTCTCAATCTTGTACTCGAATGGATAGGGTTTTAGAAATAAATTTATAAAAAAAATTTAGGAAAAAAAAAGAGTTTTTTGAGAAAAAATTTATAAAACAAAATAGTGGATTTGAATAAATAATTGTTTGAATAGTTAATTTTAAAAATACTTTTATTATTAGTAAATTATGAAAAAATAGATTAGTATTAAATGAGGAGAGATGAGATGAGAGAGAAGGGTGGATATAAAAAAAAAAAAGAGATAAAGTAAGAAAGATGAGAGAGGATATAAGAAAAAATAGGAGAGATAGTATAAGAAAAAGTAGGGGTAATATAGTAATTGGTTAGTTCATAAGTTCTTTTACTATTCTATAAGTTACTCTGACCACCTTATTTAAAATTTTAATTTTAAACTATAATTTAGTCCAAAAACCTGTTTGAACAAACTGTTTGTTTTAAAATTTCTTCAAAGAGTTTTTATCCTAAAAGCTCTTTAGAAACTCTGTTTCCGTAATTTCCAAACAGGCCCTCGATCTTATTGCATCTGATTTTGGTTCTGGAAGATAAACCCATTATTGCTTCATCGGGGTTCTAGATTCTTATTGATGAACTTTGTGATGAATATAATGCTCTTCTGTTTCCGTTGTTGGATGTGTTTGCTTGATCATATTCTTGGTTATACTGGTTTACATGCTGCAGACATATTTTCGCATTGAGATTTTAACAAAATGTTGCAAAATCTGGCTGTTGTCTGTTTCGGCTGAAAAGAAGTTGCTAACTTGATTCCAATTCATTAACTGTATTTGGAGAACTTGCTATCACCCTAAGAAACTTTACCTAATATTTATTCAGTATATTTTTGTGGACTTTGAAACTGTAACGCTTTGATAGTTTGGACTGATACTAATCTCTAGGATTACCAAATAGGAGCTCATCTTTTGTTTATTGATGCAACCTTAATCAAATTTAGCAGGATTTGAGGGAAAGGCATTTTGCTGTTTGTAAACTGTATAGTATGTTCTTAACTCCTCTTTGGGAATCTCATTCCTTCTGGAATTTTTGTTTGAGAGAGAATTAAAGGATGCACACCACATCTGAACAATTATTTTTTTTTTGGGGTGAACTTTAACAATTGAATTTCAGTTATATAATATTTCATCTTGAGATATGTCTGTTTAGTCTTTAGAAGTAATAGTCGTGGTGGGTAGTTGGCTTCAAACAATTAGCTTCATTTGCCATAGCCGATAGAACTTAGATATTTCTGGCAAGTTTCCATTATAATTTTCTCTGTAAATTTAAACTTCTTGTAGTTTATCCTTATGTGTTTTAGCAAACATTGAACAGGAAGGAAATCAATTATGGATCAACCAACAAATCTCACTAGGATAGGCCTTGCTGGGCTGGCTGTAATGGGACAGAATCTTTGCCCTCAACATTGCTGAGAAGGGATTCCCCATTTCTGTGTATAACCGAAGTGCGTCCAAGGTTGATGAGACCATTGAACGGGCAAAACGGGAAGGAGAACTTCCTCTTTATGGTTTTCATGACCCTGAATCTTTTGTCCTTTCCATTCAAAAGCCTAGGGTCATAATAATTCTTGTGAAGGCTGGAGCACCTGTTGACCAGACTATCAAGACTCTATCTGCATACATGGAGAAAGGCGATTGTATAATTGATGGTGGTAATGAGTGGTATGAGAATACCGAGAGGCGTGAGAAAGAAATGGAAGAATTGGGTCTTCTCTATCTTGGGATGGGAGTTTCCGGCGGGGAGGAGGGTGCTCGAAATGGCCCCTCATTGATGCCTGGTGGTTCATTTGAGGCTTACAAATACATAGAAGATATTCTTCTTAAGGTGGCAGCTCAAGTCTCTGATAGTGGTCCCTGTGTGATATATGTTGGTAAAGGTGGATCTGGTAACTTTGTGAAGATGGTTCATAATGGAATTGAATATGGTGATATGCAGCTGATTGCAGAGGCTTATGATGTACTAAAGACGGTTGGGAAGCTGTCGAACGAGGAACTAAAAAGCGTCTTCTCAGAATGGAACAAGGGAGAACTTCTTAGTTTCTTGATTGAGATCACTTCAGATATATTTGGGATTAAGGATGATAAAGGAGATGGCTATCTGGTTGATAAGGTTTTGGACAAAACGGGCATGAAGGGTACTGGTAAGTGGACTGTCCAGCAAGCTGCTGAATTATCGGTTGCCGCTCCTACCATTGAATCTTCTTTGGATGCTAGGTTCCTTAGTGGATTAAAGGAAGAAAGAGTTGAAGCTGCAAAGGTCTTCAAATCAGCTGGCTTTGGTGATATCTTGGCTGATCAGCCTGTGGACAAGAAGAAGTTTATCAACGATGTTAGGCAAGCTCTTTATGCGGCCAAAATCTGCAGTTATGCACAGGGAATGAATCTGATCCGTGCAAAGAGCATCGAAAAGGGATGGGATTTGAAGTTGGGAGAATTGGCCAGGATTTGGAAAGGGGGTTGCATTATAAGAGCAATTTTCTTGGACAGGATCAAGAAAGCTTATGACAGGAATCCTAATCTTGCAAACCTTCTAGTGGATCCCGAGTTCGCAAAAGAGATGATTGATCGGCAATCTGCCTGGAGAAAAGTTGTATGCCTCGCCATCAACTCTGGTATTAGCACCCCTGGTATGTCTGCTAGTCTTGCTTATTTCGACTCATATCGAAGGGAAAGATTGCCAGCTAACTTAGTGCAAGCTCAACGAGACTACTTCGGTGCTCATACATATGAAAGGATTGATGTGGAGGGATCTTTCCACACTGAGTGGTTCAAGCTTGCCAAACAGTCCAGGAACTAAGGTTTCCTACATTTTTATCCACACTTTCAAACTCTGAATAAATGTAACATTTTCTGCTCAAGAATATATTTTTGAGTGGAGCTTAAATAACTGCAATGTGGTGAAATTTTATTTCATTATATCTATAATGAGCTTGGTTTTGTAGTTCCAATTTGTTTAATTATATATCTGCTCTGCTCTGTTAATCCCTGTTTATGTTGCCTTTCTTCGTTTAAAAGAACATGAAGTGTCAGGTGTTGTATTTTCGCTATGTTTAATGCTTTTTGCCCTCTTCTTTTTTCTTCTCTGTGGGCGTTGGTTTTCAGGGCCAATGCGTTTTCCTTTCAAAGTTTGTTGTGTCAATATTGTCTTATAAGAACATTGAAGGTAGGAAATTCAAGAATAATTGTGTCATGAGCAATAACACAAGGTTCAAGGTCATTGATCCGAAATTACCTAGAAAACTGTACAATTTATCAGATGATTTTAACTTAACATTCTGACAGTAATAATGCAGTTTTTTATGAAGTACTACCTCTTATCTTTAATATAGGAGTTAGATAACTAATTTGCGGATATTAAAGAAATTAGTTAAATTAGTTATAAGTAACAATTTGTATTAGTTTTCTTAAATTACCCTTATTAATCATGTGTATTGGAACTATCTCCTGATTTGGAGTCCTCTTAATATATATAATCAATATAGATACTTTGGGAGAAAATTATAAATTTGGGAGATAAAGTAAATTGAGATATTATGTTTAAGATCAAAGTGAACCCCTTGTTTAGCTCTTATATTTTAGGATTGGAGACAGTACTAGTTTTATTCCATAATTCACTGAGAATTACTTAAAAACACTTCACATTTTATTACGTTGTGCTATTAGTGTAAGTGTTGTAGCCTTAGCGTGTGATAAGGTTGTTGCTAGATTAAAGTCTTGAAAATAGTCTCTTTGCTGTGGGTGTTGTGGGGGGTGTTTGAGCTATGTATATCTATTCCCTCATCCGCAGACCCCACCTGGTGAGACCCTTGTATCGTTATCTATACCCATGTTCAAGCCTATTTAAATAATCAGACCTTTGAAATGGGACGCATACTAATTCATAAACACAGAAAAAGCAGTTCTATGTATTTTATATATGGATAAAGAATTACAGCATGAATGGCACTGAAATTGGGACATACATACAAGCATGACAACCTATGTGATCTTCTGTTAATAATCAGCAGAATCATCATGTTCTCTGTTTTGTTTTTAATTTTCCCTTTATAACATGTGGACAAAAGAGAAACTTTATAAGAATATTATATTCTTATGATTCCTATCAAGCCATGTATATATATATATATACATATATATGTATATATATACATACATATATATATGCTTTCATGTATTATACAGCCTGAAACTACCAAATGCCTTGCTGTTTCATTTTGTGTCCCTTGTTTGGAAAGTTAGCTCAGAAAGAAAAATAAAAAAGAGAACTTTGTTGGTGGTTCTAGTTGTCATTTGTGTAGCTATGTGAGACGTTGCTCTCTTTCCAGCGCAAAACACACTCACACAACAAATGGGTTGCTTCATATATATTAGCTGATTGTGTAGTAGCAGAAAAACACATGTCCATGAATCATAATTATTTGGAAGTTTTGGGATATCTCTTCAATTATCTTTTGTCGCATTCTCGCATTCTCCTTTTTCCTTTCTGGCTAACAGCTCAATCCATACCAAAAGCCACAATCATTTGGCCAAGCTTTTATTTTTTCAGAATATTAATTAGCGGCAAATATATTATTCTTAGTTATTCCCTTTTAGATCCCCCATTTTACCCAATTTTGCACAAGCTTACCATGTTGACTTATTGTTTACCTTTAATCTGTGCTATTGATGAGTTTGTCATTGACGTCACACCAACTTTTGTTTTTTGAAGTAAAATTTCATTTACTCCAAAGATATCTTAATATCTATTGGTTCCCACAAATTTTTCAAAACTAATACTATCTCACATCTTAAACATAGGAGCTTAGATAAATTAATTTATAAAAAATAAAATTGTGTTTGACTTAATAGAGGGAAGGGGAGGAATTTTAAAATATAATTTCTTTAAAATCACTTGTTATGTAAAATCTATTATCTAAAATTACTTTAAAATCATTTTTTAGAATCTATTTTTTAAAAATTAAACAAAATACACCTTAATATATATAAATTAAGGATGTGTTTAACTCAATGAAAGAGTGGAGAGGGGAGAGATTTTAAAATTATTTCTTTTATATAGCTAATTCCCTCCCCTCCTAACAACTTTAGCAATCTAGATGGGGAAAATGAACAAAATCTCTCCCCTCTCTTCCTTTTTCCTCCTCTCCAAATCCCTTATATCAAATACAACTTAAGAAAATTAGTTAAGGTAATTATTATTTATAAAAAAAATGTGTTGGTATTTCAAAAATACCCCTTTATATGATTTACACTGAAAATTAGTCATTTTGTTGGAACCCTTTAATATATACAATAAATTAATAATAATAGTTTAAAAAATTATAAATTTAAGATAATTTTTTTGGATAATTTTGTTGGGTACAAATTTAAGATAGAAATTTCTCTCAACTAAAATCCATTGAAATTTAGGTATTTTGACGTTGAAACAAACAAGACCAAATATTGAAATTGTCAAGTGATTCAAAAATTTTCGAGCAAGGTCAATTGTTAACTGAAATGGGATTATATTCTTTTTTCCTTTTCCAACATGATACATGGAGAAAGAGAGAGAAAATCTGGAGAAGTCAAAAATGGAAGGCCATGAAACCATCTTCTTCAGAAATCACTCCATTTCCAGAAGAACTTAAAAAGGCTTTGCTGATGAGTGTTTCAACATGTATCTTCTTTGCTCATATACATTCTTCACTACCAAAAGAATAATCATTAACATCCGAAACTAAAACTCCAGAAACTAAAGAATATTAATTGTTTTGAGAATGTTTCGAAACTCGAAATGAACAAAAAAAATCCAAAGATATGAAGAAGATGATGATGCTTGTTTCAAAACTGAAAGCATCATGAAAGAAGAAACAATTTTTGTGATTCTGCGCTGTTATTACTTACTGTTACTATTACTATCAAGCCGTTTCTTGTCTTTCTTATTAGATGATGATGAACAAGACTTGCCTGCAAATCCTCCATGATGATCTTTCTTGTCTTTCTTATTGTTGCTATGATGGGTTGGGCGGCCAGATGAAGCATCAGAAGCCATGGAATCGTCACTGTCTTCTTCATCTCTCTTATCGTTCATTCTTCTTCTGCTGCTGTTGTTGTCACCATAGAGGCCATCTTCTTCGTTCTCAATGTTGCTGCAATCATCTTCCATGGGAGACGCTAAGTACATGGTCCAACCTGATTCACTGCTGCTGCATCCTTCTGCACCCATGCTTTGTCTCGAAGACTCCATTTTTGAAAGAAAGAAAGAAGAATGTTAGAGAGAGAGAGAGAGAGAGAACGCGAGAGAGAGATGAATGAGAAGATGTATAGTTACAAGTTATACATTAATAGATAAATAGATATGTGCCTGCCAGGGATAGTCTGATATACTGAACGGAAAAGTGTGGGGTGAAAGGCCTAAAAAAGTTTCTATGAATTAAATTCATGTATAGAACAACCACGAAGCTTCTATTCCTAGTTACAATTACAATTCAGCCAAAAATCATGTTCTTATTTGTACTAATTAATTCTTCACTTTATATGATTGATTATCAACAAATTTTCTTTGTTATTTAATTAAGGGTTTATCATTTCAAAGTTTAGAGTGCAAATTTTTTTTATTTCTTTTAATAATTGTATTTCATAAGATTTAAATATGTATCCTTCTCCTTACAAACTATACCACTTACCATTTCAACCAACAACTTATTAGTTAATTATTAACAATTTTAATTTCTTAAAAAATAATTTTTTCTATTATATGTTTTTGTTAAAAAAAAAATTAAAATCTAAAAAATCTCCCTGAACTTTGTGTGTGTTACACATCATTTCTTTGAACTATAAAAATTTAAAACCAATACCCTGAAGTTTCATATTTTGACCAACAGGTGGTCATATTTAGAACAGGGTCAAAATTTGAAACTTTATGGTCTTGATTTTAAATTTTTATAGTTCAAGGAAGTAATACGCAATATACTAAAGTTTAGTAGTCAAAAAATAAATATAAAAGTTTATGTCCTAACAAAAAAGAAAAAAAAATTAAAACCAACTAATCATGGCGATGTAAATAGGATGTATTCACTTGTAAGTAAAATTTACTTGTGATAACCACCATTAGTTAGATCAAATGGAAGGAATCAATATCTTTTAAGCAAAGTCTTTATCTTATGGATTAACAAAAAACTATATTAAAAGAGTTATCTGCTACAAAGGAGATTGAAATTTTACATAAGACATAAAAATCGATCAAAGCTCAAACATCTAGGACGTGATGGAGTAGTTAATAATAGAAATGTGCGTCTAAAAGAAGGTGAGGTATAGAGATTTAGGCTTGGATAAAATTTTAAAAAAAAATTATGAAAAAAAAAGATTTTTAGATAGCTTTTAGAAAAATATTTATGGAGAAGAGTTTATGAAAAAAAATAATTTTGAATAAGTGAGTATTTGGATAATTATTCCAAAAGTACTTTTCTTATTAGTAAATTACGAAAAAAATGTATGATTATTAAATATATGAGATAAGAGATATAAGAGATGACATATGAGAGAGGAGAGATAAAAGATGACAGATGAGAGAGGAGAGATAAGAGATAACATATGAGTGAGGAGAGAGAGTGTAGAAGAGGATGAGAGAGGAGAGATAATATAAAAAAGAAAAGAGAGAGGAGAGATGGTATAGAAAAGAAATGAGAGAGGAAATTGTAAGGAATTGGAAGACACGCAGCGGAAATTAATTTAAAAATTTTTCCATTCCTTGCCAGGATCTACCGTATGTGTTTAAGTCAAGTGGAAAGAAGTATTACCCTTAGTGTGCCTCAGCGACTTCCACAGCTTTCGGTCGCGACGTTCACAGCTTCTCTCTGCAGCTCGTGCTCCCTTTCTGATCTCAAGAAGTCGACGACTCAGGTCGGCTTCCTCTACTGGTATCCACACGAACAGCGTTACAACCACGAACGACATGCTAGCGTCTCTTGTCCCTCCAGGGCTTTCTCAAGAGTTCGTCCTCTCCGTCTCTGTTTCGGCAGTTTCTTATCTGCAAACCTTTTGCAGAGTCCCCTTCGGCCTTTCTATGTTTTATATGTTTCTCTGTGCAAAACGCAGCTCCCAAAATCAGATATATAGGATGCTATACGTTTTTCTCTGTCAACCGAATTGGATTTTGGAGTTAATCTTATATTAATTCCAAAATTAATACAATATCATATATTGTATAATTTTATAAGAAACTAATTAAATAAATAATATCAAATCGTCCCACAGATTTAATTACCCATTTATTTAATTTTAAATAAAGATGAGACTGAACTATGTTTGATTTATTCTCATAAATCAAATTTGAGATATCCTATCAATTTGAATTTTGAATTTCAAACATGAAAGAGATTTAATTTATCCTTATAAATTAAATCTTATAAATATCTCTTATATGAGATATCCTATCAATTTGAATTTCGAATTTCAAACGTGATAGAGATTTAATTTATCCTTATAAATTAAATCTCATATATACATATAATGTATATATACGAATTTATATATATATACGAATATAAATATAAATAAATATATATACATCTATCCTGGATCATTCATTGAATCTGGACATGTCTTAGATTCAATGAATCTGGACATCATAGCTCGTGTTGGGCTATTTTGTGTGCGACCCTGTAGGCCCATATGAAGTTGGCAGTGGGCCATTTGCTATACTAGCCCACAAGTCGCAAGCGGTCTCTAGCAAGACATAACGACTACCCAAATCATATGAGAATCGATAAACGATGTAACCTTTTATACAACCATATCATGTCCCTTCTATCACGCGATATTTTGGTCATGGATGAGGCATGGATAATGTCATCCTCCTATTCCTGACCGTTACTTTCTCGATCCCTGAGTAGTCTGACTATAGAAATGGAACTACCTTTCCATTACAGTATGGCCATACATTTCTCAGACTCACTCATCGAGGGGTCCAGTAATATCTCTCTACGAATGTGAGGGACAAATTCCTTCTTGACCATTCACATTCCTCCGCATGAAAAACCACTAATGCCGAACATAGTCTTTATGATCACTCGGTCAAAAGTGACTTTTGACTAGGTCAAAGCTCAGCGTTTTGTCATGTAGGAATCCATGATGATCTCAGGTCAAATGGCGTATTGACATGGTTTGTATATTAGAGAAGCTTATGACGTTACCCATGCAGTTCTCTCATAGCGGGTCGGTCCAGCACCTTGTACTCTTACATGTGCTTATGACTTTGATTTATATCTCTATACATCTTCAAAGTCATACTGGTCTTATTTCATCTGTGCTCCCGTAGAGATGATCAACCAGGGACATTTAGGATAATATCATGAATTATCCAAGGATGATCATCATAGTAAACATGCAAATAATATGATAACTCAATTAATAAATTCATAAATCAATAATGTTCATAAGACAATGATTGGCCCCTAGGGCACGATTTCCAACAGAAATATGGTGTAGAAGAGAAATGAGAGACGATACAAGAAAAAGTATGGGTAATATAGTAATTAGTTAGTCCATAATCTCTTTTACTGTTCCATAAGTTACTCTAATCAGTTTATCTGAAACCTTAGTTTTAAACTATGGTTTAGTCTAAAAGTCCTTTTAAACAAATATAATTATTTATTTTAAAATTTTTATAAAACTAAATTTTGTCAAAACTAAACACACACTTAGGCATAAATCAAAATGAAAGAAATAAAAGAAGAAATAGAAAAGGAATAATGAAGGTCGTTGTCATATGAAATGGAAATCTGACTTTTAGTGAAGAATACAGATCTGATGTCCAATGGAACAACTGGAAAGAACAACGCACAAGCCATGCCTTGGAGACTCTCATGCTAAGCCCCCCCCCCCCCCCCCTTTCTTCTTTTCCCTACTTCTTTGGGTCAAAAAGTGACTTTTTTTCACTTTAATTAAGATTTCTAAGTACCTTTAGTATCAGACAGTAAATGTTCTTTTTGACTTTTGTCTATGCACAGCACACAATAATAGCACGTTTCGTTCAATTTTATATGAGTATTAGCTGTAATACTGATGCATTCAACTAATTCAATGCGTTTAATTGGCACAGTAATTCAATAAAATTTTGATTATGATACTCATAGATTACAACAAATCATGTAATCTTTTTTTAGATTATTTTGATTGTGATCCATATTCAAACTTATATATGAATCTATCTATAGATATCTATATTCTCAATTAATCATCATTTAGACATTTATACTCTCTATTTTTTACCCTCAAAGAGTTAGAAAAATCAGACATTTATGTCTAAGTGGAAGTTCCATGGCAAAGGAATTAGTTATTGTTACTTACGGTGAATATACTGATCTATATAAAAAAATAAGTTAGAAAAATCATTTTATATTTATTTTTATTTTAGATAAAATATAAATTTCATTGCATTATTCCTCAATAGCGTACCAAACAAATGCTCTGTAATCACCATTTTGTTATACTATATATACCTCTGATCCTAAACATATGATTTAGATAAAGGGTATATTTTAGTTATAAATATAAGATTTTAATCAATATTATTTCTTAAATTTATAAATTTTTTAAAATATTCCTACCATTTGTCTATAATAAAAGATTTTTTATCAAGAAGAAATTACAATGCATATTTATAAATGATATTCTAATAAAACTAACATTTAATATAAATAATTAATTTAATTAATTTTTTAATATATAAATTAATTATCTAATTCGTATATTAAAAATATGAGAAAGTATTACATTCCTTACCATTATATTACATTACATTCCTTATGATTCTTTAAACCAAATGGGGATTAAGTAACACAAGAGTCTATTGCCTCCATGTATATTGCAGACACAAACTTATTGTGATGCTTGATAAATTTTAGGAAAAAAGAAAGATTTTGAGGTTGATATGTTTGGTCCAAAAGAAATATAGGAGTTCAAAGGGGAATCAAATTTCCACTTAAACATGAGAAATGTTTTCCACCTTTAAAAATTGGGAATTTTTCTTAAGAAAATACATCCCTTTGGTATTTAATATTATTTTCCATTAAATAAAAGATTGGAATATTGACATTATAAATTACCTAACGGACCTTTGCTAACTTAGGATATTTTCCTGTTTATTGCCTCTAGGAATTCATCATGAAATGAAATGGAACATTCAATAACAAAAAGGGTGGAATGAACCCAAATGAAGTATAATGGATAGACTATTTTGTTTGGAGAAAATTACTAAAAAAATCTCCCATTAAAATTTTTATTATCTAAAAGTATTTAAAATTTATTTTAGGACCAACGAGTATAACTCATTTTTAATTAGTATAATTATTTTTTAGTTATGTATAACAACAATTTTTAGTTAGGAAATTTATATCCAAAAGTATCCCCTAACTAAAGCTAGAAATTAATCCCCCGGCCATGCAACAAATAGAGCTTTCCCAAGCTCTTTTTGAATGACATTTCACCCATACTCTTTTACCAAGTATAGGTGAAATGCACCCACTTGTGACCAAGCCATTCATTAATAGGCCAAGAACACTTATGTATATACAATATACCTTTATCTATATACAAAAATCTTATGTTTTACTTTTGAAATAAGACATACGGGACTCATCTTTAACTAATATAATTTTTTTTTAATTAGGTGTAATATATCTCAACTGTATATAAAAGTCTTTAAAATAGAAAAAAAATTCATATAATTAAAAAAATATTATACATAATTAAAGAAGAGTTGTGCCCATTCAAGGATTTGGATCTTTAAACAAATTTTAGGTATTTTTGAGCAATAAAAATTTTAAGGAGGGGTTTTTCAGTAATTTTAACTATTGTTTGAGAGTTATTCTATATTATTTGGGATTGTTTTTTGGGACAAAAATTTTGTTTGGGATTTTATTAATCAATAGAATGTAAATGATTATAATATTTATTTTTCACTATTATAACCTTTTCTAATTAAGAGCTATTTTTTTTATATAGATTTCATATTGCAATTTAATTAGATGGTGTAAGATATTGGATTTATTTTAATGTATTTTTGTCCATCTTTCTCGTTGCAAATTTCTTTCGTAATTTTTAAATATATATATATATATATATATATATATATTAATATTAACATCGCCAACTTGCAACTTTGGTGGGTTCTCTCGTGTAATTAGGTACTGGTTAGGAGGCAACCTAACCCAATTAGTTCACCTAAATAATAAATTATAAACTAATCTCAACTTGGACTCACATATTTTTGTTCTAAAATAGAAAATTTTTATTTTTTTTTATTTAAAATTTCTAAATTCAATTATCCAATCTCCATCGAAAAGTTAAAAGAAGGAAGACACATTTGTAGCTTAAAAAAAAATAAGTTTACTTTTAAATTATCTAATATATATATATATATATATATATTTAAAAACAAGGTAAAATCAATATTATTTTTCTATTATGTGTATTGTGAACAATTTATAATTATATATTTACCAACTCCAACATCTATTTAGTTAAATCATAGGAGTAATGAATTATTTTGATAACAGGAATTATTCAGATAATAATGCCGACAGAATATCCTCTGAGAGACTTATTAATCTTTTCTGAGATCCATTAATTTATCGTATTATCTGTAGAAAAATATTAAGATTAGTGCTATTTTCTTCTCAATTACAAATTATAATATTTCGTTTACTAATGTGGAAACTAACAGTCTAAAAAAATTGAAAAATTAGTTCTTCAATTTTTTTTCAGCCGTATAAAAATAAATTCTGAACATTAACTGTTTCAATATTATAATTACTAGATATAAGTCTTATAAATCAAAATTTCTAATTTTTAATAAAAGTGCAATTTGTTAGAGTTTATATATATATATTATATGTATATATTAGGTTGATAATAATTATCTTTTATTTTTTTTGTATAAAAATATTTAGAAAATGGTTAGTCTCACCCATAATTTAAAGGTAAGGTCAAATTTTCCTTCTTCCTATGCGATACTAATATTAAGCAGGACGAGTCATCTATTATTTTCAGATATAAATTTAAGTACTCAAAAATTAGAATATTTCTTTAAATACTATAACTAGAATTATAATAAAATAATACTTCTTTCATGTAATAATTATCTTTTGTTGGTTAACAAAACTTAAACGGTGTTCAATTATTTCAATTGGGCTTTCGGTTGAAGCCCAATACCTTAAAATAACGATCTATCATAAGAAGAGAACGTTCACATCATCACATGATCTATTCAATAGGCAGCCCAACAACAACTAACAACAAGCAAAGTAATTAAAAAAAATATACTAATTATTAAACTGGTTGAGGCAATAATTGCACTGTTAATCTAATTATAGTTGAAGTAGGATCAATTTAATCATAATTAAAATAATACTATTTTCAGTCTTTAATATAAAATCTATGTAATTTTTTAATAAATTATAGAAATAAAATAAATCAGTTAATTATAAATAATATAAAATTTATTTAACTAATTTAGATAGATTAAAGAGTATATATAATATAAATTTCTTTTGAGGGGTTAGATTATGTTATAATTAATTTATTTATTTAGCTTATTTAATATATCTAAAAAAATTAATTAACTCTTATATTAAAGATAGGAGGAAATATACAAAAAATTTATATATAACCTAAAAAGAGTAATATTTAAAATAATAATAATAATAATAATAAAAAGAGAAAGAAAGAATCCTTTCAAGTGTATGCATAGAAATTAACAATAATACAATTATTTCTCCGAATTTTTTTTAACTACCCTCAATTCTTACATTATTTACCCATAAAACAAATTATACCATGAACACTAACTCTCATTTACTTTAAATATATATAAACTATATATTTACCCATAAAACATCCTTAATACAAGTTATTGGTTGATACAGTAAATAGTCTTATTCCCATAAGAAAAAAAGAACAAAAATTCAAATATCATGAAACACATTTTTTTTAGGAGGATTTTAACCTTAGCACAACGTAAATTATTAGGCTTACGTGTAAAGTAATATGGGGATAATATCTGGAAACGAATTTGTTGAGATGACTTTAGCCTTAACCCTCTTAGTTCGACAAAAATTAGATTCAAATCTAAAGTAAGTAACGCTGGATTCTCATTAGAAGATAACCCTAAAGTTCAATGCCATAATTTATTTCTTATTCATTTTACATTAACACAACCTATATATTAAATATGTGACTAATTAACTCTTTTTCCACAAGACATTATTGTTTTAGAAGTTTGATCACTCCATGATTGCAACCACCATGCATGCCTCATACTTGCCTTAAAATCGAAGAATATTCGCAGCATATATACACATATGCTCTTAACTTCAATCAACTACCCTCATAAAATGAATTTCCCTATCAAAGAATATTCCTTTTTTCACTTTGATTCCTTTCCTTGATCGTATATAAATAAAGGCACTATTAATATATATATATATATATGTGTGCGCGCGCGCGCGCGCAGATCTCTATAATTTAAGTAGACAAAAATAAAACAATAGATATCAAGAAATTCTTAATTTAAAGTATAAATATAAGCAAGTTAATGTGTGTGTTTGACAACCTGTCAAATCTATATTTAAAACTTAGGTTTGACTCAAAACCTGGGTTTGAAAAAAATTTAAAACAAATAGCCCTATTTGTTCAAACGGGCTTTTGAAATAAACTATAGTTTAAAACTAAAATTTCAGATAAACTGATCAGAGTAGCTTATAGAACAGTAAAAGAGCTTATAAACTAACTAATTAATATATTACCATATTTTTTCTTACACTATCTCTTCTACTTTTTCTTACACCCTCTCTCCTCTTTCCTACTTTTTCTTACACCCTTTCTCTTTTCTTTCTTATACCCTCTCTCCTCTCTCCTCCCATCTCTTATATCTCCTCATTTAATATTCATACCCTTTTTTGTAATTTACAAATAATAAAAATACTTCTAGAAATAACTATCCAAACACTCATTTATTCAAAATCATTTTTTTTCATAAACTATTCTCCAAAAACTTTTTTCTATAAACTGCCTAAAAGTCATTTTTTTCATAAGCTTATTTTTAAAATCCTATTGAAACAGGCCCAATATCCAAATATCCAAAACTAAACTAAATCAAACAGTTATCATGAATCTTGATAAACTCTTGTCTAATACTAATAAACCAGACAAACCAAAATCAGTTGGTAAAAATCATAAATAATGAATCTATATTATTTACAACTAATAGTGAATTAAAATCACTAAAATAAATAACAATATACCAAAATAAATATAAATTATCCTTATATATAAAACTATGTAACTGGCACAAATGATAACTAAATATCATTTGGAAAGAAGGGATCTTCTATACTTCCTTATTAGGACACCTGAAGGAATGTTGAAAATACATTATGTTTAGGTTATTTATAATGGATTAAACCAATTTCAAGCAAATACTAATTAAATAAAAATAAATAAATATAATTATCAAAATGGTTAAAACATACCTCAAATGAAAAGAAAAAATGACATGTAGGCTTAAACCAAACGGCCCTTGATAGGATTAGGTTTAAAAGGGTAGTGACTAAAAGTCTGCCCACCCTAAAATTCTGCTTTATTAGAAGTCCTACCTTAAATTTAAACGTTAATTTATTTAAAAAATAATGACTATCTTAAATATATACTCCTTTAACTATTTGTATTTGATTACTTTTGATAAAAATTCTCTTAATATGGACAATCATATAATGATATTTTGAAAAAATGTTATAATTTTGATAGGTAAAATAAATTAGAATTTTATAATTATGACTATTTTATATATAAAAATTTTATAATTGTAACTAAAATAGATTTTTTATATAACTCTTATATTTAAAATTAGAGTAATTTTAACAATTTTAAAGGAGGAAGATTAAAAACACTTATGGGTAGTTTGTGGTACAACTAGGCATGTACATTTTGCCAAAAGCTAATATAATTTTTGGTCACTCAATTTTATATCAATTTTAATTTTAATTTCTCAACTTTAAAACACAGAGTTTAATCTATTAAGTTTATACAGTTTAAAGTCGTTAATTTCTATAACTTTGATGGTGTTAAATTTGTTTACATGGTAATAATACCATTAAAAATATTTATTTAAAGAGTTGACTGTATAAAATAGGCTAATGATATATATACTAATCTGAATATATATTTTTTTCATTAGAAAAACAATTGACAAAAAAAGTTAAACCCAATCCAAACCTAACCATAGAGGAGTTACCTTTTCCCGGATCTCTCTTCTCACCTTCGCCGGATACTTGTTTTTTTCTGCCTTCCATGCAGCGGCGGCGAAAGCGAAGCGGGTTCCTGTTGGCTTGAAATCTGAGGGAGCTTTATTTTTATGTTCTTATTGGAATTTGATTTTTTTCCCCTCAGAATGTGCATTAAGCATTAACGTAATTGTTCATTGCTGAAGCCTAAGGTCCTGACAAAGAATCTCTGATATATTCATCTTCACAATAACTCTAGCCTTCGTCTTTGCCCTAACCCATTGTAGAATCTGTGTGGCTGCATTTTGGATTGGGTTTAATGTTTTTTCTTTTTGGTTTTTAAATAGAAAAATATATATACATATCATCCGTCTATTTTGTACAGTCAACTTTTAAAATAAGATTTTTAATAATACACAAATTTAATATCGTTAAATCTATAGAACCCAACGGCTTTAAATGGTATAAATTTAAAAGATCAAAACTAAAATTGATATAAAGTTGAAGAATTAAAAATTATATTAATTTTTTTTTCTAAAAAAAGACTTTGGGGAATGAGTGGGATCGAGCCGCCGCGTTTCCCAGACGAGGAGGATGACATCGCAGAACCAAACAAAATCACTTTTGTAAAAGAGCGTTGGAATCGACTGTGCGTTTCATCGCTGCCTCTTCCTTTTGCTTTAAACCACTAAAAATCTTTTTGGATACACACACACACACACACATTACAAAGTGAAAGCCACCCCACTACACCAATATCATATCATGAATATTAAATACCTCAATATCAATATAATATATATATTATATGTTCTCAAATTTGACCCATCAGATCGCCAAATAAATATATATATTCATATTATATAATAGCAAAAAAATATTAATTTACATATATACATATAACTTTATAACAAGTTGCACTGTATAAATAATAAAAGGTTGATTTATTAATTAGGCTCTATGTATTTGCATATAAAAATATGTTCAGTCAATATATTAATAAATAGAATAAATATTTTTATTATTCTCAAGTTATGGTTCATTTGTTATGTTTTTTTGGCATCCCATGAAAAATGTGCTTTATTAAAGGTAAATAAGAAGATAACAAGGACAAAATCTTGTAAAAATATCTAATTATATAATAGTACTATGAAAGAATGAAAATAAATTATAAAATTATATTCATATATTTGTCACTCTAAAATCTAAATCTTAGAATGTTTCGCTTCAATCAATTTTGCAGTGAAACAGTATACCTTTTGTTTGTTTTTTTTGGAAACAAACGTTAAGCAAGCATCTCATATTTTAATTTTATTTTTTATATATAATAAATATTTTAATTTTATTTGTGATATAATTTTATTTATAATTTTTTTAATTTTATACAATTTTATCTATAATTTTTTTAATTTCATATAATTTTATCTATAATTTTATTTCTCAAATATTAAGAATTATATTAATTAAAAAAATTATAGATAAAATTATATTAAATTAAAAAAAATTATGCATAAAATTATAGTATAAATAAAATTAGAATATTACATTTATATAAAAAATAAAATTAAAATATGGAATGCTATTTGTTCAGATATCAAATGCCACTCGTTTTCTGTGTGAATTTTGATGGCCTTAAGGACTTTAATGCAATCCCATAATTAATTATTTGATCATTAGCCCACAAAACCTTAAATTATTCTCTCTCTCTCTAGCTCTCCCTCGATGTCTTTTTCTTTCTCTCTCTAGATATAATTATATTGAGCGTGTGTTTGGACCAAGACCACTAGAAATTGTTTGTGGACCCCACTTGATTATTCTTCATTTTGCGTCCAGGTGCACCATTACCATGTGGTTTAATTAAGCCGATTTTCGATCGTAATTAATTATCATTAATATATCTAATTAGCGGTTGCAATGGAAATATGTCTGATTATGAACTTCATTAATCTCTTTATTTTACCCATCATCCTCATTCTAAGAGGATTACTATATAAAGCATCAGAAAAATAGTTTTTTGTTATATTATTATTTAAAAAATTGACATGAAATGTGACAAAATATCTTAGCCGATGACTCAAAGTAAAGTTGACATGACTTGAAGATCATGACATACGTGTAAAATAATGTTAAAGTGCCATACGTGTTATTGATCCATGGAATCATTCTCAAGGATATATATATATATATATATATTGAACTTATTTCTGTGTGAGTACTCACACATGAAAAAAAAAATATATGAATGATATGTATTGTTTTATTTGCAGTTCAAATATCACTTCCAACCATCTCATTAGAATTAAGAACGAAATGTAATTCATTAAATTTATTTTAAATTGCAAATTTCTCCTTGTATAGAGAGCATGAGAAAATATGTTATAATTTATAATTATTATTATAATTAAAAATTTAAAATATCATATAATTATTAACTAATTATTATCATGGAACTCAAAATCTTTCAAAGATCAAAGTAAAATTATTTATTATAATTATTAATTTTGACTTATAGATAAAAGAATTAAAAATATTAAATTGAATCGATCCATATATATTTTTAACTAAATTGGCATTATAAAACTTTAAGATTATAGTTGATGATGGTTAAAAAATTAACTTAAACCCCTATTAAATTAAAGAATGCATTCTCTTTTACTTCTTTCCTTTTTCTATAATTAAAGAAGAGGCAAAATGGACAAATAAATATTCATTGCTCTTCAAATTAATTATATTGTAGATCAAAAAAATCTTTAGAATGGGGCTTATATTCTAGAACGTAGGGTGTATATATAGATATATGTTTAATTCCCAAATATGTAAGAGATAAATGAAAATTTAGAACTTGTGGAGAAGGAAACAAGTAATATAACCACATATTTCTTAACCTCAGATTTACAATAAAGAAGAAATTAAACCTTACGCCTACAAAACCATCAAAAAGTAGGGTTGCCGTTGTTTATCTCTCTCAAAAAGCTAGTTACTGATCTTGAGGTCGCCGTTGTTCATGACGGAGGTTGAAGAAGAAGAAGAAGAAGGAGTTGGAGGTTCGAGATGACAGGTGCAGTACGATAATGGCACTATTGGCTTCGCCAGGTAAGTAGGGTTATCGTCCCCCGCCATTATCACCAGAATCTTTGGCTCAGAGTCAGCCATGGCCATCACTTGTAACCTGAAGCCGTCTTCTTCGTGTTGTTCTTGAGACGAAGACGACGACGACGACGAAGAAGAAGAAGCTCTTTTTCTGCGAGAACAAAAGAGGATGATCAATGCCACAGACATGAGAGCGAGAACAAGACCCAAGCCTCCAAACAGGTAAGGAACTGGAGACTTCCAAACACTAACAACCTCACTGTTATTCAAATGCCTCATTTCTTTTTCTCTATATCTATCTGATTGTTTTTGATGTGTCTTGAAATGAAGATGTGTGGTTTCTGGGGTTTGAAATTTATAGTGCATAATTGGGGAGGGTTTGGAAATTACTAAAGTACCCTTGAGGAAGATCCGTTTTTTGGTGCTTGGTTAGATGCCATGGCCATGTCAAAAGTGTCCAATAATATTATTAGTTTTAGTGGTCTGAGATAAGCACTGAGGAATTTATTAATTAATGTTGGTACTGTTTCTCTGCTAACTTTCCAACTTATGAATAGTATGTCTCAATGGGAGAGCGTGCCATTATGTCGTCATTCACACTTTGCTAATGAATACTTTGGTCTACTTTACTATGAGACTTACAAAACCTTGAATTAAATATGAACTAATACTAAAGTGAAATTTTAGTTTTGAAAGAGTTGAGTCTAATAAAAATAATTATTTTTTCATAATATAATGATAAAATTAATATTCAAATAATCTTAATTTGACTAAAAATAAATATTTAAATTTTTATTTAAAAATATATTTATATTTAATATTTAACATTATCTTAAATATAATTGTCTCAATAAAAGGATACATATACTTAAAATAGTGAAAATTGAGCCACATGTTCTAATTTTGTTAAGTGGCTAGGATCTAGCTAGTCTAATTTTTTTATTTTTTAGAACAATATTGCCCTTAATATTTTATATAAGATCCAAAGAATTGAATTGTGTGGTTTAAAAAATATGTTAAAAATAGTTAAAACTAATTAATATAGAACAAATGTATTTTTTTAAAATATGACTATATAATAATGAAATAGGCATGAAGTGTGTGTGTATATATATGTGTGTATATATATATATATATTAAATGAGACTAATCATTTGGAACTCACTAATAGTGTAAAACGTTTTAGAATTTTCAGACCAAAAAAGTAGTTTTAAAATTTATAATACATATTGATATATTGATTCGGTATAACTTTGCATGAGTTTGAAAATTTTAAAAAGACATGGATCGCTTTTGCCCGTGTGATGAACTTAAGATTCTGCTCTTACCTATAGGATTCTTTTAATATGGCTGTGCTCTTGTTATTGACATCTGAAATGAGATTGTGGTAGGAATTCTATATTGGATTGAAGTCAATTATAATTATCGTGGCCAAAGAAATTCAATAGGGATATCAATTACAATTATAGACTTACTCCGATCTTAATTATAAGAGTTAGATGAAGGGTTTAATTTGATCTTAATTATAAGATTCTAATATACTTTATCTCCCTAAATCATAATTTTTTTTTAAAATATTCCTATTTGATTATACATATCATGATGATTTTTATTAATGATAATTCAAAATGTACATAATTAAAGTGAGTAATTTAAAAAAAATCAACACATAATCATTACAAATAATTAACTTAACTAATTTCTTTAATTTACTCAAATTTAATTAAGTAAATATTATATTAATGACAGGGGTAGTATATCCTAATAAAAGAAATTCCATAGATTGTTTTTTATCAGAAAATCAATAGGGATTGAATAAAAGTCAATATGAAAGAAATTCCAGTCTTGGGGAATCTTGTAATGACTGGATCAAAGTTATTCAAAAACGATATTGATTAGTGCTCATTATTTACACAGGGTTAAGTTTTTTTTTTTTTGTGGGGCAGGGTTGGGGACAGTTATTTATTTGTTTTTAATTTTGATACTATTTTAATCGTTGTTTTTTTGGGTGAAATCAAGAAGTATTTGCCACTTGCCTCTCAAAAGTCTGCTTCATTATAAAAAAAAGTAATTAATAATTGGTATTAAGGACAAAATTGGAAATTTCAAAAATAACAAACTCCGAAGTGCAAGAACTAATCAAAATATATATTATTTTTTCTAAAATACCCCTATAATAATTTATATTAATTTACTTTGGAAATTACTCATATTGATGAAAACTCTCTTTATATATACATCTATAATTAGTAAGAAATTAATAAATTTAAAAAATAAAATAAATTGAGTATATATTATATTTAAGATTAAAATAAATTCTTCAGTCAACTCCTTAGGGACCAAAGGGAGTCTTTTTTGTAGTGTGTTAGATAAAAATGCCTTACATCATTAGTAAATGAGGGAGTAAAAAGTTTTCCACATGTTCCATGCATATGTTTGCAATTATAAGCAAAGATATGGACCACCGGCCGCTCTAATTAAGTATTAGGCAGGTTTTATGTCTAAGATTTGGAATGTCTAACTTAAGGATTTGTCTGCAATATGTAAATTGGATTTAAAAATAAAAATTAGAGAATTGGGGTTGTAAAAATTTAATAAAGGAAAGATGTAAGATAAGAGAATAAGAAAAGTTAAACTAAAAACTTAAATCCCACTTATCTAATTGTTTTTTAAAAAAATCCAAGTTATAAAAATTTCACATCCCCTCCCCTCATTTCGAAATCCCTCGCATCAAACAGCCCTATAGAGAATCACAAGTGTTAAACTTGTATTGGGGTTTCTTTTCTTTGTTTTGTTATATTTTGGCTGATATATGAAGGGTGAGTCAAGAGCACAGTTATGAACCTTTATGTATATGAAGGCATAAGGGTGTACTTGGTCTAGTTTCTAGTTTACTAAACCCCAACAAGGCCTTATATCTATGAATATATGGTTTTAAATAGACGGCGAATATGCAAAATATTCTGATTTTTGGCCACTAATAAGCCGTACAAAAGGTAGTAACACTAGGTATATTTAGTAGGATAGAAATTTTTTTATAGGAGTAGAAATAAAAATAGAATTATATTATAAATGGATTTTAAAAGTTTATTTGGTATAATAGAAATGGGTATGAAATTTATGCATATTTTTTTATAATTTAAGAAAAATTATCTAAAATATTTTTTATAACTTGAGAAGGGTTAAAATTATCTATAAATTTTATAACTTAAGGTAAAATAATAAAAAATATTCACTTTTACTTCTATTGTCTCATTTCTTAATTTTTTTTATGGGACTAAAATTATTCAAAATATTAAAAATAAAACTGAAAGTAATTTTTATTATATTAAACAATCTTTCATCTTCATTTTTTTATTTCCACTTTTATTGTACCAAACAAAACTTAGAGTGATTTAGAAAGTAAAAAGTTTATGTATCCTATGGCGGAATCGTTAAAGACTCTACTATACCTCCTATTAAACATTATTGACTAATTAATTGGGAGTATTTTTCATCCTAATAGAAATTGAAACCTTCAAGAATTCCTTAGAGTTTAGTTACCGTATTAGGTTGAGAACTTAGAATTTAGTGAAGCTTTTAATTCACTTTATCTCCTTTAGCATCTTAAATAATTAGTCCACCGCAGGTAGCTAGCTCCTACATTAAGATCAACCGAGACATCCACATACAGTCTAATCCATTCTAGTTGATGTAGGAACCATTTGCAATGCATATATCTCTTTGCTTGGAGGTCAATGTTTTCATCCTTGCTTTCTCATTCAATAATTATTTTTCCCAAATTACTTCTGAACTAGCATTACTAGTTTTTTTTTCGCCTTTTATAGCCTTCTAAACATATTTAATTGAGAAGTTGCCATCCTTCCTTATCAGTATATTTGATAAAATTGAAGATATTTTTTTAGAAATAGAAGTAGAAGTGGATCATTAGGTTAGAAATATATTTTAAAAATTTATTTAGTATGATAAAAATAAATATATAATTAATGTATATTTTTTTAAATTAGAATAAAATAATCTAAAATATTTTTTTAATAATTTAGGTAGGGTTAAAATTATCTAAAAATTTTATAACTAAAAATCCTATTTTTATTTCTATCGTCTAAATTTTTAATTTTTTAATAGAATTAAAATAACAAAAAATATTAAAAATAAAAATAACTTACATCCCACTAAATAAAAAAAAAAAAGTGAAAGAATCAACATCTCCTTCTATTTTCCCACCTCTGCATCCACCCTACCGGTGTAAAAGCCTCCAACAAGACAGAAATATAATTTTCTAGTTGCAATATTATAATATATATATATATATATATATATACATATATATTTATATAAATTGAAGGACCAATCATTTGTTCAGAAAAAGTACTAATAATCTGTGAACAAGATCATATATAAATGGTGGAAATTAAAATGTGTCATCTCAATTAAAGACAACTTTGTCAGTCGACAACAAATTAAAGCACATATGTATGGATCAAATCAAATGAACATATGAACAAAAAAGGTTTCACTTTTAGCCATGGATGGATAAGCATTATCTTCTTCTTCCTCCTCTCCTCCTCTTACATCCCCAGAATCCTGCATATTTCTGTCCACTCATCAGTCTCATTGAAATGACAGAGATCAATCCACCTTCCTTCTTTGTTAGTATGGCCCCACTTTTATTAATTATCAAATGATCAGCAACATCGTATGTATGTTTGTCTGAGTTATTCACCTAGCTACTTAGTGATAAATTATTTTTATTCAATTTATTATATATAAATGTTTCTTATTAAAGTTATTGTACTAAGGTACTTATTAGGATAAGGATAAATTTCTTCAAAAGAAATTAATATTCCCCAAAACATTTAAAATGTGCAAATTAAACTTGACCCACAGACACATTCTAGCTAGGTGTGGTTATACTCCCTAAGTCTTTTAGAATTTATAAAAAAATATTTTAAATAAATAAATATTTAGATAATTATTATTAATAAAATTTTTGTGATTGATAAATTATTAGAAAAGGTATAAGATAAAAAAAATAATTCTCTTTTTTTTTTTTTCCTATTTTCTATTGTTCTTTTTGACGATGAGAAAGCAACAGCATCAAAGACCATTGTTGCATGATATCTGATGATGGAGGAAGAAAACAGCCCAATAGCAAAGGACCAATAGTGATGTGAACCACGGCTTCCTACCAACGACGGCAAGGACCCTCCTCGCTCCCAGCAACATATACTTTCTCCCAACGACCACTAGTGGCAGGCACATTGTAATAAATAAAGAAGATTGAAAATATATATCGTATGGTTACAAGTTCCTATAGAGAATTTACAAGTAACCATAGCTAAATTAATAAATTATGTTAAAGTTTTAACAAAGTGCACTTCATTCATGTTGTAAGCAAGCAAGAGGTTTGGAAGCTAAGTTCATTACATATTTGCACTATATCAGTAAATGGGTTTGACGGCTTGGTGTTGGTGGTTATAAAATTTTTTGTGAGCTCAGTCGTCATATGATCAAACCCCTCCTTGGCCACCTTGTTAGGACATTTATTCTCTCGCAGCGAGTGAGTTTCGCAAAAAAAAAAAACAAAGAAAGAAATAAGGATATTTTTGTCATTTGCCATTAAATCATGATTTCATTTTTATCCAATAATGTTAAACTGAAATTTCATAAGTTCTTGAGACCTATTAAAAATTAAGTACCTTATGTGAGACTACAATGAAATTCTCTCTTGTTTTATAGAGATGAAGAATATTGATATCACATGGAATATTCTTAAACATTTTTTTAAAAGTATAATTTCTTAAACTATAGCCTTCATTTATGAGCCAGCCATTTTAGGGCCAAGTTGGTCCCTAGCTTCTGAAAATAACAAGAAAGTACACTTCTTTCCTTCAAGATCTCTTCCCATGGCCACACAAAATTTGCTGCGTATTATTTTTTTTTCTGTTGGTATATATTATATTTACAGAAATTTCAAAGGCCATCCCCTAACGAAAAATGGTCTTATCTGATATTTCAATTTTCTCATGAAAAATGTTCAATAATAATAAAATTATAAAGAAAATACAATATATCTTATTATTTATGTATTTCCTAGAAATACATAAATACGTGAATGTAGGGCCATTGTCAAAAGAATATACTGGTAGATCATGAAAGCTACAAAGTTTGACTCTTTTCTTTTTTATTTCTTATTAACATAAGGCGCGAATTTCTTCTAATATCTATATTTAATATTTATCAAAAAATAATTGAGGCTATATAGTACGAAAATGACACATCAGCCGACCAAAATACCAATAGCAGAGACAATACAAAATAATATTTTATTTTAATTGGTATTAAGCAAAATTATCTTGAACTATTACTTAGTACCTGTTTGGCAACAGTTTTTAAGAATTAATTTTGGCCAAAATCTCAGTTTGAAAAAATTTAAAACAAACATCAATTTTTATCTAAAATTGATTTTGGCCAAAACCTCGATTTGAAAAAATTTGAAACAAACATCAATTTTTGTCCAGAATTGATTTTGGCCAAAAACTCGGTTTAAAAAAATTTGAACCAAACAACCATTTTTGTCCAGAATTAATTTTGGGTAAAACCTCAGTTTGAAACTATGGTTTTGAATAAGCTACTGAAAATAGATTTTGAAACTGTAAAAGAGCTTATAGACTATCCAATTATTATTTTACCCTTATTTTTTTATACCCTCTCTCCTCTTTTATATTTCTTTTTCATCTTATCTCATCTTTCCTCTCTCTCTCTTCTACACTCTCTCTACCCTCTCTCCTATTTATTTTCTACCATATCTCCTCTCTCATACTTTAATCAAACCATACCCTTTTGGTAATTTAGTAATATAAAAAGTGATTCTACTACTAATCATCCAAACATCTCTATTTTTAAAATTTATTCTTCCCAAAATCTATTCTTTTTAAAATCTATTCTCCAAAATATATTTGTTTCAAAATCTATTTTTCTAAAGTTAATCCAAACAGGCCTTTAATGGTGTTGAGGAAAGTATACAAATTTTCTTTAAAAAATATAAATAGAAGTTTTTACTATTTATTTATAACTTCTTCCTCAACAACATTAAATTACGGATGGTTTTTTTAAGTATAAATATTCTCTTATTAAAAATAATCATATTTAAATGTTAAATTTTTATGTTAGGATGGATTATCTTTTTTCACTAGATATAAGTCTAACTCCTGTTAGTACGAATGATCGGTATATTTCAATTGAGGCTGAATTAACATAGCAGGGATCCAAATACATGCAAGGATGGAATAAGAAAAATTGTGTGATTGATACAGAACGGATGGTAAAATTAATAGAAACATGAAACAAGTGTTGCTTTTGTTGGCAACAAAAAGAAGGTGGTATGTGGGACAAAGATGGCTTAAACGATACTTCTTCTAGTCCTGAATACTAAATACATAAAAATGATCAAATTATTTATATTTATTAATGTAAAATTTTTAATATTACTTTGTCATATGTCATAATTTTTTTTAAAATATTATTTAACTTAAACTCATCTAAAAAAATAGTATATATCATAAAATATAGGGAAAATGACATCTTAGTCCCATGGAAGGCATAAAATGTCAAAAAAGTCCCAAGAAATGGCATAATTAATGTCAAGTCTCATGGGACCTCATATGATTTTTTTTAATTGTAAAAAGACATAACTACCCATCTAAAATAAAAAAAAAGTAAATAATAACGTATACGCCCTCTATTGTAAAAGAATAAAAAAGTGTGTGAGAAAGGCAGTAGGTACAGCCGACTACTCTGATCAATTATCTTCTTCTTCTTCTTCATGGCCATGCTCTGTTTCAGACCCTCTATCCCCTTCTTTCTCATTGTTGCTGTCTTCTTCTCTCTTTTGATTTCCTCTGCTTCAACCAACCATGGCGTCTTTAGTGTAAAAAACAAGTACTCTGGCCAAGAACGCACCCTTGACATCCTAAAAGCTCACGACAATCGCCATTAGCTTCATTTTCTCGCTGGTGTCGACCTGCCGCCCCGATGGCATCGGGTCTGGGTTTCTTTTCTCACTTCTCCTGCTTCCTTCTTCTTTTTGTGTTTTACACAGTTCTTGTGTCTTTGGTTCTTCTGCGTGTGTCTTCAATTTGATTATGTCTTTACTCCCCGAATGAGATTGGGAGCTTAATTCTAATGAGTCATAGTCTGAATCTTGAATTGGTGAAATGGGTGACTGGTCATTCTTGTGCTACTATATTTATGTGTTCAATCCTTTTCTATTTCCATTTATTTTTCAATTGCTGTCCTGAATTAGGTGTTATGGATTTGTGGACCTGTTAGTGAACATTCAATTCACATGAACACCAAAATATGGTCTAAACTAATTCTTTTTCGCAAGCCCACTATCTCTTCTACAGGGTTGTTTAACTATGAATTCAAGTGTGGCTTGCGCTTGTTTGGGCCTCTTTTATATTTCACAAAAGTTATGTTGTTTTGTAGGTGTGGCGTTAGGCAATATGGAGATCTAAGTTCTTCAAATGAAGAAGTGCTTGATCGAATACTTGGTTTTGGAAAAACTAATTCCTCAATGATTTCACAATTTGCTTTTTCTGGCAAAGTGAAAAAAATATTTGCGCATTGCTTAAATGGAGTAAATGGATGTGGTATATTTGCTATTGGTCATGTTGTGTAGCCTAAAGTGAATATGACTCCATTATTGACAGACCAGTATTACTCCTTATCCTTTAAGTTCTTTTTATTTATGTTATTGTAGATCCATTTGATTTGCCTCTTGGGGGTTTGGGAAGTAGTTATTGCACAATCATTCATTTAAAATGATTTTGTCACTCAAACTCATGATGTAGCAACTTGTTGCAATTTAAAAAATAAGAGCTAGGCTACTGTCAAATGTCATTGTTCATAATTCAATATATGCTAAATGTTTGCAGTTTTTTAATATAGGGATAGTTTATTTATTTTGACACTAAAACTTTCTCTTTATGATAGATATTAGCTCAAATAATTCAATTTGGTGCGAAAAATCTCATTCTCAAATTTGTTTTAGGCCACATTACAGTGTCAACATGACAGGAGTTCAAATTGGTCATGCTTTCCTTAGTTTGCCAACAGATGATTCTGAGGCAGGTTACAGTAAATGGACAATAATAGATAGTGGCACAACTTTGGCCTATATACCTGAATGGATTTATGAGCCATTGGTAAATAAGGTATATATAACATGACGATAAAGCTTACATTTTGATTTTACATACAGGAATTTTGGTTTTTGGGCTGACATACAGGAGTTTGAATTATGCTCTTTTGTTAAGATAATTGCTGAGCAACCTGGCTTAAAGGTTCAAACTCTTCATGATGAGTATACATGCTTTCAGTACCTTGAGAGGTATGATGCATAACATGCCTTTATAAATCTTTTTTTATTGTTATGTTTGTTTTTGTTATAAAGGAGATCATATAACTTGGGATTTATCAATATGAACACACATGAAATATATACTAAGTCTCAATATTTGATTTTTGGGAGAAAGGAGGTGATTTATGGAAATGTGTGATTTTAATTGGGGTTTGGTTAGTGTTTGCAAGTGTATCCAATGACATAAAACAGTTTTGCCATTTTTAGTAGAGAATATATGTTGTCTTGATGATACATTTTTTCACTTCTTTTTGCTAAAATTGCTAAAAGAACAACATGGAATTGATAAAGTAAAGCTTTTCAATTGATAAAGTAAAGATTTTCTAAGTTTGTGATATTTTTCAGTTCAAAATGCATGAGTTCCAAGTGAGATTATTTATGCGTGAGCTCCTGATATGATTAGTTTTATTATTGTTGCCATTATTATTGTTTGTATTATGGTGTTAGTGTTGTCTTATTTATAAGAGAGATGGTTTTAATCAAACACTTTATACTTTGACTTATTTGATATGTGTTTTTGAAATCACAATGCATAACCTTATGTTAGATCAGAGATCAAACACTTTATCTTCTTGGTTCATTCAACTTTGATCCATGTGCAATGTAATGGCGGTTTGATCATTTCCTGTTTTTATTCACAGGTGATGACCATGGTAGCCAAGACATTGGTTCAAGATGAAAAAGAAAATGACTTGTTCTGTCAGAAGACACATCTTTCTGCACATTTCATGGGGAAGATATTGGCCCGTGCATGTGACAAAGAGCGTAGACATCAGAAGAAAAAATTTACTAATCCAAGCATTTTGAACTGTAAAATTTACAAACAATATATGTAATTGAACACTTTTGAAGAAATGTCAAGTTTTTAAGTTGTTGCGGAAAGAATGCTGTCATATTGAATAAGAAGGTATTATATTTCATGTCAGGTTTAACAAATGCATCAAACTCAATAATATATTGGGGAATATTAACAACTGAACCAACAAGAAATGATAACCACGTGGTGAAAGAATAACAACTACACCACCTATAATAACAACTCCAGTACCTGCAACTAACAACCCCATCACCTGCACTAAGAACCCCATCAGCTACAACTAACAACTTTATCAGCTGCACTTACAATCCCAACACCTGCAATAACAACCCCAGCACCTGCAACTAATAACCCCATCACCTGCACTAAGAACCCCATCAGCTATAACTAACAACTCCATTAGCTGCACTTACAACCCCAGCACCTACAATAACAACCCGAGTGCCTGAAATAACAACCTCAGTATCTGCAACTAACAATCTCAGCCCCTACAACTTAGAACCCCATCAGCTGCACTTACAACCCCATCAGCTATAACTAACCACCCCCTTATCTGCAACTAATGGATTGCTTCCCTTGACAGCTTAAATTTTATATCTTTTGATGTATATGTTCTTACACTCCTCCTTGATTCTTATATAAAGCTTCACATTAGTCAATTTTCTGGCCAACTCTGGTATTCTATACTGCAATTGAAATAAAGAAAGACAGCATGAAGTTAGCACAAAAATACCCCAAAATTCATCTTCTTTTCTTTTTCATATCAATACTTTTTCTTAGTTGCTAAGCATCGATTCCTTGTGAGTACTTATTGATCTTTCTTGTAGGTTGTATTGACTGCTACACTGCTTATCATTTATAACTGTTCTGATCAAGTTCTCTCTACCCGAGAAAGAAGGCAGGCTAAAAAAAGGGAAGCTGCAGCCAAGAATGTAAGAGAAACTACACAAGCTCGTGAACGGTGGAAATCAGCAAAAGATGTGGCCAAGAAGGGTGCAGCAGGATTGCAGCAATCATTCTCGCTCACCTTTTCTCGCAGAAAGTCTACACAACCAATTGGGCTCAAGAACTTTGGCACCAAAACTAATACAAGTGATGCTACAGTGCCATCATTTTCTCTTTCTCTTTCTCGTAATTCCCTTCCATTAACACCAGGACTCTCTCTTTCTTCCTGTCTCTTGCTACCCCTTCTCTCAGCATTTCTCGCATTTGCACTTGCCTAATTTCTGAAGATCTTCACCACCTAGTCCGTGCTTATGCCTCTTCTTTCTTTTTTAATTTTTCAAGGTTTACGTAGATCTTACTTTTTTGGGTATGCTTCCATTTTATTTATTTTTTATGTTTCATTGCTTTAGTCACCGGTGGATTTGGTTTATGATCTTTACCTCGCTCAGTTTTCCACATGCTGATTTGCAGTTCAGTATTTTTCCTGCTGCTACAGAAAATTGTTTACTTCTTTATCTATTACACAGAAGCCAGCAGGGTTTGAAATTTAGCATATATTATTGGTCACTTGGTCCAGTGGGAATGAAGATTCTCTCCTATACCTTCTAATTTCTATTGATCTAAGGAATAGTGAAATTGAAAATTTTCAGGCAGATTCAGGGTATGCTTTTAGTGTTTTTACATTACTACTAATGATGATTAGATTTAGTATTTATAATATCTAGGATATGTTGTTTGTATTGGTCGTATTGTGTGATAATTTATATTAAGAAAATAGAGCATGAAAGGGAGACTTAAGACCTAATTTACACCTCTTAATATTCTTATTATGGAATACCGTAGAGCTGCTACTTTTTTTTCTTCTTTCTTAAATGTTAGTTGAAATTTGAATCAACTTCTGTGTTTCATCTTTCAAAGAATTTAGACACTTGTTTTAGTTAGAACCTTTTCACATAATCTTTGGGTTTTGATAAAATTTTATCGATTGGTTTCATGATTTAAGCTCTTCCTTGTTTTATACGTGAAGCTAACTCTTTAGTTTCATATTCTGTATGACTTATGCATGTGTTTGTTGACATGTTAAGTTGGACTTCACAAGTGTGATAAAACTTGAGGTTCTTCCCTGGCAAACAAGTCTGCAAATTTTGACAAAAACATCACACAGTATGATTAATCTCTTGAAAATCTGAGGCAAAAATTCTGTTGGGCTTGCTCTGTTTGAACAGAGGTTTTCATTGGCTCCATTCTGTTTACTAAGAATGGTATGTAATTCGCCATAATTTGGACTAAACCCTTTGGTCACTATAAACTATATTCTTCTAGAGAAGAATCTTACTTTTCCTTTTTTTCCTGCAGATTTTACTCTCACTTTGCCATCAAGGATTAATGAATATAGGATATGATATAGCATGTGTTGTGTTCTAGGAGATCAATCTCATAAGAATAGTGATACAGTTGACGCTTATGCATTGTATTGCTACTGGCTTAGACCTCTCTTTAAATCTACAATAGAAATCTCTCATTTCTTTTCAAGATTCTTTTTTGCCTGCAGTATGGGTAATTCCCAATGTGGTATAACTTTTTCTGAGAACAGTGCATATATTGAAAGTAAATTGAAGTTTTCAAGTGTTGGGCAATCTCACTTTGTCAAAGGTCTCCTGATTTCACTTTGGTATTTAAAAGCCATTTTGAGGAGCTAGTTTGGTTCTTTTAGCACAAATATTATGGAGAAAATTATTGATATTCTTTATTTGTATGAGTATTATTTACTCTTTTCATTAGCTTGGCAAAATAACTTAGAAGTTATTTTCTTAATGGTTCAACCTTTCTTGATTGCACGTGTTGAGGCTGTAACCCTTATGAGGTTGATATGGTGAATATGAAGAAACTCATCCCAAAAATTATGGAATTGGTGGCTCAAAATTCATTGGTAGACCATGCCTCAGAATATGGGCAAGATATACAAGCTGTGAATGTAAAGCAGTTGATTCCTGATGATGAAAAATCAATGATTTTTGGGGCTTGCTTATGGAAGCAAATTTCTAGATTCGTGATGTATAATTTGAATATGTGATTATGTAGAAAGGATCTAATCATTTTATAATGATAAATAATCTTAATTACTGAATTGTTATTCAAAGATGATGGCTCAAGCATTTCTGCGTCATTGATCATATCTTAATTATAGTTGAACTTAAACGTACTACTAATAATCTTACTTTGCTTATATATATATATATATATATGTCTAGTTCAACTTTACACTTACAACCCTAGGACTTGCGATAACAACCCCAGCGCTTGAAATAACAACCTCAGCACCTGCAACTAACAACCCCATCAGCTGCACTTATAATCTCAGCGCCTAAAATAACAACCACAGCACCAGAAACTAACAACCCCATCCCCTGTAACTAAGAACCCCATCACCTACACTAAGAACCCCATCAGCTGCAACTAACAACCCCATTAATGGCACTAACAACCCCAGCACCTGAACTAACAACTCCAAAACCTGAAATAACAACCCCAGCACATGCAACTAACAATCCCAGTCCCTGCAACTAACAACCCCAGCGCCTAAAATAACAACCTCAGCACTTACAACTAACAACCCCATCAACTGCAACTAACAACCCCATCAACTGCACTTACAACCCCATCAGCTGCACTTACAACCTCTCCGCCTGAAATAACAACCACAACACCTGCAACTAACAACACTGCAGGTGCTAGGGTTGTTATTTCAGGCGTTAGAGTTGTTAGTTCAGGTGTTGAGGTTATTAGTAAAGCTGATGGGGTTCTTAGTTGTAGGGGCTGGGATTGTTAGTTGCAGGTAATGTGGTTGTTATTTCAGGCACTCGGGTTATTATTGTAGGTGCTAGGGTTGTAAGTGCAGCTGATAGAGTTGTTAGTTGTAGTTGATGAGTTTCTTAATGCAGGTGATGGGGTTGTTAGTTGCAGATGCTGGAGTTGTTATTGCAGGGGCTGGGGTTGTTATTTTAGGCGCTTGAATTGTTATTGCAGGTGACGCAGAAATGACGCACAAATGCTTGAGCCATCATATTTGAAAATTAATTCCACATATATTCAAAATTAATTCCTCTCCTTGTACAACCTCTGTAAATTATTTTTATGCAGAAAATAATTCTAAATTCCTTTCCTAAATAATACAAGAAACGGTTCTAAAGGTGAAAACTAACAGATAAACTATATTTAAAGACACCTTCTGACCCAAAATAACAACTAAACCCCAAGCTGCAGTATTTGTAAAAACATGTTCCCCTCCTAAAATATTGTAAATAGCCAGCTTCAAGGACTATATAAATCCTTGACTGGTAATTCACAACAGCTCTATATCATCATGACAAGATTTTCATGTTTTGAGAGTTATCTTCCCCTTCCCAAAGTTGCCTAATCATATTTTTGGAGACATTACTTGTTGCTAGTTCTGACATTGCAGCCAACAGAGTAAATATGGATAAGGAGAACTCGTTGCCTTCTTCCCCTTCATTTTCTTTTTGAGAAACTCTGCAGTTCTCTCTATTTTTCCTTTGATTCAGCATATCATCTCAATAACAGCTGGAAGAACAAGATTTTTTCTTGGAAGGAACCCCATATATTCCCCATCATATTGAATATATACCCTACCCTTCCTTGAAATGTCCTCTACCTTAATAGAGTGTACCCTACAACACAAAGATCATTGTGACTCAGTATCATAACAAATCGTGAGCTTGACAATGTATTAAATCAAAAAATAAACAATTAAACAAAATAGAATGAAGAAGATATCATTATGTCAATAGCATGACAAGGACCTGAAGTTAAGGATTCACATATCTATCAAAACCAAAATGCAAAAACACGTGAATTAATGAATTAAAACAAAAACAAAAAATACTGCATTTGCATACTTGTTCGCCAGGGAGGGAACTCACATTGCATTCTTTACTAAAGCGAGACCGTAGATATGGAAGAAGCTGCTTCCACTCTCTACCCATCTGACCATTAGCACCTGCACCGAAGTCCTAGTATCAAAAAATTCAAATCTAATAGCCGCCATCAAGTTTATATATCATTAAGAAGGAAATGGGTGTTTTTTCCACCAAATTTTCTTGGCAGCCAAATAGAGAAAATGGAGTACGGATGAGAAAAAAAAATAAAGAAACTAACATCGAGGATTGACGACAAATACGAGGTCGTGTTGTCGAAATGGAGAAGAGGAACCAACACCACGAAAGCATTCAAAAGAGAGATCGAGGGTCATTGGCGGGAACTCTAATATGAAAAGCGAGGGTTTAGCCATGGGCATTCTGCTTTCCAATGCCACAATCTGATTCCTATAATAGCTGCTTTGAAAACTATGACACGCCATATTTTTTATTTCACAAGGTCATTTAAGTTTTTTTATAACTAGAAAAAATTCATGTGAGGTCTCATGGAATTTGACATGAATTATAGCATTTGATAGGATTTTTTTGTCATTCAATTGCTTATATGGGACCCATATGTTATTTTTCCTAAAATATAATCGATAAATTTGACATAATAGATATAAAGTTTATGTATATATATATATATATTGTTCATATGAAATTTAGTTAAAAATTTTATTTTAGTTTCAAATGTAAAATTTTAATATTTTTTATCTTCCTCATTTAAAAATTCTTGTTTTAAAATTATCTTCATTAAATTCATAAAATTTCTCATAAAAGTTCATATTTCAATTTTTCTCATGAAAAATGTTCAATAATAATAAAATTATAAAGAAAATACAGTATATCTTATTATTTATGTATTTCCTAGAAATACATAAATAAATACGTGAATGTAGGGCCATTGTCAAAAGAATATACTGGTAGATCATAAAAGCTACAAAATTTGACTCTTTTATTTTTTATTTCTTATTAACATAAGGCGCGAATTTCTTCTACCTCGTTATATTATGATGGATTAACTTTTTTTTATTAGATATAACTTTAACTCCTGTAAGTAAATTACAAATTATTGGTATATTTCAATTGAGGCTGAATTAACATAGCAGGGATCCAAATACATGCAAGGATGGAATAAGAAAACTTGTGTGATTGATACAGAACGGATGGTAAAATTAATAGAAACATGAAACAAGTGTTGCTTTTGTAGGCAACAAAAAGAAGGTGGTATGTGGGACAAAGATGGCTTAAACGATACTTCTTCTAATCCTGAATACTAGATAGATAAAAATTAGATAAAGTTATTTATATTTATTCTATTAAAATTTTTAATATTACTTTGCCATATGTCATATTTTTTTTAAATATTATTTAACTTCAACTCATCTAAAAAATAGTATATATCATAAAATATAATTAATAAATTTGACATAATAGATATAAGTTTATGTAAATATATATATATTGTCCATATGAAATTTAGTTAAAAGATTTATTTTAGTTTCAAATGTAAAATTTTAATTTTTTTATCTTCCTCGTTTAAAAATTCTTATTTTAAAATTATCTTCATTAAATTCATAAACTTTCTCACTTTTGGCCTCCCAAATTTAATAGCCTCATTAAAATAGAAATATTTTGGAGTGAGTTAACACGTTTTGTACACAATAATAAAAAATAATAGCTTAATCAATTTTTTAAATTTTGTAAATTAATTAATTAATTTACTTTTATATTTAAGATTAAAAAAATTAGAGAAGTGTATAAAAAGCTAGTAACTAGTAGGTGTAGATGTGCCTCCACATTAATAATTGGCCAACATCTTGTAGTGCCACTATATTTCCTTGTTCTTCCACAAAAATATTATATGATATTACATTAAACAAAACAAGAAAAAGAATAAGGATGTGGTCATAAAGTCATCGCCTCCTCTCCTCTCAACCCTCCAAGTCATTGTCAATTCTACATACAAAGTCAACACCTTTAATTACGTTCTCTAGTTGTCGCGTCCACCTACCCACTCCCACAATCCAATTGAATTTCCTATTTCCTTTTTCTTTTTAATTTAGACTAATCTGAATTTGAATACGGTTAGGCTTCAAGTGAAAAAATATTTTTGTATACTATTCTTAGATCCTATTATTAAGTATCTAATTTTAATATTAATTATTTTCTCCTTAATTAAAAAAATGTTCTTCTAACATGTTATATTTTTTTCATCCACATCAGTTCTATATTTTCTTCTATTTTAAATATAAAATTATAAATACAATTTAGTCTTAAATATAAAATAAAAAACCTTAATCAACAATATTGTTCTTCTTGATTTAATATTTTTCCTCCCATCATCCTCATTAACTTAATAGTTTTTCTCATTAGTTTTGCTCTTGTACTTAATACTTCCCTAATCTTAAATATAAAATATAATTGTAATATATTTTATACTATAAAATATATTTTATATTTAAAATTAGAGTAGTTAATACTCATATTAAATAGGGGTATTTTAGGGAGAGTGACACATAAATTTTGCATAATTATAACAAATAACCAATTAAATAAATTTATTTAATTTTTATAATTTAGTTATCTTTATTTTTTTAAAATAATATAAACTAATAAATGAGGTTACAAGTATGATTGAACTATATTTTATATTTAAAATTAGAATAAAAATTTAAGACTTGGCTAACGTAAGGACCAATTTCTCCTGTTTTTCTTTCTCTATGTAATCTCCTCTTGTGTGAAGACCATATGTATTTAGGAGCCCTTCTTCAACTTTCTTCGAATTAAGTCAAGAGATCATTATCCTTGACGCCATTCTTGTGACTTTCTTTTTCTTTACTTAAAAAATAACATTTTTTTAAATTTTTTCTTATTTTAGTTCAAAATTTAGATTCAGTCTTCCAGCCTTATTGAATTTTAGCTTGATTGTTAGTAGCAGTTGTTCTAAGTAATAACACCACTTGCCTTGCTTGGATGAAGTCCTCCAACTCGACGTTTGTGTTAAATTATATTATATAAAAAAATTGTTTGATTGAGTTGATAGTATAATTTTAATAAGAAAAAAATTATATTCGTCACGTATATGCCACGAAAAAAATTTAAGAATAAACTATATTATGTAAGATTTATGAAATTATTGTAATTATTATATTATATATAAATATCTGATATTTTATAATTTTACAACATTCAAAATACCAGACGCTGATACGTCCGTACGTGTCCTGAAGGGTAAGTAATAATGCAGGAATAATAAGAAAGGTCAATTTCTAGTAAAACTCTAATGCAATATATTGATTTTCTTTTAAATTTTTGTGACTTAGAAATTTCTCAACACTAATTGATATTGGTTGATAACGTTAATGATGCGGACAGCTAATTTAGTATCAACCATAATTAAGGTGATAATGATAAAAAAAGGAATTTATGACCCCAAAGAAATTGGAAATTAAAATTTTTCCACATTTCATCAATAAAATACTAATTAATTAATTTGATGTGTATAAAAAAATATATTAATTCCTTTAGTTCATTGCTTGTACATTTTCCTCAAATTATTGATGATGTCTCAATCAGAACAATTTAATTTCCAGTAATTATGTTTCCTAAAAAGATGCCTAATTAATATAAGGGTAAAGGAAAAGAATTATTATCAATCGTTCTCCCCGTGCTAGGATCGCGGGAGTACGAGAGTTCTCTCCGTGCAAGCACGTGAGAATTGGGTTGGGTATAACAGTTTTTGGGTGGGAAAGGTGGTGACCGGAGGTGGTGGTTTGACTGGCATTTCAGTTGGAAATGTCCTGGTGATTGATGATGATGACGACGACGATTGGGGAGGTTGAAGAGGATACGATTGACGTGTTGGATATTTATTATTATTATAACATATTTAGATATTAATTAGGATAATTAATAAATATTTCTGAGTGTGGCCCGTAGTCATTGAGCCCAGTCCAAGGAAGGTTATTGACTCAGTTTATTTAAGGTTAATTTTTTGATAGTGGAAATTAACAATTCATTGAGTGTGAGATCTCTTTTCTGAGTACAGAGTGAAACCCTGTTTTCTGCTCGCTTCTCAAGGTTCCCCACTGGTGACGGCTGTAAACAAGTTGCCATCACTGTGCCTAATCACCAGTTGGAAGAACCTGTTATTTATCTGACAGTGTTCTCTTTTGACAGGTATCCTATTGGGATCTTAGTTCTCCTCAGATCAATCAAGTTAATGGCAAGAGGTAACTTTAAGTCTTCCACTGCATCTCATATATGTTTATATTTGAATATGATACAATCTGGATTGATTGTATTACTTTTGAGATGTTTATTTTCTAACATGTGGTATCAGAGCCTGGTTTGGGATCACTCTCACCTTGCTTATTGATCTTTTATGTTCATGAGATAAAATAAGGGACATATAAATTATGATTTATTTGTTTTTATTCTTTAATCCTTTTTTTTTGTGGATGGCGACGGAGTGTTTTGTCACTATGCTTCACCGGCGAATTCGCGCTAGAGAGAGGCGAGAGACAGCGTGAACACCGTGCGCGAGGTAAACTAGCGAGAGTTCTGTGACTCCGATGGCGACAGACTAAGAGCTGAATCAATGGCGACTGTCCGTCGCGAGAAAAACCGCGAGAGAGAGAGATCGCGAGAGCACAACTGTGGAGGCGAGTGATTCTCTACATATTCACCGCGGAAGCTTGCCAGGAAATGCAGGAGCCTCCGTTAGCGTTGCCGTGGATTACTCCGCCGTTGAAACCATCAGAAATCTCCTTCAGAACATCACCGGTGTCGCTTTCTATAGCAGAAGCTCGCGGCGCCGTGTCTCCTACTGTCTCGGGTCGCGACAATTAGACGGGTCATGAGTCAGGTTAGGTTAACCCGACTCACGGTGGCAATCTGAAATTCACCGTTTGATTTAATTAAAAAAAACAAATTTTCAAAGTTCTGGGCTGATCTTTTGGGATGCGGGAATTGTTTTTTTCCCCTTCAATTTTCCCCTTTCTGGGCCGACGTTACTGAGCTGCTGTTTAAACAAAAAAAAGGGAAAAAAAAGGAGGGATTCGTTCTGGGCCAGGAGCCATTGGGCCGCAGGAAATTTTTGATTGTTTGTTAATTTTCCCTCTTTCTTTTCCTGCTGGGCCGACATTTGGGCCAATTTTTTTTCTCTCCCTTTCAAGAGTTGAGCCCTGCGTTTTTGGACGTGCAGATTTTTTTTTGAAACTGTAGGTTATGGGCCTTGATGCATACTGGACCTGGATTTGGGTATTATTTTTGGAAATTATTTTGGATCCTATTTTTGGACTTTTGTGTATGAGCCACTTGGTTTTATTTCCAGAATATTATTTTTGGCCAATTAATTTGATTTTTCCAGAAAATCAAAATTACTATTCCATGCACAATAAATGTTTAAATTAATTTTTTTATTACTTTAATTTTGGGAAAAAGGAATTTATAAATTTTATGTTATTTAATTGCCTAATTTGTTTTTAATTTCTCCCTTGGCAATTAAATTAACTGTTTAATTTTTGTAAAAATCTTTTGAGTTGAAATTAATTGTTAGACATTTTTGGGTGCATGAAATAATGGGAGAATTTTAATATTAATTTATTAAATGCTCTATTGTGTTGTGCATATTTGGATTTATATGCACATTATTGATATTTGTGATTAGCATGCAGTTTTGTGAGGAGTAGCCACTGTATCCTCATTTGTTTGTGTTGCGTGCATTAATTAATCACATATGGATTTGAAATATCAATAATAATTAAATGTATACTTATGATTTATCTTTACCCACAGGTAGATATATCATGATTGTACATTTAATTAGGGGAGAATTAATTTCTCAATTAAATTGTGCATATTTGGATTTTCAATACACGTGAATGATATTTGTGGTTAGCGTGCAGTTCTTTGAGGAGTAGCCGCAGCATCCTTGTTTATTGAATCTATTGCATGCATTTATTAATCACATCTGGATTGGAAATATCATTTGTAATTAAATGTATAGCTATGATTTATCTTTGCCCACAGGTAGATATCTCATAATTGTACATTTAATTAGGGTGGGATAGAATGGCCTCGTTATTTTCTAATTAGCCCACAGGCATTAGGAAATTACGAATGCATTCTAATTCTACCATTTGAGATAAATACCTGGTTATGCTAATGTCTTTGTCCACAGGTAGACATTAGTGATACGTATTTATATTGCTTGCATGCTACATTTGAGCTAAGCATGCACACATGGCACAGTGACTTGTGATTGCTTCAAATTATTAATGTGAGCTTATTTGTGTGTTTGTCTTTTCTCATTTTGCAGATCCAATTGCTGCTCCCAGGATTATGTATGATGTTAGTGACAAAACAGTCTTAGATGACAGCATTAACTATGCTGACTAGAGAGATGATATTTTGTTGCAGCTTGGTTTATTGGACTTAGATTATGCCTTGAGGTTTGATAAACCTCTGAGACCTGATGATACCTCCGATAACAGAGAGGCAAAGGAAAGGTATAATATGTGGGAGCGGAGTAACCGCTCATCTCTTCTGCTTATAAGACAAAGGATCTCTAGGAGCATTAGGGTAGCAGTCCCTAAGTGCGACACAACTAAGGGATACCTAGAAGCCTTAGACAAGCAATTCAAGCTAACAGACTAGCAGATGGGTGGTGCCATCACGTCTGAACTATGTGCTGTGAGGCATACAGGTATTGGCAGTGTGGGGCAACATATTATGGATATGAGAGGTATACTTTCATCGTGTGTTACTTTTGAGTCTAACTTTTCTAGTGTTAATGATGACACTTGGTGGATTGACACTGGTTCGATGATCCACATTTCGACTACCATGCAAGACTTTCTGTCAAGCAGGTCTCCACATCCCAATGAGGAAATTGTCCTTTCAGGCAGTGGGAGAGGAGATCCTGTGAAAGCCGTTGGAACCTTTCGCATTCATCTTTCAAATCAAAATGTTTTAGAACTCTATGATGTTTTCTATGTTCCCTCTTACAAGAGGAGTTTGATTTCTATGTCAAAGCTCATTCCATTTGATTATCATCTAGTTCTTTCTAAGAAACGTATGACTTTGACAAAGAATTCAGTTTTGATTGCGAATTTGGTTATGATTGATGGCTTGTTTAAAATTGTTTCTAATTCGCCTCAATCTCTTTCTGTTACGCATGGTACTAAGAGAAGTGTCATCGATGAGAATTCTTATAGCCTGTGGCATAGGAGATTGGGTCATATCTCCGTTGACAGAATCAAAAGGTTAAATAAAGAAGGAATTCTTCCGTCTTTAAACCCTTCGGAGTTTGATTCTTGTGTGGATTACATAAGGGGAAAGCAGACCAATAAGTCATATAAGGGGGCTAGAAGAAGTTCTGAGTTGCTAGAAATTGTACACACGGATATTTGTTGCCCTGATTTGACTGCACATGGTCAAAAGTACTTTATCACCTTTATTGATGATCACTCACGATATATGTATGTCTACATGCTTTATAATAAAAGTGAAGCATTAGATGCTTTTAAGGATTATAAAGTAGAAGTAGAAAAACAGATTGGGAAACCAATCAAGATTGTGAGATCAGACTGTGGTGGTGAGTATTATGACAGATACACTAGTGAAGGACAAGCAGCAGGTCCATTTGCTGAATTTCTTCGAGAGCAAGGTATAGTGGCTCAATACACTATGCCTGGATCACCTGACATGAATGGTGTAGCTGAGAGAAGAAATAGGACTTTGCTGGACATGGTTAGGAGCATGATGAGTAGCTCCAAAATACCGTCTTCTCTGTGGAAGGAAGCACTCAAGACAGCCACATACATATTGAACAGGGTTTCAACAAAGGTAGTGTCCAAGACACCCTTTGAAATCTAGAAAGGATGGAAACCCAATTTAAATCATTTCAAGGTATGGGGTTGTCCTGCTGAAGTAAGAGTGTATAATCCACAGGAGAAGAAGTTGGATCCTAAGACCATCAGATCTTACTTTGTAGGCTATGCGGAAAGGTATAAGGGTTATAAGTTTTATTGTCCTCCACCTTCTACAAGGTTTGTAGAGTCTAGGAATGTCAAGTTTCTTAAGAATGATGTGATTAGTGGGAGTGATTGTCCATCAGATGATCACATAGAGCGAACCACTAATATCATTCATGAGGGGACATCAATAGTCAATGTTTATCCCATTGTTGGGATCGATATTGAACGTGATGTAGACCCTGTAGCTCAAGTTGATGGTGCTAAATAAGATGGACACATACCTGATGGTCAACCTATCACATAGGTGGAACCACCACAAGATGTGATAGAGGATGTCATTGTTCAGCAACCTGGTTCAACCCAAGAGGTTGAATTGAGGAGGTCAACTAGAGAGAGAAGACCGGCATTACCTGATGACTATGTAGTGTATTCAGCTGAGATTGACTGTGATATAAGTGTTGAGAATGATCCTTTGTCGTTTACTCAGGCTGTGAGGAGTGTGAACTCCAAATTATGGCATGATGCTATGATTGATGAAATGAATTCTATGGCAAACAACCATGTTTGGGAACTTGTAAAGTTGCCTAGTGGGTCTAAGGCCATTGGCTGCAAATGGGTTTATAAAACCAAGAGAGACTCACAAGGCAACATCGATAGATACAAGGCTAGGTTGGTTGCAAAGGGATTCACTCAAGTGGAAGGAATCGATTACAGTGAAACGTTTTCACCTGTATCTAAGAAATATTCATTCCGTATCATCATGGCGTTGGTTGCCCATTTTGATCTAGAGTTGCACCAGATGGATATTAAGACTGCTTTCCTCAATGGTGAACTGGAGGAAGAAGTCTACATGAAGCAGTCTGAGGGTTTTGTTGCAGAAGGTAAAGATCAATTGGTGTGCAAGCTGAAGAAATCAATAAATGGTTTAAAACAGGCTTCACGGCAGTGGTACTTGAAGTTCCATGAAGTGATCACGTCATTTGGTTTCGGTGAGAACATCATGGATGATTGTATATACCATAAGGCTAGTGGGAGTAAAATCATATTCTTGATTTTGTATGTGGATGACATACTACTTGCTACCAATGATCTAGGACTATTACGTGAGGTGAAACAGTTTCTGTTCAAGAGTTTTGACATGAAAGACATTGGTGAGGCTTCTTATGTCATTGGCATAAAAATCCATAGAGATAGAACCCAATATCTTGTAGGTTTATCTCAAGAGGCTTACGTTGTCAAAATTCTTGGACGATTCAAGATGCAGAACTGTTCATCTAACGTGGCTCCTATTGAAAAAGGAGACAAGTTTAGTCTAAGTCAATGTCCTGAAACTGAGCTTGATTGGAAACAAATGGAAAGGATCCCATATGCCTCAGCGGTAGGAAGCTTGATGTATGCGCAGGTTTGTACAAGACCTGACATCGCTTTTGCTATGGGTATGTTGGGAAGATGCCAAAGTAATCCTGGGGAAGCACATTGGACAGCTGCAAAGAAGGTGTTTAGGTACCTACAAGGCACTAAACACTACATGCTCACAAACAGGAGAACAGACAGTTTGGACGTGATTGGATACTCAAATTCAGATCTTGGAGGATGCGTAAAGTCGAACAAGTCTACGTCTGGTTACATCTTCCTATTGGCAGAAGGAGCTATATCGTGGAGAAGCGCTAAGCAAACTCAAACAGCTTCTTCTACAGGTGATACTGAGTACATTGCGTGTTTTGAAGCAAGTTCACAAGCTATTTGGATAAGGAATTTCATTGCTGGGCTTAAGATTGTGGATTCAGTCTCAAAGCCAATCAGAATGTACTATGATAACACAGCTTCGGTGGCCATAGCGAACAACAAAAGGAATAGAAGTCGCAGCAAGTTTGTTAAACTTAAATTCCTTTGCTTGAGAGAGAGGGTTCAAGATGGCCAAGTTTCAGTTGAGCGTATCAGTACATTGGACATGTTGGCTGATCCTTGATAAAAGGATTGAAGCCGAACATCTTTGTCACACATGTACCTCATATGGGACTTCGTTCTACTTTTCATTAGTGGAGGTATGAGCAATAAAATTATATTTTGTGGTTTATCATTTCAATTTGTGATTGTATACATTTTGTGTTATTGAATTGATAAACATTGAGACAGGAACCTATGAACATTGAGTTCATATATATTGTGATACCCATTATGTGATGGTGCTACATATAATACTTGGAAGGTAATACCCGATAAAAGGGGACTTATTGCCTTGATTCTTGTAGTGCGACATCAGTTTACCTAGACAGGGTGATGGCATTGAGTATACGGGTCAAGTGGGAGAATGTTGGATATTTATTATTATTATAACATATTTAGATATTAATTAGGATAATTAATAAATATTTCTGAGTGTGGCCCGTAGTCATTGAGCCCAGTCCAAGGAGGGTTATTGACTAAGTTTATTTAAGGTTAATTTTCTGATGGTGGAAATTAACAATTCATTGAGTGTGAGATCTCTTTTCTGAGTACAGAGTGAAACCCTGTTTTCTGCTCGCTTCTCAAGGTTCCCCACTGGTGACGGCTGTAAACAAGTTGCCATCACTGTGCCTAATCACCAGTTGGAAGAACCTGTTATTTATCTGACAGTGTTCTCTTTTGACAGGTATCCTATTGGGATCTTAGTTCTTCTCAGATCAATCAAGTTAATGGCAAGAGGTAACTTTAAGTCTTCCGCTGCATCTCATATATGTTTATATTTGAATATGATATAATCTGAATTGATTGTATTACTTTTGAGATATTTATTTTCTAATATGACGTTCCTTTGGTTTGGAATGAGGATGAAGGAAATATAAGGTTCTGATAGGGAAAATCTTATCAGAGAAGGAAGTGAGTAGGGCTACTGTTTAGTCTATAGTAGTCAAGGCATGGAATCTTCAAGCTGGACTAGATGTGGTTGCGATTGCCAAGAACGCGTTCTTCTTCAAGTGCTTTGATGAAGAAGAGCACAATCGAATTCTGAGAAATCGTCCTTGGTCGATCAATGGTAATCTGTTGAATTTGATCGAGTGGCATAAGTTTATGGTAATTGAGGATTGTGATTTCACTAGATGTCCGGTATGGATTCAATTGCATGGTGTGCCTTTAGAAGATAAGAATCTGACCAATGCTATCCGCATGGGTGACTGGATCTGAGAAGTGGTTATGGTGGAGGATCCGAATTACAGCAAGCGTATGTTGAGAAGTTTTCTTCGTATACGAGTAATTTTGGATCTTAGGAAGCCCTTGTGTTCGGGATTCTGGATTCCTAAGCCTGATGAAGATCGAGATTGGACTGCTGCTAGGTATGAAAAGCTGTAGGACTTTTGTTATCGGTGTGGAGTTATAGCGCACAGCTTTCGAAGCTGTGAGAAGTCGAGATTGATGTCAATCCATGATCCTGAGAGGCCACGCTATGGGAGCTGGACTACTACTGATCAGGTGAAAACCTGGGAAGATGCGACAGTAGTGATTAAGGAAGGATGGCCAGGGATGAAATATTAAATGGAAAAGGAGAAAAGAAGAGCGGAGGTATAATGAAATGAAGGTGGTAGAATTGAGGAAAGTATTTTCTCAATCAAATTGGATGGTGGAGAAGGTAAATTGAAGAAGGACTCTGCAACAAATGTTAGATTGGAAGGGAAGTTAGAGGAAGAAGATACTGTGCTAAAGAAAGATGAATTGGATGATGTTTCTTCTGAGTACATAAAGTTAGTTTGAGCACAGGAGGATTAAAAGACTCTGAGGCTGGATCGAGTAAATGTGTAAAGAAGGATATGACAAAATGTGAAGGACGTGATGACACAGGTTCAGGATTTATATAATGTTGAGACACCTCCTGAAGAAGGAGAAAGTAAAGGAACGATGGTATTATATGTGCAGAAGGAGGTGTGGTGCGTCAGGCTGTAGAGGATTTGGGAAGGTTGAATTTGAAGAGAGGGGCAGGAGAAGAGTTGGAGTCAGATATGAAGAAGAGAAGAAAGGTAGGTCAGAAGGAGAATATACAGCCGAATATTGTTACATCCTTTGTTGGTGATCTGAGGAAAGCAAAGGCAAAAATTAGGAAATCAGTGAAGAGGAAAAACAAGGTTTGGAAACTGATGAGAAGGCTGTGATACATGTGGCAGACAGAAGGAGGTGAAGGATATAGAAGATGGAGGCATGGGTTGCTGGCCTCAAACAGGCCCTATAGAACCATGAAAGTGCTATCCTGGAGCTGTCAAAGTTTGGGGTTGCTTTGACGGTTAAAAATATAAAAGACTGTAACAGGAAGTTAAATACTTAATGGAAACTAGGATGGGCAGTAGAAAACTGAAAAGAATTAAAAGAGCGTGTGGGTTGGAGAATGATTTATATGTTGATCAGAGAGGTAGTTCTAGGGGTTTGGCTTGATGGTAGTGTGAAGGGATTGACTTAAAAAATTACTTTCTCACTCCAAAAATTAATTTAGGTATAATTATACATTACACACTAAGTAAAATAAATTTTTTTCTTATATATAAAATCGATTATAAGGAGTAGAATTGATTTTATTTATACGAAATATATCTAGTTACATGAAATTGATTTTAGTTATTAGATTTTTAAATTACTCTGCTTTATACTACTAAAAATAGAGGATATCCTTGATAAAAAAATGATATTAATACAATAATAAAAATACATTTCCTTCATCAAATAGGCCCTGAGAGCCTCCATTGAATCAGAAGAAACAATAACAATAGAGAAGTTTTCCTTCCAATTTTAATTGTCTTTAAAATGATCATGTATGAGCAAATGTGACTTTGAAAGTGTTAGAAGAGAAGCAGTGCAAATTGTTTTATTATATAAATTAAGTCTTATATTAAAATTTAAAAATATAATAACTAGTATTAATTTTTTAAGATTAGAGTGGTTTTGTTCCTATTTTAACATTTCTAGAGCGATATGAAACCTAATAAATTTTTTAGAACAACTGGTAATTTCTAGACAAAGTTTAACTGAAGTTTTATGCATGAATGTGGACAAGGTGACTGTTACGTATAGCCTACCAAACATATATTTTTTTTTAGTATAACATCTAATTTATTAGAGTTTTATCCTAATTACATTCTCATCTAACCCGTGTTACGTATTTGGTTATGGTGAATGAGTTTTTTAACAAAATTTTTTTATATACGCTAATACTCGAACTCGAGACCTCATTTAAACGATATCAAAACGCTTATTAGTAGGACTAATTCATGTTAGTCTACCAAACATAGATTAATATTGTAGGCGGTGTTCTTGCCTATTCACAACAAAACTTTGATTTAGCAAATCGTGTTGTGCGGTGTATGTGCGCCAACCTATGGAAGTATGTCCAACATTCTCAGGTTGTTGCATCCCACTCACGATCTTTTCAAAGTCAAATTTTAGCTGTTCTTCACTCTGCTTGCTGTCCCAACGGATTCATTCACACACACACACACACACACACACACACACACCAGAATTTTAAATCAAAATAAATTTGAAGTGGATTGTTTATGCGGCATGTTTGAAACGTACTCACAAAAGAGAGAAGTTTGTATCATGTATCAACTTACTAGAAGGAACTTTGTCAACTTAACAAAAGTTTGAGTCTATCTGAATAAGAAAATATTATTAAAAAAATTATCATAATTTAATAAAAATTGATTAAATTAATACAGAGTTGACTTATAATATATAAGATTATAAATTTAAATGTAACTATTAATATAAAAATTTTATTAGTAGATAATTTTTAAATATTTTTTAAATACTCTTTAAATTTAGAGATGGATTTTGACTCTAATAAGCTATTAAAATATAAATAATTTATATTTTTTTATAAATTTTTTTATTAAATTTAATAATGTTTGAATATATCGGAATCAAATAGTTATATAAAAAATTTAAATTATTTAGAGTTGTGGGAGTTTAGTGGATTGAAATGAAATGGTAGCCCACAGGATTTGCAAGGTCACACAAGGCTGGGACACCAAAGGAAATTAAGGAACAAGAAAAGCGAGTTTAGTAGGATTTTGAATATGTAATTGATGAATAAATAAAAGAAAAGAAAAAAATGAAACGTGAAAGAAGAAGAAATACGGTGGAAAGAAGGGACTGTCTTCCACTAGTGATGGCGTGGATGTAGATATGACCGTGGACCTTTTGTGATTTTATCGAGATGGGTCGGGCCCACCCATTCTTTTTTCACTCTTTCGACCCGCCCCGTCTTTCCTCTTCTTCCTTCTTCCTTTTCAATCTAGGGACTAAAACTTGTACCGGATGTAACCATAATTGAATAACAATCAATTCATCATTAAAATATTATAATTTAATTAAATATATAGATCTTAATTAAAATACTAATAATTTAATTAAAAAAATATAAAAAATACTTATATATGACTCAAAAAAGATAATTTTTAAATAAAAAATTTTAAACTACATAAAATTTAATAAAAGAGAATTCCTAAAACATGATAAATTGCTATTTTTTTATTAAAAAAAATAGCTTTTCAGGCACAATAATAAAAGGAAAAAAAAATAAAATTTAACATAGTTAACCTATTCAAAAATCTTGATTAGACTAATTAAAAGATTAATTTATCGATTCTCTCATCTAATCCCCAACTCAAATTAGATTTTAATAGGGGGAATTACTATAAAATTATTTCAGCAATTTATTGATCTAATGGGACAACCAAGTTAGATTTTAATATAGGAAATTATTATAAAATTCTAAAAAATAGACTTAATCATTAAAAAGTCAAATGGTGTAAAATAATTATCAATTTTTATATTAAAACTTAATATTATTAACTCTTTACTTATTATTAAAACTTTTAAATAATTAAATATCTTATTTAAGATCTCGTAATAATTTTTTATTTTAATGCATATCATGTTTTCAATTAGGGTAGACCCGTGATACACCAAATTTGAAAAATGGCTGGCCTCTCTATGTTAATTATATATATAATTAATACTAAAATTGCAACCTGATGGTTTCTATGATACCCTCTTAATCGTTTTTAGTTCAACACACCAATTCAATCACCTGAAAAAACAGGTGGCTAGCCGGTGACCCTGAAAACTCACACCTCACCATATTGCTCATAAAATTTATTAGAAATAATAATAATGATAATAATAATAATTAAGAAGAAGAAGAAGAAGGAATTGGAAAAGAAAGAAGAATGAAGAATAATATAGAAACTTGGATTGATGCGTGTCATTGTAAATTTGTAGTTAAACTCTGCAGATTAGATACAAGATCTCGCAAAACGCATACGCTAAACACAAAACGGGTACACACTTATATACCTATAACGACATTTATGTATATCTCTGTGAACCAACACAAAACCAGAATGACAAAATCTGAAACCTAAGAAGAAGAAGAAGAACGGTATTTAGTTATTCTTCATAGGGTTTCTTGAGTTGCTGTTGAAGAAGAAGAAGACAGAGGCTTTGCTAAGTAAGTGGGGTTACTCTGTCCAGCCATGATAACCAGAATTCTGGGTTCTGAATCCGACGTCTTTTTGGATGCTTCCAGTTTTCTTTCTTCGTCATCACAACCAGAATAGTTTGACGAAGACGACGGCGAGGGTTGTTTCCGGTAAGAACAGGCGAGCACCAGTAATGATACTGCTATGAGAGCTAGCATCAGACCTAGTCCTCCGAACAGGTATGGAATCGGAGACTTGAAGCTTTGGAAACAGCCGCCTGAAGTTACAGAAGATGATGGAGACGGCGAGTTGAAGTTGGTCGGAGTTGATGAAGGAGAAGGCCTCATTTTCTGAGAGACTTATTTGGGACTCTGTAGTATGCTCTGTTTTCTGCGAATTTGCAGAGACAGAGAAAATGACGAAATTTATTTATAGGGCAAAACTGCAAAAGTTAGATGCTCACCTATGGGACCCTAATATACATGCACACTCAAAATGACTAAAATGCCCACATCATTTCTTGAATTAAATAATAATGATAATGATAATAATAAGTGACTCCTTCTTAATTGAAAAAAAATTATTAAAAACAATATTACTTGTTAAATTATTTCTAATTTATGTCATACAAAATCACTATTTTATTTTTATGAGATGAATAATTTATCGGGGTGGAATAAATATATAAGTATTTAATACTGGGAGTGTAATAGAGAATAAAGGACAGCTATATATAATTTCTTGTAGGCTTATCTTATATATATAATTAATTAAATCAAATTCCTTTCGTTTGGAAAGCAACAATCACGTGCATTACAGAATATCTAACAAAGTCTAATCTTGTCAGCACTCAAAAAGAAGATAAATTAATTATTATTATTATTAATGCAAGCTTAACGGAGCACTATATATATATATAAATTAATTAATGGGGGAATTAAGATGGGATATTTCTGTTTGTAAAAAAAGGGGGGGGGGGAATATTTCTCAACAATACACAAGAGGAGATTAATTAAATTAAAGGAATTTAGAAAGGGAATTTGGTTGCTTATAAGGCGAAATGATATATTCATGTTTCCCCCATGAAGCAACCAACACAAATAAGAAGGAAGGAAGGAAGGAACGGTTGGCCCCGCTAAACGTGTTCTTTTATCCACGAATCTATGCTTTCATCACATCATCCCCCACGAATCTATGTCCGGGAGAGAATTTGAAAAATAAGCCGCATCCGTTCATTGGTATGGTATTAAAATCTAATTGAGTTTAACCGAATACGCTAACGAACTAGGAAACCAGTATACTGCGTATTTGGTTTTTCCTTTTTAAAGTTTAGAAAAATTTTAAAATAAATATATATATTTATTTAAAAATTTTTTACACCAAATTATAATTTAAAATTAAAATTTTAGATAAACTAGTTAGAATATCTTATAGAATAATAAAAGAATATATGAACTAACCAATTACTATATTATCTATATTTTTTCTTATACTATCTCTCATATCTCTTCTATACCATCTCTCCTCTATTCTTTCTTTTTACACCATCTGTCATATTTCATCTCTCTTCTATATTATTTTTTCTCTCTCATATTTTTTCTACATCATGTCTCTTCTCTTTTCTACAGTATCTCTCTTCTCTCATCTCTCTTCTATATTATCTCTCATTTCTCCTATATTTAATAATCATAGCATTTTTCGTAATTTATTAATAATAAAAATACTTCTGAAAATAGCTATCCAACCATGTATTTATTTAAAATCATTATTTTTTCATAAACTCTTCTTCAAAAACCCTTTTCTAAAAATTACTCAAAAACTCTTTTTTTCTATAAAAAATTTTTGAAACCCTTATTTAAATGGGCCTATATATATATTTCGCTCGTTGAAAATAAATCTATATCATTTTATATTTTTTTAAAAAATAATAATCCGTCATATTTATACTTTAATAATTTTTTTATTTGTGTGGTTTATAAATTAATATTTTATTTATTTATTTATAGATTAATTTTTTATTTAAATATTATTTTTTAAGGCTTTACATGAATATGCATGTGTATTATATTATTTCAATCATAGTTAACTTGATATGGTCCAATAATGATTGCATGTTATAAAAAGAATAAGTAATGCTTTTTAAAATTAAACAAATACCTTATAAAAAGGAATAAAAATACTTATTAATTGATGCTTATAATAAAGACTAGAGAGAGTAGTTAATATAAGCCTAGAGTAAATATAGAAACACGTTATACTCTTTTAATTCTATTCATAAGTTACTTTCAGAATATTTTATACATGTAAACAAAATTTTAAATTTTATTAATTATATCATAAATTTAACAATTTTTTAACTGTAATCCTATTTAATATATATTATATATAATAAAAATAAAGTTATTATAAATAAAAAATAAAATAATATATTTAAATAAATAATATTTCTCTATTCTATAAATATAACTAGAGAAATATGTAATACACCACCTATTGAAGTCCTAGACTTTTTGAAGGCTGATTGTAATGGTATAGGAGTATCCCGTAGTGTATTTGTTTAATGCATTGGGTTGAGTCCCCTTTGTCACAAAAAAAAATTAAAAGAAAACGAAAAAAGGAAGTATAACAAGATATTCGGCTCATACGTTGCACGTAGAAGTGAACATGAAAAAGTGTTTAGAATAAAAAAACAGAGAGAGAAATGATCGTAGTTTGCACAATATTTATTTCCCACAAGTATTTGGGTTGGGATTATTTAATCAAATATCAAATAATATATTTCATGAATTTTGGGCATACCTATCTACTGAAATACCCACATGTAACTAGAATATTTTGTATACATTCTGGCATGTACACATAGCAAATACACATACGAAGGAAGAATACCAATGAAACACTCACAGAAAATGAAAAGAGAACAGAGAAAAAAAAAAAAGGAAGAATACAGTTCCTTTTTTTTTTTTGGTCTGCTAAAAAAAGAATTACACACCCCAGAATTTAAAACTGATTTTTACCCCTTGTTTCTTCTATAAGTATGTATGTTATGGGAGGAGTGAGATCTCTATATAACTGGCTACTCCCTTATTTTTTTTTCTTTTCAAAAATAAGTTATTCGTTCCTCAATTTTAGGCCTAATCTCTCATAGGTAAACTGATTTATTTCCCAACAATATTAAATAACATATGGACTTAATTCACTATTCATAACGTGTTGCAAACAAATCCTTAAATTTTGAATACACCTAAATTTAATAAACGATAACTTGACTCATATGAAACATCAATTGACAATTGGTACGCGACTTATGAAGTACCAATTGGGTATTAGTAAAGATATTAACTCCCACAAGGAAAGTGGCAAGATTTTAACTACATTTGCTTTCACTCACTCGCTTGTTATTATGTGCGTAACCTCAACTTTAGTAAAATGTAGGCGATATTTTTTAACTAATAATTAAAAATTAATTTTTTAAGATATAGAGATAATTAAAATATATTTGATCTCTCATAATAAATTTTTTTCTGTACATATCGTCTGGTTGGAGACCTCAAATTTTTATTTTAGTGTATTTACCAGCCCAAAGGCACAAATTATTATATGTATATTTGTGGACTCCCACAATCTTAAACAACCTGACAAAAGAAGCAGAAACATATTTGCAAAATAAAAACTACTGGGGTGGTTTTTCTAGGGAAAAATCCCACAAAACGACCTCTTAAATTTCAAAATATTAAATCAGGAATTCTTATACAATATGTTGTTATTTATTTATTAACTGTAGTAAATAGTTAATAAATTATAGAAAACAAAATTAATTTGAAATTTTGATATTCAAGTGATATTTTTTGTAGAATTTTCTATTTTTCTAGTCAAAAGTATACATTTTGTCTTGTAATTTTATATAAATTTTTAATCTCTTAATTCTATGAGGTGCCTAATACTGTTAACTTCATTAATAAGAAAAATAATGACATTAAAATTTTAAATATTAAAAAATATTTTAAAATATTGACATATTAGGTTTATTTTTTTTTGAATTAACAATGATTGGTAAAAAAAATATTATTTAAAATCAAACTGAAAAAATATTTTATAAAATTACGATATCAAACTAAAACTTTATATAAAATTATACAACTAATTACATGTACATGTTCATCTTTTTTTTTTAAACGTTACTCGTTGTGGAAATTGACATAAACAAACTAGAAACCTTAAAATTTCTTTTCACACTTGCATAACCAAAAGCATATGAAAAGTAAAAGTCACATGACTGCATTTTTCTTTTTAAAATACGATATAGTCATAGAGCAAGAATAGTCATTATTAAATTAATAATTAACTAAATCTATACCTTCAAGAAATAATAACTTTTTTTTACATAATTTAGTGTCAATTTAAAGATATAGTTTTAGGCCGTATAAGAACTAATATCTATAATTGAAGAAACTATAAGAATATAAAAAGAAAAAAAGAAAAAAAGGTTGCAAAGGCTTAATTAAAAATGTGGTGAAATTATAAATACTGGTATATTAATTTTTTTATATATAAAATGATTCTTTTTTTTTTTGGTACAAAGTTTTTTAGAAATGAGTTAGGCTCGCCTACGATTTAAGAGCAGAGCGAAGTTTCTATTCCTCTTAGGCGATACCAATATTAGGCAAGGCGAGTCGTCTATTACTTTCAGACGTAAAACTACACACCTAAGAGTTAGGATGCCTCACCAAGTACTGTAACTAGAATCATAATAAAATAGTACTCTCTAGTAATCGAACACGCTCTAAATGATCGTATGTCTCACCCTTTCGCCAGTTGAACTATAAAATGATTCTAAAGAGCTTTTCATCATCCAATGAACAAGGTAAAGGCAATGCATTTATGGGTTGTAGATGAAAGATTCTATAAAATATAATCTTCTAATGTATAAGACAATAGAGAAGACTTTGTTTTTACCCTATTTATAAATTTTATCATTAAATTTTTCATGTGATATATAATTTTACTCTTAGAACAAAATACAAATTAAATAAAAATAAAGTTAAAAATATTAAATTTTAGACAAACTTAATAAGATTTAAATTTTTTTAGTTTATCAATAAATTATTGATCGAATAATAAGCAATTTTATTTCATAAGGATACAACTTCAAATTTTGGGAAGCATATATTTATTAATAGAGATAAAATTTTCTGGAAGTGACTTAAAAATAGAATAAAATGACTATATCATTAGGGGGGGGAAACAGCATACAATATAGTGTGGCTAATCCTCAAATTTTGCATAGTTCATATAGAAATGATTGTAGTCCGTTTGTAGTTAACTTAATATACATCAAAGCAACTTAAATTTTGTTTCCCATTCTCAATATGTTAGCTTTGTTTTTCATGATCTATTTAATCATGAAATCAAATTATGTTGATGTACATAGCATGTAATACACAATAAAATTTTGTGCCCTGAAGAAAATATAAAGACCTCTTGATGTACTTTTTCGGTCCACATAATTAAAAAATTGATTTTAATTTTAAATATGAGATATATTAATTATATTTATCAATTTTTTTAAAATTATTTTTATTAATATTCTTTTAATAATAATTAAGTAAGAGAGAATGGGGAAGAGAGTTAAAGAAAATAATTAAAATATTTAAAAAATATATAATAATAATTAATCTAATTAATTTTTTTAATTTAATTAAATTAGTTGAGAATCGGAAGAATAGAATGTGCCCATGGACACCATAAAAGAAAATGAACTCTTACATGCAATCAATTAGGGAATAACCGTGGCTTCTATTAAGGGAAAATTAATATGAAAGTCTCTATTATTTTATCTGATTTTAATTTGGTCTTCATAGTATTTTTTTTATTAGGTTATTATGGTTTCAAGTGAATAATTAAAATAAAAAATAAAAGAAAATTAAATTATAAGGATTTTCTTAAAAATAAAGTGAAAATATAAGGATTTGATAAAAAAAAACTAAAATACTTAATTAAAAATTAAGTGAAATTATAAGGATTTAATAAGAAGAAAAAATTACAAAGATTTGATGAAAAATCAGATAAAATTATAAAGACTTAGATATTAATTTTTTTAATAGAATAAAATAATAATAAATCAATTAGGATAAATTTTCTTGAAGCTAATAAAATAAAACGACAAACAATACAAGTTTAAATAAATATTATTTTTATAAAAAAAATTTGAAAAAAATTGAGCTCATCTATAATAAATTTTCCCTTATTTTTAAAGGAGATAGTTAGCTTTTTTTTTTTTTTGGTAAGCAAGGAGATAGTTAGCTGAACCTACGAATAAAGTTGTGCTGATGAAAAGCCCAATTCCTCGACTTTTTACACCACAAAAAATTTCTGTACATTTAAAAGGAAACATAATATCAAGGTGGGTTTGCATTGCATACAGATTCAAGCATCATTATATATAGGCTCTTCAAAATCGTATACCTAAAAATTCCTGAACTTAGAAAAAGATAAAAAAATAAAATTTCTTATAAGCTGTATATTAACAATGAATCAATGAAAGCTCCATGTCTTGAACTAGCAAAGAAGAATCATCGGTGAGATCAGAATAACGATCTGAAGAAGAAAATTCATGGGCATGTTTGGATTTGCTTATTTCATTATGGTGATGAGATCTTTGTCGTTGGGAAGCTTCCCATCTCTCTGCAAGTCCATCTCCTTCAAGCATTCTCACTACTTCTGACATTTTAGGTCTTTGTCCTGGAACATATTGTGTCTCAGAAGTGCCACTCTCACCATTTCTTATAGCTCTATTCTGTCATAGTTGATCTTCAAATCCTTGCCCACTAGCAGTTCTAGTTTCTTCTCTTGATGGATTTTCTTCACCTGATGAACCAAAATACAATATAAAACAACTCAACTTTGGTCTTCTGCTTCTTGAGGTAACTAAGCATGTGTTTGGTGCTCAAAAGCCACTAAGGAAGATAATAAAGAAAAAGAAAAGCTCGACTCCTCCTCACTAGCTAAATATTTTAGGAGAATCTCCGAAAGCCTGAAGGAATCAAACTCATATTATTCATGACTGATTAGATTTAGAAATGGAAGTTACATTAAAATAACCAAATGAAATCTAGAAATAACCCCCATCCAATATTTAAATATTTGATTCAAGATAAAATAATTATAGAGAAACTGCTTTTCAGATAAACTAATACCCATTTATTCTTAAAAATAAAAAGCTATTTAATTAATTTAAAAAATTAAAAAAATTAGATAAATTATTTAATTATAACATATATGACTTGATCTTTCTAAAATACCTATGTACAACATTAAATTATATATTATTTTATAAATTAGATAAATTAATTTAGAGAAAAATAATAAATACAGGAGATAAAATGAATTGAAGTCTTCCAGTTAGACCCAAAACCCACCTCTTAGTTAGAGGAGTATAAACTAATTTAAATATTCAAGATAAACTATATATAATTCAAATATTCATAAAATCCCTCCAGATAAACCAATTAAATAATTCAACATAAGAAAAAAACTCATAAACTAATTAATTCACTATTGTTGGTTCTTTTCAGCAGCATGGAATGCGGGTTAATTAATAGAGTTAAAGAAGCATACCCAATCAAGCATGGCTCCATTCTGATTGAAAGCTTTTCCAAAGTCAAGAGCCCTATGGCCAGTGACCAACTCAAGAAGAAGAATACCAAATCCAAAGACCTCAGTTTTCTCAGAGGACTGCCCGGTGGAGAGATATTCCGGTGCAATGTGGCCCACAGTATCCCTCACAGCAGTAGTCACATGAGAATCTTGATAGCACAAAAGGTTTGCCAATCCAAAATCTCCAACCACTGCTTCATAGTACTCATCAAGAAGTATGTTTGCAGCTTTCACCTACCTATTAATTATCTTTGGATCACAATGCCCATGAAGGTATAGCAATCCCCTTGCTGCTCCTAATGCTATCTGCTATCTGCTTCCTTGTTCCCCAACCCAAAACTAGTTTCCCTGTAATCACCATTTTCATATCTCACTTAGCTCATTAGAGTTAAATTCTTATGGAAACTTGGTAGTATGTGATACTAAATCATATATTAAGTAGTATATTAATTATGATCAATAAGCTATTTAAGTGGGTTAGTTCCTCAATCCCAATAGTTAGCTTTTTAGTAGGGTTCCACATCCATTTAGATACTCATCAAATTTATGTTTGTTTTTTCCTTGGTGAAACACCGAATATTCTCTCCCAATAACTGAAACTAATCTCTTTCAAAGTATTGTGGGCAAATAATTGCTCTACTAGGTTGAAAATCGAAGCTTCAACTACCACTTGCTTAAGAGATTAGAGTCTTCACAACTCCCAATATCTTGAGTTGTTTGAATTCATTTAGTTTTTTGGAAAAATTAATTGTTTTGTCTTTACATTTTTGACTTGATTATAAATTAATCATTGAATTTTAACTCAGTGCAACTTAATCCCTATATTTTTTACTTAATTGTAACCCAGTCCTAAACTTTGACTTAATACTACCCAATTTTTATAGTTTAACTATTTATAATATTAGTCCTTATATTTTAAAAAATAAAATTATATATTTTATGAAACTTAAAAATTAAAGTTTTAAATGTTTAAAACTATATGAACTGAGTTTTAGTAAGTTAAAGTTTAAAGACTGGGTTTCTACCGAATTAAAACTATAGGGATTGAGTTGTATTGAGTCAAAATTTAAAGATTGTGTTACAATTGAGTTAAAACTATAAGTACCGAAAGATTAATTTTTCTCTTTATATTTTAAGTCCCTCTAGCTTGAAACAATTTTGATGATTGAGCTTACCTTTGAGGCGAGAAGCAACGCTGCCATTAGGCATAAAAGGGTAAAACAGAAGCCTTTCAGTGGGAGTCATACAGAAACCATAGAGCTTGAGGAGGTTTCTGTGTGCTGCCAAACTTATCATCTCAACTTCAGTCTGAAACTGTATTTCTCCTCCAATGGCATTCCCATCTCTAAGCCTCTTCACTGCTATCACTGTTCCATCTTGAAGAACTCACTTGTACACGTGTCCGAACCCGCCTTTTCCGAGTATGTTCTTGTTGCTGAAATTGTTTGTAGCAATCTGCAGCTCTCTGAAATGAAACCTCTTCAAGTTCCCCAGATACACTTCCTCATGATGGCGATCTAAAATATCCCAAGATATATCGGATATGTTCTGTTAGCTTGTGTAGGAGACAACCTTTTACTGTGATCATATCATTATTGTAAGATTCAATTTTTTACCTTTGACATCAAAGAATGCTTGTTGATTATGTTTATGCCTCCACAAGAGAAATAGTCCAAAACAAACAACTATGAGACAGAGACATCCTCAAACCGAAGGCAATCGCCACTGTGTTTTTTGTCTGCAAGAAGGTTCAGCATCTGGGGAAGGAAATAGATTTGATATCAGCATGGGAAGTCAGAGATAGAATACTACATGTAAGATCAGATTTACATCTATATGTTTCAAAATAAAAGAAAAATCTATATGTTTTCAATAAAACTTAGTAGAGTTATGATGGAACCCTAAGTGGGATCGAGAATCAATCTACTTAGATATCTCATTGAACATTATATACTACTTAATATAAAACTTAGTATCTTATACTATCAGGTGTCTATCAATCAATTGGCCCCCATGGAAAGCCTTCACTTAGCTTCTTGTCAATCAAGACTCTCTATGGGTAGCCCTCTCCAAAATTATCAACAATTTAAATCTAATATTATACCTAAGTGGGAAGGAGAACTTTACCCTAAAAACTAGCTGTATTGAAGTATTCTTTTGAGTATTCCATTTAAGTATCATATACTATTCGATATGGATTTAATATCCCTATATTCCTAAGTATCCATCAAGTCATATGTATAACAATAAGTCTTATCTTATTAAGTAAAATTGTCTAAATAGATCACATGATACTATTATATTTTATCAACAATTAAATCTTTAAATAAAATTAACCAAAATATCTTATTTAATAATTTTATTGGGTATTTTTTATCAATTCTAATTTCAAATATAGAAAGAAAAAAAAGAAAGAAAGAAAGTGGAGTAATTACTTGGGATGGAGGGGGCGGCAAATGTGACAAAAGATGAAGAAGTTGGACAACAAAATTAAAATGATTTCATTTGTGTTCAATGAATCAAAGACATTAAAGCACCAAACTTTGTTCAATAACGTTTATTTTGATTGAGAGAAAGCACATCTCTTTGTCCCATTTTTTTTCCTACCTTTTCGTTTTCCCACTGCCTCCATCGCTTCAATAATCTCCCTCAATTTTTTTATTTTTTTTTTACTTTTCTTAAGATTTATTTGTTTTAACTTCTGTCTTCATAAGATTCCAAATACTCAATAATTATTTATCATACCCTAACTTTATATGTGTATAGAAAAAATTACCACAAGAGAGCTTACACTAGTTGATATTAATAATAAATATTAGATAATTGTACACAAGTGTTTTTATTTTTAAATTTAAAACATCATTTATCTTAGATTAATAGTTAGAAAATTATTTTTGATTTACACTATATTTTTTATTAAATAAAAATTAGTAATATTGATGGTTGAATTGAGTGAAAATGACTCATATACCTTAAATAAATATGCACATTCAAATATTGTGAATGGAAAAAATCCTAGTAGAATAATTATACATATGCCTAATTAAATCAAAAAATATTCAAATTTAATCATGATAATACCGGATAGTAGATAATTGTATGAAAAAAAATTTAACTTTTGACACTTTTTGATAGCATGTTTATCTTTTATATCAAAAGCTATAATTATTAGTATGACGTAATTTTTTAGAGTTAAACTACATAAAATTTATCTGAATTTTAGATTATATGTACAAATTATAACTCTTTTAACCTTTAAAACTTAATAATAAATAAATTCTCATAGTACATATAACTCTTGATCATCAATTATATACCTTTTAAAACTTTATTTTTTTTGTACAAAAATTTTTAGAAAGGAGTTAGACTCACTCACAATCTAAGGGTAGAACGAAATCTCTATTCTTCATAGACGATACCGATATTAGGTAGGACGAGCTGTCTATTACTCTCATATATAAACCTAAAACTTTATTTTTATGTTCATATAACTGATCCTCAAACTTTAATTAATGTGTAGGTAATTTCTCTAAACTATAAGTTGGGTGCATATGAGTAACGTTTAAAATAAAATTAATTGTTTACCCAACAGGGGCATGGTTGGAATTGGAAGGGCAAATTAGCTAAAATAAAAATTAATTATATAATTAAAATTTTAATTTAATTCCACTAGCTTAAGCGATATGTTCTCATTTGACTTTAATATCTTGTCAACCCTTATCCAGACAAGATACAAATTAAGGGTGCTAACATCTTCTTTACAATATGTCGTTTCAAAGATTTTGTTTTTTCTCATTCGTTGAAAACTTTAATTTGAAACTTTGGTTTCAAACAAATTAAAAGGGCTTTCAAAATTGTCATATGATTAAACCCATCACTTAATTTTGTCAATCACTTGTTGGTTTAGTGACATTATCATGATCTTAAGTATATCACACGCACAAAGTTTTACATTAAACATTCTCAATCTATCCATCAATCCCCAAATAAAAAGAAAATAAATTACAATACACACACAACCATTACCATCCACAACAACAACGAGAAATCTTATTTATTGATTGTTCTCTTTCTATCTCTTTTAAAAGAATTTCATAATATCTATTTGTTGATCAGATCTAGATCTAACTGTTTCACTAATGTCTCCAACAACTTTTTTTTTTTGTTATTTAAAGGGGCCGACTTAAAGTTTGAGGTTATAACTATGATCAAATTTGTAACATTTCACTTACTGGAGAGTTTACATATCAGTGGGATAAAATATCATTAGCTCCTATAATTTTCTTTATACATGTAGGGTATTTAAATTGTCTAGTCCCAAGTTATCTCGACTCGATTTTGAGTATTTTGGGACGGGTTCGTCCAGTTCTGTGAAAGATTGGAATGAGAATATATTGGGTCGAGATGGAGGAAAGAGTTGAAACGGGACGAGTCTCAGTCTGACCCTCAGGAATCACATCCCATCCCGAATCTTTTTTAAATAAAAAAATATTTTCATTTTATTTATTTTTTATAAAAAATAGAAATAGAAAATATTATTAGTTATATCATATTATTTATTTTATTTATTAGATGATTTTATTTTTCTCTTCCTCATATGTCTTTGTTTCTTTGTAGATAATGGTATTTATAGTAAATAATAGTATTTATAGTATAATTAATGGTATTTATTACTTTAAGTTAGTAATAATATTAGAGATGATTTAATTTCTTCTATTATTTTTTATATTCTGATTATATGTTACTGATATATAAGTTGTGCATAAAATATCTAGTAGTCTAATTTTTTAAAAATAAAATTTGAGAATTTTCATCTTATCCCGAACCCGTCTCAGTCCCGTTCAAGAAGAGATATTCTTAGGACATGTCAGGATACGGGAGGCAAAATGTGTCTCATGTATTGTATCAGCATGGGACATGGGATAGAGTTGTCCTAGTCCTAACCTATCTCATGAATACTCCTATATACATGTATGAACCATATCAAATAATTTTTTACTATTTTTTTCAATAGACACCACACCAATACATCCTTTATATATATATATATATATATATATATATATTCATTATAAATTTTATTTTTTTTATTTTGTATGATATACATGAATTTCAATATCCTCATATATAGTATCGCAACTTTATATTTTATTGTTTTTTAAAGTCAAATATTTATTACTATATAGTACTGTTGTTCTTTTAGCAATTTAATAGAACCTTCTGTTAAACTCCTTAGGTACTTTCATATAAAAAATAACTGTAAAAGTTGGGTTATATATGGAAACATGAATGTCTTTCTCTTCAATATTGCACATGCAACCAAGAAAAGAAATTCTCTCTCTAAATTTTAACAACAGTCGCATGGAAACATCAATGTCTAATACGTTTTCTAGCGCTACTTTTTCTAATGCAATAACCTTCTTCAACAGTTTTAATCAAATAGATTTTATTGAAGAGATGGAGATTTGATAATGAAAGGACCGACTAAGAATATTTAAATACATTTAACGGAAAGTATATGTTCTTACATCATAAAATATACTCTTATGATTTTAAAAGTTAATTGATAAAATTAATTTTAATTTTAAATATAATATCTATTTTTAATATTTATTAATTTTTTAAAAATTACCTCCCTCAATAATAATTAAATAAAAAAAGATGAAAAAAATTAAATAAAAAAATTATAGTAATTTAAAAAAAATTATTATATTAACTACTTTAACTCAATTTATAAATATAATTAAATTAGTTAAATATATCATATATTAAATATAAAAAGAATAATATTTAAATAAATTTGATGTAAAGGTATAGCACTAAAAATTTCATTTAGATTTCCAGAGTTATGATATAGTAATATTTACTGAATAGAATGGTATAACCATTATTACTTTTCTATTTAGAGATAATGGGACAATGATGAACACCCTAAAATCTGGCACTAGTAACTACTAAGTACTAACAAGTATTATCTCTTATAAATAAATAAATAAATAAAAGTCAGCCTATTCATTATGCATAACATCAACTTAAGGAATAGTTTGGCTATGTTTGGAGAGAAAAGTAAAGGGGAAATCAAAATGAGGGAATATTAGGAAGGGAAATTTCTTAAAATGATAAAAAAGAATTTACTATTTTTGAAAGTTTTGCCTATTCCTTCCGGTTAGAGTTCTCCAAGCCACCGGATAGGTGAGAAAATCATGTTCACAAAGGCTAAGGTGAGACATCAGTTAAGATTTCTGAGAACACAATGCGGCAAAGAAGAGGGAAAAAGGTAATGAACCTCAACCTAGTAGATGAAAAGCTTCAGATGTAGTATATCTCAATGAGCAAAGATTTAAAAAAAAACAATGCCCTCAAGATGATGAGATTATGTGGTAATACAGGTGAAATACAAATTGCAGAGAGAAGTCTAGTAATGTGAGAAACTTCAGTTATTTGTTATATCTAAATCCCACAAATCAAGGGCTAAAGAATAAATACTAAAAAATTTTCCAACAGCCTTCTCCAAAAGAGTACAATCTGAGATAGATTCCTACAAGCTTTAAAGAGCCAATATACCAGAAGTTTCACCTTCTTTAGACTTCATGGAACAAAAGAAATTCAAGACATCAGCATTGTTACGGATGTACCGTGGACATTTGGAAAGGAGGTTGTGAGCTTCTTCATACTTTCCATGCTTGGAAAAGGCATCGAACATACGGATAACAACCGATGTAGACGGAAACTTCTTTGAAGTCATCTCCCTGAGAAACAGAATAGCATCAGCTCCAGTTCCACACTTTGATATATGTTCAATAAAAGGATCAATAAAAGGTGGGAACCCTTGACTTCTCATTAAACCCAAAATATTTAGGGCTTCAGTAAATCCTCCCTGAACCAGTAGCTTCGTTATTAGAGACTTGTAAGTAGAATGCCGGGGCTCCAACTGTTGTTCCCTCACCAATCGGCAGAGAATCTTGCATGCATCAATTGCCCTGTTCTTTTGGCAATATGTGTTCATTAACAAATCAAAACTACGGCTAGCAGAAGTGACACACTCTTTCTCAACCATCTTTTGAAAAGAATCTAAAGCTTTATCAAGGTTTCCAGCATGACAGTGCCCCTCAACTAAGGATTCCCATGCCTTGTGATCCAGATTAGACCCAGATGCTTCAATGTGGTTGATAAATTCTGAAGCTCCTTCCTTGTTACCAGAAGCACTAAGCTGAAAAGCAATTTTACTCTGTACATTACCAGTAGCCGCAACTCCACCATCTTCGAGTGCTTTCAAAACCTTGTTGCATTCCCAAGACCTGCCAACAGTGGTCAAGGACTTCAACACGGAATCAACCGTAGAACTTGTCAAGACATTCCCACTTTCAGTAAAAACCTTCACAACCCTCGAAAGCAAAGTCATATCAAACTGCTTACTGACCACAATTTTCTTCAACAGAAAGGTACAGCATTGGGGTGAAGGTTTATTTGCCCCAGACATAGCAAATTCATACAAGTCAACAGCATCCTTAATCATTTTTCGTTTACAAAACCGTCCTAAAACCTTAACATAGGTTTCTGATTGCATTTCATGCCCTCTGTCCCGCATTTCATGAACGAGTTTCCAAAACCTATCAATTGAATCTTCCCTTCCTACTACCCTGGCCATCGCATTATAGGTACAGCCGTCATGTTCAAACTGCCCACTCTCCTCAAGCCACCTGAAAAATATGAGTGCCTTATTTGGATCTGTACCAAGATTATCCAAAATTGATGTAACGATATCACTAGAGAACAAAATATTCGAGTCCAAGATTTTCTTTTCAATCTCATCACTCCACACATCATGCCTCACAATTTTACAGACCCTTGAGCACATCTTCTCAGCTGAATTATCAATAGATCCTGATGCAAACAAAGCGTTCAACTTCTCAATATCACCATTGCTTCCACTCTCTTCAAAGCTTTTCAAGACTTTATCGCGTACACCTTTTGATACCCCATAACCCTTTTTCTTCATAACATCCACCATGTCCCAGAACTCATTAACGAAGTCATTGGTTCCCAAAATAGATAACATCATGTTATAGGACTTCGAGCTCAACCTCTCACAATCACTCTCCAAAACCCAGTCAAAAACCCTCCTAGCAACATCAGGGCTAGAACCTAACTTCCCTAAAAGATTCAGGACCATATCATGACTAATCACAATCCTATTCAACTCAATTTCTTTCTTAACATCATCAAAGTTCCTGGATTTCGAGAATATATCAGCAGCAGCAACAACGTGATCCGATTCATTCTGCTCAAGTGCAGTCTCGGAAGAGAAACTACGAGTGGCGGTTTTTATGGGGTTTAAGAAATCAAGTAAACCAGAAGAGGGTAAGGAAACTTGGTTTTGAACAGAGTGGGAATGCAGGAGTGAAGTGATAGATCGAAGTGATTGCAGATTTGGATTGAGGTGTACCTGAAACTGAGGTTGCGAGAAGTGATTGGAAGCATAGATGCCTGTGCGCTGTTGAGCACGCAGAAGAAGAACACGCCATTGATTCTTCATCGATGATATATCAGAATTTGAGGCTAAACCCTTTGGAAAGAAATGAGAAGGTACACAGGATTAGAATGAAATGAGAACGAAAAGTGTGGGAGAAGTAGGGTTTTGCAATTTCGCGAGATTTGGACTTTTTGCTCTTTTTTGCCTCTGAAGTTTGAAATGAAGATGAATATTGGGCCACATATTGGGCCCAATAAGCTTCCTCCTTTGCCTCAATGTGTTCATTCTTGGGCCTATATATATATGGATTTTTTTCCTAAAAAGCACACTTTTCACGGAAAATGATAACAATAAAACATTAAATAATTCCATATTGACCTGGAACAACTAACAAAATGTGTAATCTATTTTAGTCATAAATTAAAGTGAACAAAAGTTCCAAATTGATCATTAAAAATTCAGCTCAGTTCTGAATTTTTTTAAATGATTATTTGTAAAAATAATTTTTAACTCTTTGTTGTATTAATTATAACTTTGATACAAAAGTGGGTTATTTTGAGGCGTAAAATTACAATTTAAAATTAAAAAAAAAGAAAATATTTGTTACACTTGTTAACACCTAGCAGATGGATAATTTTGATTATATAAAAGATTAAAGTGAGAAGCATTACTTTTTTAGGGTTAATTTTAACATAAAAACAGCCTTTCAAAAACTTAATTTATGTTGATAAAAAAAACTTAATTAATCATCTCCAGTTCTACTAAAATCTTTTTTTACACAAAAACTAACATGACAAACCAAAATGTGCAGTGATATGACAGTATATAAATCTGGTTCCAGTTGCATAAGTAGTTGATTGAATTTGATGATTTATATTTTTATATTTAATATTTTAATTTAAGTTCCATCAACTCAAACTTAAGTTGCTCAATTAATTGTATTTAGGAATTATTTTGCCGTCTTTCATATTTAGCTAAAGTATATGTTTAGCCTTTTATATTTATGTTAAGTTTTACTTTAATTTATTAAATTTAAAAAGTATACTCTTAGTCTTTTAAATTTAACACCGTTAATTTTATTAATAGAAAATGTTGACTCAATGTATAATGAGCCAGCAAATAAAAACTATTGACTTTAAATGAAAATGTGATATATTAATTTTTAATTTAAAATATATTTAAGAGAAATAGGCAGGTAGCAATTTTCGATTTTTGTATTTACAACAGGGTGATTTTAATTTTAAAATATAAAAATAATTATATTAAAGAATTAAAATTAAAATTTAGAGATACTTTGTAATTAATTAATTGCTAAGTCATCATTTCGTTGAGTCAGCATTTTCTGTTAGTGAACATAAAGTCATTAATTTTAAGGGATTAATAGTGCACTTTTTAAATTTAAAAAACTAAAATAAAATTTGATATAAATATAAAAGATTAAATATATACATTAGTCTTTATATTTTAATTTTAAATATAAGAAACCTAAATTTAAGATCTTAAACCTAAACTCTCACATAATTTATAAGGGAAAATATTCTTTAAATTAATTATATGTATTTGGCTATAAAAAAGTAATTATATGTATTATATTATTCAAGAACTCTTTGAATTTCATAGTACTTTTATAAATTTTACCCGCCTTAAAATTTTGGAAAATATTCTTGTTTATTTAAGTTCCTATATTATCTTTGATTTTTTTTCAAATACCGTTGATTTTTTTTTTAATGTTCTGAGATATTTTTTAACTAATAAACTGTCCCAAATTCAAATAAAAATTGAAATTTTATAATATTGTTTCTTCCTCATTTAACATATTTGGCAAATATATTTTGTGTGGAATGTTGAAAATAACGAAGCAACATCTTTCTTATATTGTTACCTTAGCTTTCTGAGTTAATTTTGAAATTATTGTTTAAAGCATGAAGTCACATAAACGATAACTTCAAGGTATGCTAATAGATAATATATTTAAACCTTTTATATAAATTTAACATTTATATATTTAATTTCATACTTAAATAACTAAATTAAGCCTTAAATATATTGCATGTTATATACAATATTATTATTAAAAAAATTTATAGGCGCATTAAAATAATAGTAAGATTGGTTTTAGCTTGGCACATATTTTAAAATAATCTAAAAACATTTACATTGTTTTTTTTTTGTATACAACATTTACATTGTTTTGAAGTTGAATCAATGAATTTAGAGTGCTTTTTTTTATTATAAAATAACACCCAATATCTTGATTTTATTTTTCATGAGCGGTCAATATCTTAATCTTATTTGTGGTACAATTTCATCCAGAATATTTTAATTTAGTGCATTTGAGAAATAATTTGGGTGCTACTTTACCTTAATTTTTTTGCTAAAGAATTTAGAGTTCTTATGATTCACAGCCTGTTTCACTTTAATTATAATTAAGAAAACAACAATAAGAAAGGAAGAATTTAATAGGAAATTAAAGTCCAATTAATGTATATAGAGCTCTTCCTAAACAAGAAGAGTTTTACTAAACAATCATAAAAGGCTTCTTAATTCTACTAAACAAAAAATAATAGAGCATCAAAATTACATAATTAATGCCCTATATATTATGAAACTCAAAAAAATCAGAAAAATATAAATAACCAAATTGAGAGGATTAATTAATATTGATCCCTTTTTAACTAATTAATTAATGAAAAATAATTAGTTGCTCTTGTTCAAGCCAGTCGCTTCCTTCACTGCATCAGCTGCATCCTGTGCTTTCGCCACCATCTGCTGACCAGCCTTCAAATTTATAATCAATTCAAATGTTAATTATATTAATTAGGATATCAGATCATTAATGTCAAATTTTAGCAATTAATATCTCTGGAAACAGTATTTTTTTCCTTCATTCGAATTGGAAGCAAACTCTTTCTTTTTATTATTCTATTTGTGTATTATAAAATCAATTATCTATTTTTTAAATTAATCCAAAAATAAAAAAGAAAAGAAAACCAGAGATAGAGATAAACCTCTTGAATTGATTCCTTAGCAGACTGAGCAACATCGCTAGCCTTATCCATCATGGAACTAGCCTTTTCCTGCAATAATTAATAATTATCTAACTAGTTAAATTGATCAACAGATGTTAATCATTAATTAACGGGGGGAAAATTAATCTATAAGTCCTATAATTCCTTCAAACTTTCAATCAGATTCTTATAATTTCTTCTTCTTTTTATTATATCATTATAGTTTAACCTCATTTTAATCATATCCATATAGTTTTACCTAAATTTTGATTAGGTCCCTATAGTTTTTTCTTTTTATTAATTACTTGAAACTACAAAAATCAAGTAAAAATATAAGGACCTGATAAAAAAAACTAGGAACTTGATTCAAAATCATATAAAATATTAAGAACTCAAGACAGGTTAATTTTCTCAATAAATACACATGGTATATGTATATATACCTGAGCTTGACCTTGGGCTTGGCCAGCATTGTAGCTCATCTTGTCACTAGAGTCCATTTTCGTTGGTAATTAATAAAGTTAGTAAGAGAAGAGATATTGCAAGAATGGTATGAAGAGGGAGAAGATTAGAGAGTGATTAAGCTTGAATGGTGATTAATGTTGAGCATTATGCACTCACTTATATAGAGATTGTGATATCCTTTTAAGGCCATATATATTTGTGATGATGCTCATCTTTAGGGAAACCTATTTAGATGATCGTTGATGCCCACAACATTTGAAATTACATAATTAATTAATTAATAATTGCTAGTGTATATAGGAGAGTAGCATAGCCTCCACACAATACCCTTTAATAAGATTTGGTAATTTAATTATGCCTATAATAACATTTTTCTTTTTTTTTTTAATTTTTAGGGGAAAAGAAAAACAGATATTATGAAATATACAAAATATAGAAAACTTGCAATGGGTTTGCAGCAAATCTATCACATTTTATTGTTTTTCAATTTTTTTTGCTTAATGTATATTCAGTCATGGGGCTGATGGAATAAAATTGTACATATGGAAATGTTTATTAAAAGTCAACCTTGCCCACGTATCTTTCTTCTTCCATCTCACCATCCTCAACATGGCCTCCATCTGAAATCCTTATTCATCATATAATTTTTTTGTATTTATTTTTATTCAGATCTCATATTTATTTAATTTTAATTATTTTTATTTAATAATGCATTTTAATTTGTAGCCTCATCAAAAGTCATAGAGCTCATACTAGGCTAATGTATTCCCCCTTACCCACCAACCTTGAGAGGTATCATTGTCCATGTGCAGGTCACAATCCTTGGTCCAAGGAATAGATCCTATAATACTCTATCTAATCCTTAATATAAGGATTAGTTGATTTTTTTAGGTAAATTAAAGAAGTTAAATAAATAAATTTATTATGATAAAATTTAACCCCTCAAGATAAATTCATATTGTATATACTCTTTAATATATCTAAATTAGTTAAATAGCTTTTATATTAGTTATAATTAACTAATTTATCTATTTTTTTAATATATTTAAAAAATATTAACTAATTCTTATATTAAAAATCGGATGACTAATGCTAGTAAGACCATGTGCTAAGTAACAATAATCCATATATCACCATAACCTCATTTCCCCAACCTTAGCCCAATCCACTTCAATAACAATAATGGTTCATTGGTAGGATAGCATAACAGCTCAGAAGACATAATTCAAGATTCATATATGTTCCAGTCATGTTTCCATAACAAGTTACAAATCCTCATTTTAAAAAACTTATATCTCACAAGGCATGTTTTTCATAAAACCAATCCATATAAATTCATATCATAGCATCTCCTAAATTCATATGTATAGTTTTACATAATAAAATAACTCAAAAACACAATACGACATAGTTATTAGATAGCTGAATCCGTTAAATATAGGGTCTTAAACTTAAATTAGGTCATGTGCATGCCACGATAAGATTAATTTTTAACTATTGGTTAGAAGTTATTGTCTAAAGTCTGTCAATTACCAATAACTTGTGAAAAACTCATGCACAACTTCGTCAACCAAAGTTAATCTACATAATTCGCACAAGAAACAATCAACACGTATCTAAATGAAACCAAAAACACTGACTCATAAACATAGAAATCCCAATCATCCCTTATAACATCCACTTCTCACTTCTAAACCCAAATTCAAGCATTACTCCAACCCTAAACTCCAATTTATAACTAAAATCTTCAATTAACCCAAAACCACATTCTCCTTGACTTAGAGTTAAGTTTGACCCCAACATACCCATATAAGAATTTCAAGTTTAATATTCAGTAAACTAAACCGATTAATCACCATAAATTCAAACTTTGATAAATATAACCAAACTATTAAACTCAAAAACTTATTATCATTGATATTTTCTTAGTCAATCACAACCCCTTCCAACTCGAATCTTAAATCATTGAAATCAACAGCTAGAGTTTAACCCTAGATTACACCTCCATTACATCCATTGGTTCAACAATATTCTTATCTTAGGAAGTAGTTATAAGTGGTATAAATTTGAAATCCCAAAGAGATATGAACCCAGTCTTCCACCACTTCTAAATTCCTCTTCCAAATCACAAAAAAACTAAGGATTTAGGCCTCCAAAATCCTTTCCAAGTCTTATAAATAAGGATTGAGGTTTTAAAAGGTTGAGTCCTAGCATATCTTGAGTAATATAATATAATTCAAGTTACCAATGAGAATTAATCTAAGTGAAATGAGTTATGACTACTTTTAAGATATGGGTTTCAAATTTGAATCTGTGAATGTGAAAATTGCTTTTAGGATAGTTACTCCTATTTAAAGCCGTCAATGCTCAATTTGACTCTATCAATTTTGAATATTAAATATTTTATCAATATATATATATACACACACACACACACTTTAAGTTTTTACATGTTATCTTGTTTAACTTTTTTAAGGGAAGTCTTTTATGTGCTTTTACTATATATGTCACTTTTTTTAAATCTCTGTCCACCAAAATAAATGCAAAAATGACAAGAAAAATCTATATATGCGGACGACTAAGGTTGCCTATAATGTCTGAGATTTAATTTTTTTAACAGATTTAAATTGTTCAGAATTAAAATCTGAAAAACTTGAATAACTGACAAAAACCTAGTCTTCGGCTACAAGGTAGGATCGAGGAATAAACCTCGTAATTTCGTCCACAAGATCTGTGGGTCAACATGATTATAGGATTAAGCATTGTATATATTTGCATGGCGTTATGACACGTGGCTTCTGTAAGTGTGTATATAAACTCAATTAATCTTCATATCGGGACAACCTCATCATTCACGAACATATCTTAATCTTCATTAATTCTTTCTCTCCAGCTCATCATAAAGTTAATATTTTCTCAAGAACATGGACTCCAACAAGGCAAGCTACCAAGCTGGACAGGCCAAGGGCGAGGCTCAGGTAATAGCTTCATTGTTTTTCTTCCCTATTAACGAACTAATCTGTCAATTACTTACCCTTCAAATTAAAGTTGTCAGTTTTAATTATTAATAACAATAATTAATGAATGCGTGGTTCATTGTGTAAATGAATCATCATTATACTGTAGGAGAAGGCAAGCAGCATGATGGACAAGGCCAGCGATGCAGCACAATCTGCAAAAGAATCCATGCAAGAGGTATTAATATATATTAACTTAATCAATTATATTTATAAACATTATGAATTAATTAATTCCGAATATAATTAATTTGATAAATATGATATAGGGAGGACAACAGCTACAGGCAAAGGCACAAGGAGCTGCTGATGCAGTCAAGGATGCAGCAGGGGCCAACAACTAAAATAGATGAAATGAATAATGTTGTTCTTTACTTGATCGAATTCAGTTGTTTCCTTTAAACTCTTCTTATACAACGACTTCTTTGTCACTTGTAGTTTCATCAATTTTTTGTCATAATAAAGTCTTAATTTGAACACAATTTCTAGAAGGGAGTTTTGAGTATGATGAAATTATATATATATATATATATATAAACACTCAAAATTCAATTCAAATACAACAACAACAACAAGCCTTATCCCATTAAATGGGATCGGCTATATGGATCATACGACGCCATTATACTCTATCAAAAACTAAATCCTTAGATAGGTTATTAACTAGAAGATCTTGCTCAATGACCTCTAGTTCTTCGAAATTCAATTCAAATAATAAAATAAAAATAAAAGCAGGTAGAAATATAAATAACTTAGGAATGGAGAGGATGCAAACTGAGAATATTCAAATTTCCAAGCAAACCACTTGAGATTTCTTCATTGTTCTCCATAAGTTTAAGTAGGCACTTGTTAGCGACTACAATCTTCCTCTTTGTATACCTCACTCTGATAAACTATTCAAGAGATATCACACCCTTGATTCTTAAGGGATACATCAACTTTACAATACAAAGAATGATTGAAGAAGAATTTCACTCAATTAAACTCTCTCAGAGTAGAACGAGTAATACTCAAATCATAGAGATAATGACATTTGATGGCTCAATGAAGGATGAATTTTTAATATAAGTGTAGAAAACAATTAAAGCTCACGTTTCAACATTTTCTCTTCATTCAAGCTTTTTAAAACAAGTAAATATACACTAGTCATTTTTTTATGATTGGAGACTTTTTCTAGATTGTCTACACATTAAAATTAAAAACATAGTAGTTGTTTGGTTTCTTTTGAAATCATAGCTTTAAAAGTATTTTTAGTCCAAACTATAGTTTGTGCAAAAAATTAAACAAACAGCTATCAAATGTTAAGAAGAGCTTCAAGATTAAACTATGATTTTAGATAAGTTTGTGGGACTTGCTTCTAGAAGGAAAAAAGAGATTTTAGCTTGTGTAATATCCTTGTCTTTTTTCTCTATTATTTTACCCTATACCCTTTATGATAATTTACCTATCAAAAAAGTTATTGTGGTAATAACTATATAAATACTTATTTCTTCATAATCACTTTTTTTCTAAAAACTCTTCTCTAAAAGATATTATCTAAAATCACTTTTAAATCATTTTTTTCTAGAAGCTAAATCAAATAGGACCATCGAAAGTTTCCTAAAATAGTCCATTGACGGGTTAAATAACATGATTAATGCATTAATTGCTTTAGAGAAGCAAATCTTAGTCTTTCACAAAACCCGTTAATGTTTTAGATAGCCTAGTGAACATAGAAAGACAAAAGCTAATCAAGTATGTGGAATTTAATTGACATGTACAGTACAAGATTTTATGTGTTAAAACTACAACCATTTTGAAGTTAAAATCAAGTTGTTCAGAAAGCCTGTTAACACAATATGTAACATTGGTTAATGTGTTAAGCATTGGATCGCAAAACTTAGTTTGCAACATATGATCAATAATGCGTTAGGAACAAAGATTTAGCATGTTGAGTCCAAGTTTGCACAAAACTAACTTTAAATATTGAAGGAAAATTGCATTTAAGTCCCATGTAAAGAATATAATTACAGAGAAGTTCTAAAAAATCATCAAACGACTCTGAAGTCCCATAAGCCTAGGATTATTTTTTTTAAAATTGTAAAATGATAGAACTGACATTAGAAAAAATAACTAAAGCAATATGAATGATAATTTCATGAACAAAAAATAACAACTCAAATAAAAAGAAAAAAATAGCAACTCAAGCAATAAGAATAATAACTTACGGAGGAAGGAATAACAACTGGAGGCTAAAAAAATAACAATTGATACATTTTTTTAAGAGTAGTTTTGAGAGACTTGATAATTGTTTGATATTTTTTTTAGAACTTCTCTATAATTATATTTCTTATATGGAGCTTTAATGCAATTTTTCTAATAGTGAAAGACCATTAACGTATTAAGGAACAAAGGTTAATGCAATAAGTATTTTCTAGAGGCAAATTTAAACCTCAAGTTGAAAGGACAATTCATGTATTAGATATAATTACAGGTTAACATGTTAAATATTTGATAGAGATCAGTAAAACAACATTTCATCAAAACATGATTAAACTAACCCAATAATCTTTGTTACTTCCATTGGCATTCCAATACTTAATATACTTGGGCGTAATCCCCTAGGGTGGATCAGCCATAGTCCAACAATACCAATTGCTAAATGAAAAACCATAGGTGATAACACAGTTAAAAACAAGGTTTTTTTTACCTAGGTTTACACATGAGGATAATAGATAGTTTGCCCTGCCTGATATTGGTATCGTCTAGGAGAAAGAGAGACTTCACCCTACCCTTAGATTGTGGGTTAGCCCAACACTTTTCTAAAAAATTCAATTAGCAAAAAAATGTTAAAAACAAGGATTTTTCAATGTGATACCAAATGTTAACAAAAAGATACCAAATAAAATGTTAAAAACAAGGATTTTTCAATGTGATACCAAATGTTAACAAAAAGATACCAAATAAAATGACGTTAAAAAATAAGTTTCAAAATATGATTTTTTAGAAAGCATAGAGCTCATAGCACGGTTGGAGGTGTTAAAAATAGGTTTCACAATCAAAACTTATCAATCAATGCTCCCCTAACAAATGCATATGAAGCATATCTAAACTAGAGAAAATGTTTATAAATGATTATTTAACCAAGTGATGTTAGCCCTAGTAAAATGGATTTTAGTCATTTAAGTACGATGTCTTAAATTCAAAATCTATATAAATACAAAAAATGTCTATGGGAAAATTACCCCTAATTATTTTACAAGACTTAAATTTAACTTAATTAGATAGTTATATCAAAATAATAAAAACCTAAAGAAAAGCTTATTTATAGTTTGCAAGTTCAAGAGTCGATCCATGAACTTCATTGCCATCTTCCTCTGCTTCGATCAACCTTCTTTTTCTTTTTCTTCTGTTTTAAGTTCCAAAATATGGATACCAAATATTGTATTATATCTTTTTAGTTCTAAATATAAAATTTTAATATATTTTATATTTATCATTTTTTTAAATTAATTTATTTAATTTATAAATTGATATATAATATAATGTTATATATGGATATTTTGAAGAGATTATTATATATTTATTATAATTAACTGATTTATTTTACTTTCTTAATCTATTTAAATTACACTAGGTCTTATATTAAGAATTAAAAGAAGTATTTTCTTTTGGGGGGTTCATGATGATGTTGAATCTGGCTTTATCTCTTTCCTTCAGTTTCGTATACCAAATGTTGCTAACAAATATTTTAAAGCCGATAATACTCAATTTGACTCATCAATTTGAATATTAAGTACTTTATCAATATACATAATTGGAGTGTTTACATGTTATCTTGTTTAATTTTTTTTTCAAAATCAAGTGAAGCTTTTTACACACTTTTACTATATATCACATTTTGTAATCTTTGTCCAACAAAATAAATGCAAAAATGACAAGAAAATTCTGAATTATATCAGAATTAAAATATGAAAAACTTGAATAACTAACAAAAGAACTAGTCTTCGTCTACAAGGTAGGATCAAGGAAAAACTCTTGTAATTTCGTTCACAAGATCCATTGGTCAACAAGACTATAGGATTAAGCATTCTATATCACAGCACGGCGTGACACTTGGCTTCTGCAAGTGTGTATATAAACTCAATTAATCTTCATATCGTGACAACCTCATCATTCACGAACATATCTTAATCTTCATTAATTCTTTCTAATATTTTCTCAAGAACATGGACTCCAACAAGGCAAGCTACCAAGCTGGACAGGCCAAGGGCGAGGCTCAGGTAATAGCTTCATTGTTTTTCTTCCCTCTTAACGAACTAATCTGTCAACTACTTACCCTTCAAATTAAAGTTGTCAGTTTTAATTATTAATAACAATAATTAATGAATGTGTGGTTCGTTTTGTGCTATGAATCATCATCATATTGTAGGAGAAGGCCAGCAGCATGATGGACAAGGCCAGCGATGCAGCACAATCTGCAAAAGAATCCATGCAAGAGGTATTAATATATATTAATCATTTATATTCATAAACATTATGAAAATTAATTTGATAAATATGATATAGGGAGGACAACAGCTGCAGGCAAAGGCACAAGGAGCTGCTGATGCAGTCAAGGATGCAACCAGCAACAACTGAAGCTAACATTAATGGAAGAAATTAATGAATAATGCGGTGTTCTTAACATGTGTCTTGATTATATATTCACTTGATCTGAGAGTTTCAAATTGAGTTGTCTTTCTTGTGCACAACTTCTTTTTCACTTGCAATTTCATCATTTTTCCTCATAATCAAGTCTTAATTTTTGAGTTTTGAGTTACCAAACTTTCAGATCCGATCCATTCATTGCTATGAATTATCAGCTTTAATATTTATGTTCCTATATATAGTCTCTAGGTAATCATCACAAGTTTATTTATTTATTTATATGTATAGATTAATCCGAATTAAGGTATAAATTACATTACAATTTTCTTATCATTTTTTATATTTAAAAAAATGACTTTTTTAATATAATCAGAAAACTATGTTGGGGGGAGCTACTCAACTTGATGATTATATAAAGAAGAGAAAAGTCCTCGCTATATAAATAATCAAATGATCTTTTGATTTTTCATAATTTCATTAAAATTTCACATAGTTTTTGATGATATTCGTACAAGAAAACTCTTTCAATTATTGTGTTACCATTTTGGCCAAAAAAGTCATTGTTGGTACCATTAGTTGTATTAAATCTAACTCTAAATAACTAATTGTCCATGGATTCAACTGGTAAAGGGGTGAGACATGTGACTATTTAGAGCGTATTCGATCTTTTGGGAGTACTAATTTATTGTGGTTCTAGTTGTGACATTTAAGGAGACATCCTAATTCTTGGGCGCTTAGGTTTACCTTTGGATTGTGAGTAAGCCCAACCATTTTTTAAAAAATTTTGTAAAAAAACATAATCTAACTCTAAATATGTAGAAGAAAAAAGTGAAAGAAGAAAGAAGAACAACAAAGCCTGAGAAAAAAAGATGATTAAGAAGATGAAGTTTGAAAAAGAAAAAGTTGAAGAAATAATTCAGTTTTGCAAAATAAAAATTTGAAAAATCATAATACAAACATGTGGTAAAATAAAAATGTAATATATGTGTGTGTGTATTAAATGCGTATAAATATTTGATTAAAAAAAGTAAATGGTATCAAAAGTAATATCATCAAATACTTGCACAAGCTTTCCCTCTTCCTCTTCTTGTTTTGAGATAGAAGCTCCTGACAAGAGATAGAAGCCATCAAAAGTAAATGATTGGTAAATATTATTCCATATCATTTGTAAGATTGCTCTTCATATTTGAAAATGAGATAAGTCAAGACATTTTTAGAAAGGAAAGTTGTAAGATGATAATATATATATATATATTGCCTTTTCCATATATACTGCTTTTTTTTTCCTTTATAGACTTTCTTATATTGTTTATTAATTTAAGAATTATTTATTATTGGTAAATAAGATGATTCATTTATTATCATTATTTTAAAATTATTTTTACAAATGAAAAAAGAAATTAAATATTTGATTATTTTATATCAATTAAATATATTTAAAACGAAAATAATGTTTTGAATTCTATATATACATATTAATACTTTATATGGAGCTATATTTTTTAAGACTCTTGATAAAATTTACTATTAAAAAAATATATTACGGAGCTACTCTGTAACTGTTATAAATAAAATTGCTATAAAAAAAGTAATATTTTTGTAAATAAATTTTATTTTAGAATATTTTTACAATAGTTTTTATCAAAACAGTCGTTTTTAACTACGGTCTCATAAATTACTATTAAAAAAAATCTACAATGAAAATAATAAAAGTAAAAAACTTTTAAAAGTTAAAATCTTTTAAAATTCCTCCACTTTGTTTCTTCCTCTTTCTTTCACGTCATCCACCTTTCTCTTTATGGCATTTCTGCCAAAGTAGAATCATGTGTGTACCTTCCTTTGGTGTTCCGCAGGATCTTCTAGCAGAGGCCAAAATCGGCACGAACATATATGTTCTTTTTTTTCTTTGCTTTAGCTGAATAATTCAAGTAGATAACTATATCCGGCCTTCAATAGTAAATAATTATATAAAAAATTATTTTCCAGTATCCCACACTTGATGCCGTTGAATCTGGACATTTTTAACTTTTAAAAATAAATTTCAATATACACTGAAGTCCACTTTAAAATCCTCCAATTAATGCAATACACTTGCCATATTCAAAACACGCGCACACACCGTACATTCAAAACGCGCACGCACAATACATCCCTCAATTAATGGCACTTACTAGACTGTTGGCACTTTTTAATAGCGGTTTTTATTAAAATCTGTTGTCAAAAGTGAAGTACTCTAAAAATTTAAAAATTTAAAAATTATTATAGTTTAATTTTCATTTTTTATAGTTATTTTTAAAGTACAGTTCCTTTATTCCATTGTGATAGATTTATATAAATATTATTTTTTTTCTCTTATTTTTAATATAAATCTCGGTCAATTCAACATCATTTCTATCATTGTATCGTTAAAGTTGTGAATTATTATTTAATTTTATCATTTACTCAATTTTCTTATTTTTTTTGTTATTTGTTATTTATATACTATAATATATCATATATATATATATAAGCTATTATTTTTATTTTAAAGACTTATAAATTTTCTTTTATATTTATTTTTTTTTAGATATTTAACTTTTTTGTCAGATCTATATCTTCTTCTCCAGATCTAGTCTAATACTTTTAGTGAGGATGATAATAGTAGTTTACAAGGAGTGATAGCAGATGAATCTTATTTGAAGGAGTTCGAAGGATTTCAATAGAAGAAATTTATGGGTTTTTAGTTTCTTCACTAGATTTTTTATTTTTTTTCCTCTATAGATCTGGTCTGATACTTTGGATGAGTGTAAACCAGATGACTAATTGTAAGTATAAGTTGAGGAAAGCTAAAAAAATTAAAAAAAAAATATACCTTGCTATAGCAAATTTAGCCAAAATTGTCGTGGAAAGAAAACAATTAATACTGTTAATTGTTTCACCTCTCACAATGATTTTTGAACAAAACTACTATAAAAAAGTAGACTTACACTAGTGATAGAATTCATGTCGCTCTCAAAATTAGTGTAAAAGACTACTTTTAACCTATGTTAAAAATATTTTTTCTAGTAGTAATTGTTAACTTGTTTGTTTGATGTTAAATTGTTAATACTACCACAACAATAAGAGTAACAAAAAATCTTATTCCTCAAAATGATGTTAGTTATATAGATAGTAGATAATGTCATTATACTCTCTTTGAAATCAATTATTTTGATAAGTTATTAACTAAAGAGATCTCAATTAATGTCTTTTTAATGCCTTCTTTGGTCTCCCTCTCCCTCTCATCACAGGGCTAATGACTATTTGCTCATCCTTTCTTATGAGCACATCTATATATGACCTTCTTTGTGTACACATGGCCCAACTATTTTCAACGATCTTTTTATTAATTTCTCCTTAATGGAGTTCACACTGACTTATCTTTTTATATGATTATTATGTATCAGATTTAACAATTTCTTGTCAAATTGTTGATGGATCAAAAATTTAAAAAAAAAAAATAAAAAAACGCAAATAAAAAAAAGTTATTGATTGCTTGAGTGCGTATTCATGGTCATCCTATTATATGAAACTTTAAATATAAAGTAAACGTACATCTATTAGTTGTTAGTTATAAACTTGGAATGAAATAACTCAAGTTTTCATGCACCGAAGACCATCGTGCGAGAGACACATTTAGATAGCATAAATTTGAGTTTTTAGACAACACAACTAGAGGTTAATTAGAAGGAATAACTTAGAGTTTTTCTTAAGGACAACTCAAGTTTTGACGGTACGTAGGTGAAAAAACTAAAGTTCATGACCTAAAGAAAAGTTGAGTTTAAGATAATTGCTATATCAAAGATGAATATGACTCGAGTTTTTCAGGAATCAGAATCACCAGTTTTAAAAGATGAAAAGATTAAGAGAACACAACTCGAGTTTTCTACACATAAAAACTCGAGGTTAATAGGCAAGATTGAAATGAAGTTAAGGTTTCCAAAGAAGGATACAAAACTTGAGTTTTCCGAACCCAAACTCAAGTTTTGTCAGACAAAAAAACCTAGAATTTAATTATGAAATCGTTTAACCTGTGAATTAGAGAGAAGTAAAAAAAAAAACAGAAAATGTTTCCTGAACTATTAAATTTAGGGGAATCAGAGAACCTTTCTTAGTCTAATTAACTTTTCTAGAAAAAAAAATCTTTTTTAATTTTATGATCATCAAAACATAAAATCTAACACATTTATATATATATAGGAAGTAGCTAGGAACATATATATGATGGATCTTGAATATTAAAGATGATAAATCATAACGATTAATGGATCGGATCTGAGAGCTTTGGTCACTCAAAACTCAAGAATTAAGACTTGATTATGACAAAAGATGATGAAATTACAAGTGAAAAAGTAGTTGCGCGTAAGAAGAGTTTAAAGGAAACAACTCGATTCCATCAAGGAAAATTACAAAGAGCACCATTATTCATTCATTTCAGTTGTTGCTGGTTGCATCCTTCACTGCATCAGCAGCTCCTTGTGCCTTTGCCTGTAGCTGTTGACCTCCCTATATCATATAATACCAAATTAATTAGCCCTTACATATATATATATATATATATATATTCCAAATCACACACTCATATATATATGGAATTAATTAATTCATAATTGATTAAGTTAATATATACCTCTTGAATGGATTCTTTTGCAGATTGTGCTGCATCGTTAGCCTTATCCATCATGTTGCTTGCCTTTTCCTACATCATTCATTCACACATTCATAAAATAATTATTATTATATTAATACCGTAATTAAAACCGAAAACTTTGAAGGGTAATAAGCATATATAGTTATCAGGGAAGAAAATCAATGAACGTACCTGAGCCTGGCCCTTGGCCTGCCCGGCGTTGTAGCTTGCCTTGTTGGAGTCCATTTTCTTGAGAAATATTAACTTTGTGATGAGCGTGAGAGAAAGAATTAACGAAAATTAAGATATGTTTGTGAATGATGAGGTTGTCACAATATGAAGATTAATTGAGTTTATATACACACACAGAAGCCACGTGTCACACCATGCTGATATATAGAATGCTTAATCCTATTCTTGTTGACCAATTCATCTAGTGGACGAAACTGCCAAGTTTCTTCCTCGACCCTACTTTTTAGCCGAAGACTAGTATTTTTTTTTCAGTTATTCTAAATTCAGATTTTAATTCAGATCAATTTAAATATGTTAAAGAAAATCTCAGACATTAGACAACCTTAGTCGTCCGCGTGTACTATATTTTTTAGAAGCTCATGAACTTCTTATACCTAAAGCTCTGTACCCAATAAAGCTTGGGTACCATAAATCAAAACAAATTGATTTTGCAGCTAATTTGAGGGCCGTAATGTTATATGGCAAAGAATGTTGGGCTTTAAAGAAGGAAAAATTACAATGAAGTTTTAAGTAAGGGATTTTTATTTAAGTAAGGGATTTTGTAACCAAAAAAGAAAGTAAGGAATTTGATTACTCAAAAGTTTTAATGGCATCTAATAATGACAAATTTTAGTGTAAAAATTGACAACAAGTTATGCTATTTAGAACTTCTTAGTAATTAAATTCCTTCTTTAGAACCTCATAGTATATTCCACCTTAAAAGAATAATAAGAACATAAAGTGGGGTAGTTAAAATAATGATATTGGGATGTATGTGTGTTCATATTAAAAAATATAATATTCATAATGAACATATATAAGGAAAAGCTAAAGTGACTTGTAATTGAGAGAAAATGATATAAAATAATTTTAGGTGATTCAGACAAATATAAAAAAGGTCATTAGATAAGCGTGCACTTGATAGAATCTTTTGGTTAATAATTTATGAAAAAAATTTAGTTGTTGATAGAGTATAATAATTCTGTATTATTTAGTTAGCTCCACCTAGTGGAATTAATTGTTGTTGCTGTGTATTTGAGGGAAATAAACTGCAAATGCTCATCAAAAGTCATTGCTCAGAATTGGAATAACTATGGAAGACAGAAAAGAAGAAATCATCCCACAATTAAAGAAGTTCATATGGTTGAGTAAACAATATTTTTTTCACGTGTAATTGCCGACAAGAATAAAATAAAGCTTGAGGAGTTTGAAGAACCGCCTCCAACATTGTCGCTAATCCCTCACGGATTTCCAAGAATAATGCTCACTCACAAGGAGTACACAATGAAAATATCAAATATAAAAGCTTCAAGCAAGATCTGTTAGCAACATTTGGTATACGAAACTGAAGGAAAGAGATAAAACCAGATTCAACATCATCATCAACCACCAAAAGAAAATACTTCATTTAGTTTTTAATATAAGACATAGTATAATTTGAATATATTAAGAAAGTAAAATAAATTAATTAATTATAATAAATATGTAATATCTCTATAAAATATTCATATATAGCATTAGATTATATATTAGTTTATAAGTTAAATAAAGGGAGAAAGACAAAAAGAAAACCATTTGAATTTTAAAAGGATAAATTGAGTTTTTCAATATTAAAAATGACAGATTGGGCAAGAGGCACAATCTGTCATTTATAAATTTGTATACAAAGACTAAATTAGCATTCACTTTGTCAATAGTATTTGTAAGTTTAATAATACGATTTACAACTTTACTAATGATATTTACAACTCTGACAATAATATTTACAACTCCTATAATAGTATTTATAATTTTGACAATGGTATCTGTAACTTTGACAATGGTGTTTGTAACTTTACCAATGGTATTTGTAACTCCCATAGTGGTATTTGCAATTTTAATAATGATATTTATAACTCCTACAATGACATTTGCAACTCTCACCAAGGAAAAGAAATAACTTTGCCAATGGGATTAATAACTTTACCAATAATATTTGTAACTCCTACAATAGAATTTACAACTTTGTCAATAGTATTTACAACTCTCGCAATGGTATTTGCGACTCCCACAACAAAGAGGAAGCAATTTTGCTAATGGTATTTGCAACTCCCAAAATAATTTTGCAATTTTGCCAATAATATTTGTAAATTTGTCAATGGTATTTATAACTCCCACTGGTATTTGCCACTCTTACAATGAGATTTGAAACTTTATCAATTGTATTTGCAACTCCCACCACAGAGAAAAAATAACTTTGCCAAAGGGATTAACAACTTTGCCAATAGTATTTGCAACCCCCACAATGATATTTACAATTTTGCCAATGGTATTTCAACTCCCACAATGGAGAAGAAGCAACTTTGCCAATAGGATTAACAATTTTGCCAATGTTATTTTCAACTCCCACAATAGTATTTGCAGCTTTACCAATGGTATTTGCAAGTTTATCAATGGTATTTATAACTCCTACTAATATTTGCCACTTTCACAATGAATTTTTTAATTTTATCAATGGTATTTACTAGTATTTACAAATACTATTATAAACTTGCAAATACTATTGGTAAAGCTGCAAATATTATTGTGGGAGTTGTAAATAATATTGGCAAAGTTATTAATCCCGCTGACAAAGTTGCTTCTTCTCCGTTCTATTGTGGGAATTGCAAATACCATTAGTAAAATTACAAATACCATTTTGAGAGTTTTAAATACCATTGGCAAAATTCTAAATCCCATTGTGAAAGTGACAAATATCAGTGGGAGTTATAAATACCATTGACAAACTTACAAATACTATTGGTAAAGTTACAAATATAATTGTAGGAGTTGCAAATACCATTGCGGGAGTTGTAAATACCATTGACAACCCGTTGGCAAAGTTGCTTCTTCTCCATTCCATTGTGGGAGTTGCAAATACTATTGTAGGAGTTGTAAATACCATTGACAAAGTTCTAAATTCCATTGTAAAAGTGACAAATAGCAATGGGAGTTATAAATATCATTGACAAACTTGCAAATATTATTTGCAAAGTTGCAAATATAATTGTGGGAGTTGCAAATACCGTTGCGGGAGTTATAAATACTATTGACAAAGTTACAAATTTTATTGTAGGAGTTACAAATATTATTGGTAAAGTTATTAATCTCATTGGCAAAGTTGTTTCTTCTCCTTTGTAGGAGTTGCAAATATCATTGTTGAAATTACAAATACCACTATGGGAGTTACAAATACTATTAAAAAAGTTGAACACACTATTGTGAAAGTTATAAATAATATTGTCAAAGTTATAAACACCATTGTCAAAATTGTAAATATTATTGTCAAAGTTATAAATACTATTATAGGAGTTGTAAATACCATTGTTAAAATTATAAATACCACTATGGGAGTTACAAATACCATTGACAAAGTTGAAAACACCATTGTCAAAGTTACAAATACTATTGTCAAAGTTATAAATATCATTATTAAAATTACAAATACTATTATCAAAGTTATAAATACTATTATAGGAGTTGCAAATACCATTATCAGAGTTATAAATACCATTAGCAAAATTGTAAATCGTATTGTCAAATTTGTAAATACCATTGGTAAAGTGAAGGTTAATTTGGTCTTTGCACACAAATTTACAATCTTTTTCGATATTGAGAAACTAAATTTGTCCTTTTAAAATTCAAATGGATTTTTTTATCTTTCTCCCTTAAATAAATTATTTTAAAAACTTATAAATATTAAATATAAAATAGATTAAGTTATTATATTTATGATAAAAAAGATAAGATAAAACATTTGGCATCCGTAATTTGAAACTAAAAACATAAGAAAGAGAAAAAAAAAAATAGTTGCTCGAAGTAGAGGAAGATGGCAATGAAGTTCATGGATCAACAATTGAACTTGCAAACTATAAATAAGCTTTCTTTAATTTTTTTTATATAACTATCTGATTATTAAGTTAGATTTGAGCATTGTAAAAGCTAATTAGGGGTAACTATCATAAAAATTTAAGTATTTTAAAGGCTAATAAAGGGTAATTCTCCCAAAAATTTAAGTAAAGGCTAATTAGAGGTAATTCTCCCAAAATCTTTTTTACATTTATATAGACTTGAACTCAATACATTGTGATTAAGAAGTTAAAACCTCTTTTACTATAATCAACACCTCATAGATTAAATAAGTATTTATATATAAACATTCTCTCTAGTTTTGATATGTTTCATATGCATTTATTATGGGGACCATTGCGTGATTGATAAGTTTTTATTGGGAAACCTATTTTTAACATCTTCAAAATCTTGCTATGAGTTCTATAATCTCTAAAAAACATATTTTCAAACATAATTTTTTTTAGCGTGATTATATTTGGTATCACATTGAAAAATCCTTGTTTTTAGCGTGATTATAATCCTTGTTTTTTAGCAATTGGTATTATTGGACTATGGCTGGTCCATCATTAATGGATTATACCCAAGTATATTAACTATTGTAGCGCCAATGGAAGTAACAAAGATTATAGGGTTAGTAATTGTAATATGTACCAACTTGGTTTTCACTTTTGTTATCTATTTAACGTGTTAAGAGTGCTTGGAAATGTTTTCTTACTGATCTTTATCAAATATTTAACATGTTAACCCGTAATTATATCTAATACATGAATTGTACTTTCAACTTAAGGTTTAAATTTGCCTCTAGAAAATACTTATTGCATTAAACTTTGTTCCTTAATACGTTAATGGGCTTTCAATATTAGAAAATTTGCATTTAAATTTTATGTAAAAAATCTAATTATAGAGAAGTTCTGAAAAATTATCAAACTATGAAGTCCAACGAAACTACTCTTGAAAAAAAATGTCTCAGTTATTATTTTTTTATCCTTCAATTGTTATTCTTTTTTCTGTGAGTTGTCATTCATATTACTTGTTACTATTTTTTTTATTTGAGTTGTTATTTTTTGTCTATAAAATTATCGTTCCTATTGTTTGAGTTATTTTTTTCTAATGATAATTTTATCATTTCACAATTTTAAAAAATTAATCCTAAATCCTGTGACTTCAGAGTCATTTGATGATTTCTTTAGACTTAACTATAATTAGATTCTTTGCATTAAATGCAATTTCCCTTCAATATTTAAATTTAGTTTTGTGCAAACTTCGACTCAGCATGCTAAATCTTTGTTCTTAACGCATTATTGATCATATTGTGAAAACTAAGTTTTGCGATCCAATGCTTAACACATTAACCAATGTTACATATTGTGTTAACAAACTTTCCGAACAACTTGATTTTAACTTCAAAATGGTTGTAGTTTTAACACATAAAATCTTGTACTGTACACGTCAATTAAATTCCACATACTTGATTAGCTTTTGTCTTTCTATGTTCACTAGGCTATCTAAAACATTAACGGGTTGTGTGAAAGACTAAGATTTGCTTCTCTAAATCAATTAATGCATTAATCATGCTATTTAACCCGTCAACGGACTATTTCAGGAAACTTTCTATGGGCCTATTTGATTTAGCTTCTAAGGAAAAAATGATTTAAAAGTGATTATAGATAATAGCTTTTGAAAGAGTTTCTAGAAGTGATTGTACTTGAAGAAATAAGTATTTATATAGTTATTACTATAATAATTTTTTTGTTAGGTAAATTACTATAAAGAGTAATAGTAAAATGATAAAGAAAAAAAAAGGGACATTACACATCCTAAAATCTATTTTTTCCTCCTAAAAGCTAGTCTTACAAATTTATCCAAAATCATAGTTAATTCTAAAACTCTTCTTGACATTTGATGGTTATTTGTTTAATTTTTTGCACAAACCATAGTTTAGATTAAAAGCACTTTTAAAGCTATGGTTTCAAAAGAAACCAAACAACTACTATGTTTTTAATTTTAATGTGTTGACAATCTAGAAAAAGTCTCCAATCATAAAAAAATGACTAGTGTATATTTACTTGTTTTAAAAAGCTTGAATGAGGAGAAAATGTTGAAATGTGAGCTTTAACTGTTTTCTACACATATTAAAAATTATTCCTTCATTGAGCCATCAAATGTCATTATCTCAATGATTTGAGTATTACTCTTTCTACTCTGAGAGAGTTTGATTGAGTGAAATTCTTCTTCAATCATTCTTTGTATTGTAAAGGTGATGTATCCCTTAAGAATCAAGGGTGTAATATCTCTTCAATAGTTTATTAGAGTGAGGTATAGGAGAAAAAGTTACTACAAAGAGGAAGATTGTAGTCGCTCACAAGTGCCTACTTAAACGTATGGAGAACAATGAAGAAATCTCAAGTGGTTTGCTTGGAGATTTGAATAAATTCTCAGTTTTCATCCTCTCCATCCCTAAGTTCTTTATATTTCTACCAGCTTTTCTTTTTATTTTATTATTTGAATTGAATTTCGAGTGTTTATATATATATATATATATATATATAATTTCATCATACTCAACTCCCTTCTAGAAATTGTGTTCAAATTAAGACTTTATTATGACAAAAAAAAATGATGAAACTACAAGTGAGAAAGAAGTCGTTGTATAAGAAGAGTTTAAAGGAAACAACTGAATTCGATCAAGTAAAGAACAACATTATTCATTTCATCCTAATTTCAGTTGTTGGCCACTGCTGCATCCTTGACTGCATCAGCAGCTCCTTGTGCCTTTGCCTGTAGCTGTTGTCCTCCCTATATCATATTTATCAAATTAATTATATTCGGAATTAATTAATTCATAATGTTTATAAATATAACTGATTAAGTTAATATATATATATTAATACCTCTTGCACGGATTCTTTTGCAGATTGTGCTGCATCGCTGGCCTTGTCCATCATGCTGCTTGCCTTCTCCTACAATATGATGATGATTCATTTACACAAAACGAACCACACATTCATTCATTATTATTAATAATTAAAACTGACAACTTTAATTTGAAGGGTAAGTAATTGACAGATTAGTTCGTTAATAGGGAAGAAAAACAATGAAGCTATTACCTGAGCCTCGCCCTTGGCCTGTCCAGCTTGGTAGCTTGCCTTGTTGGAGTCCATGTTCTTGAGAAAATATTAGAAAGAATTAATGAAGATTAAGATATGTTCGTGAATGATGAGGTTGTCACGATATGAAGTTTAATTGAGTTTATATGCACCCTTACAGAAGCCACTTGTCACGCCATGCTGATATATAGAATGCTTAATCCTATAATCTTGTTGACCCACGGATCTTGTGGACGAAATTACGAGGTTTCCTCCTACCTTGTAACCGAAGACTAGTTCTTTTGTTAGTTCTTGAGCATTATTGGTTTTAAATGGGAGTAACCTAAGTTGCACTCAACCTTTTAAAAACTCAATAAATTATTACTACAAAATAAAGAAAAGGTTATTAGTAATTGATTAAATTGTATAAAATAACTTGTGTAATTTTACAATTAACTTCTTTGAAGATTTACATTTATACAGATAAATCTTTTGCTATTAATTTGTTATCTTCAAATGGCTTAAAGTTCAACTCAGTTAGTATATAACTCAAAATTTAAAGAGATTATATGCAAATATCGGATAGATGTCAAACCAAAAACACTAGGAGAGGTGGGAATGGGGGAGGCAAATAATGAAGGATTTTTATTGGGGTCATATCAAGGTATTTTCTTGCCTAAATATCACCTGTCCAATTATCTTAAATTTGCTCCAGTTTCTCCGGCTCAACTACCGGTTTGAAACGGCTCAAAATGGTTTAACCCATCAAACATATTAAACGAGCCATTAAGTTCGACCGGCCAGTCTACTTCTCTTATAAAGAAAATTCATATTAAATATTCTGTACTTTATAATATAATTGTTTTTATTAAAAAAAATTAAAAAAATAAATGCACGCCACAAAACTTTCAAATAATTTAGTCAGTTATATACAACTTATAATAAAATTGTTAGATACAAGATACTTTTTCTGAGTATTGATACAAACGAAAATTTAAGATATTCTATGCAAAATATGGTTGAAAGGATATCTCTAGTATTGAATATACGAAAATACGATATACAGAAGTAGTAAACATGTGGTAGCTTTCCATATTAGAACTTTAATTCTTAAACTCCTTATACTATTTATATTTAATTCAAAATATATTAAAAAAATAAAGAAAATTAATCGTTTTTACTGATTTTTTTTTTTTGGGTACATTTTTACTGATATTTTTTAGTAAGGAAAATTCCTCAAATGACTTTACTACTTGTTTGGATCATTGAAATTCGTACCAGCTCGAGCCCACGCCCATATATGTTTCAGCCCAAGCACCAAACTCATGGGACACGAGGGAGCCAGTGACTTTACTGCTTTTTCATGAACCCTCATCATGTATATGCAGGAACCAACACAATAAGGTAAAATAATAAACACACTTTATTCATATAAAAATATCAAGAGCATGGTCCAACCCCACGCAGGGGCACAAGCCCAGAATCTGTAAACACACTTAAAAAACAATGACAAACTTAAGTAATCATTAAAAGCAAAAGCAACATATTTATATATAGTATATGTTGCCGTATTACTCAAACCATAACCCCAAACTTAATCAGCATCAGAAAACATAAAAACACACAAACATTATTAAAATCCACAAACTATATCTCGTCCCCTTCTTCCTTCTCATCCTCACTGCTCCAGCAGCTTTTCAGAATGGACCTTGGAGATGCACAGCCATCAGTTCTAACAAAGCCATAGAACATAACATCACCACCTGATCCGAGGCCCTCCTTTTTCTTCTCTTCACAATCGTATCCTTTAACGACGAGTGGGAACTTGTTGACGAGTGCTTCATCATGCACATCAGTGTGCAGAGCAAGAGAAAACTGGGCCGGCTCAAAGCACGCCAAGACCCTTTCGACTAGACCTGTGAGAGATTTGTCGTCAAAATCATACCCAACTGCTTCGAAGCTTGCATAGCTGAAGCCATCTTCCGGGGTGACATGGATGGTGGAGATTGCTTTGTCTTCTATTGCATTCATGGAATACCCACATGGATCGAATTCAAAGTCACATATGTCAGATTTAGGAAGGATCTTGCGGATTCCTGAGTCTTCAGTCATTGTGGCTGCAGAACTTGTGTTCACTTTGAAGAACACAGAAGCACTTTTCTTGTCTAAGCCAGTCATGCACATCTCCAGGGCGTAAGTTGCTGCTGATTCAGCTTTCAGGTTAGCATTAGCAGAGTAGACATGCCATAATTGTGACTTTTCAGGGTTTCCCATCATGTATGCTTTGCCGCCAGAACCAAGGTTGCCAAAATAGCTATCGAGCACGGCAACTTCCTCAGAGAAACTACGATGCGGGAATGGTTGTGCCCCGGGAAAGATAAAGCTTCCGCGAGTGTATGTCACGGATTTCAAGGCAAGCTTAAGATCATCAGCAAGCTTCAGGATGACCGGGATGGACAGAAGCAACTTTGTAGTGCCACAAGTTTTGATGATAATCTTGTAAGGATAGACAAACAAGCTAGATTCAGAGAGAACGTAGGAATCAACAAAGCCATTGGACAGTGAATCAACAATGGTGCACTGAGCTGGATTCAAAATCTCATCCAGTTGATCTTTGGATAACGAGCGAAGGCCTAAACCTCCGGGATCAGCAAACAGACCAGGCTCAAAGAATGATATCTCAAGCCTCTTTTCATAGCCTTCAAAACCAATAGCAGAGGCTGTCAAGGCCATCTTGACTAGAAGGGAGGAAGTGTCGATGAACAGACAGGGCACAACCGAAGGAGAGCAAGGAGGAGAATGACAAGGAGACAGAGATTGTGGAGGGTATACTACTATCAATGTATGCAAAAGCTAGGGGTTATGTCGCGCAAACAAGGAAGGAAATCTCAGGATGGCTGTCGAACGCACTGCACAAGGAAAAACATGATATTAGACACAACGAAATCATTCTAGCAACAATTCTCTCCAATAATCAGAACAGTTGAATTGGGGACTCACGTTGGAGTAAGCAGCTGATCTGAACTTCTTGATTCCACCGTTTGGTCGAAGGTCTTCAATGGTGTAGCCGAGGGGAGCTTCGTAGAATAAAGATTTACTACTGCTAGACTTCTTTTTACCACCCTTAGACTCCATCAGTTCATTCACAATATTCTGCAAAAAAGCAATAAACCACAAACTTAGTAACAGGTATAGTTCAGGGAGTTCATTTAGCCAGCTTACAGAATTTGAATGCAAGACCACCATTTTCAGGTAGAAAAAAGAATAACAAAATTCAAATTCGCTATATCAGAAAATAACAGAGCAATATTTTAACCATACAAAAGCGTGAACAAGAAAATAATGGGAAACAATAGTCTCATCTAACAAGAAAATAATGCAAAACTAAAATTCATGATCATGAAACAAATTGACAGTCACTTCCTTTACAAACGAATCGACAAAGGAAGACAGAAAGATAAAAAAAAATTAACAATTGAATAACAAATCTACTACTTAGTAAGAGTATAATTCTTGCAAATCATATAGATTTATTTCGTTTCTCAATGGATAATTCACTAGTAATTGACAGATAAACACAAACAATAATTATTCACTCACGCATATGATGAGAATCAGATCGTAAACCCGCATCCCCACAACAGAGGCGGCATAAGACTCGTTATAATCGGATGAAAGCATAAAACGTAAAACAAGAAACCAAAATAATAGCAACACAATAAATCATATACATATATATAGCACCAAGATTCCCTCAAACCCTCATATTTAACGAAAACTCATCCTCAAATACAAATTATATGGTAATATGTGAAAGATACATGCGGACTACTAAGACATGCAACTGATCAGGTTATAATTCTGTAATAACTTATAAAATCGCAAACTTACGGTTATAAAAATCGTTGAATAAATGAACCGTCTCTGGTACCCCTTTTTTCTGAAATCAGACTTCAGAATCCGAATGAATGAATTAACCTAATACAAAAATAGAGAACAATGAACAACAAAATCGGCGACAGAATTTGCAAAAGAATGAACAGGCAAGAACCAATGCACTTACGGTGAATCAAAATTCGAGAGGCAAAGAACAAAAATCAAACAACGATCAGATCGTCAATCGCCAGGAGACCCAACACGTTAGAGAGAATCAAAGATAACGCGTAACGCAATTGCAGAGTCAGAATGATGGGGAAGGAGAGATGGGGGAAGGAACGGTTTATATAGTGCGTCGGCTTACAATGAAAGTACAAAAATACCCTTAGCCTATTTAATTATTTCTGGTTCCTTCCCAAATTTTCTGAGCCACGAAAACTGGAATTGAGTCCGAAAAAGTAGGGGAATAGATTAAAAGAATATGGGAGCGATAAATAATTTTGATGAAGGTATTTAAAAATGGCAAGGAATAAATGAAGTTACGTGATTGACAAGAAAAGAACTTGTAAGAAGGAAGAAAAAATGGGAATGAGAGAGGACAGCGAAGAATAAGACAAGCAACGTGTGAGCTGGTTCCTCGTAGTCATATCTAATTTATCACTACTCATCCACCTTTCCACGCCTATCTTACTCCTCAGTGGGATCCCTTCATTGCTCTTTCAAATTTTTTTTTCTCATTTTTTAGTCCTTTATTTTATTTTATATTAAAAAAATTAAACACTACTATTATTATTTTTATTATAAGTCACATGTGATAGGAGTAGAAATAAATCATACACTCTATTAAAAGTTGGGTCTATCCTGTATTAAATTTAATTTAGTTTGACTTATTTTAAAAGTAAGAGTTAGCTTAATTTTTTTAAAAAATATATTTTATTTGACAGACTAAATCCATATTCTTTAAAAAATTTATTAAACTTGATAATCTTATTTTTTACATGCTTAAAAATAGTCTTATTTTGTCCTATTTTAAGGCTTAGGGCTATTAGCCTATTAAAAAAATACATATTTTTTTAACAGATTTTAAGCTAAATTAACCGTTGTACTGACTAGTTTTATATTAGAAAATGTTTATAATATGCCATAGGTTATGTTTAAATTGACTTATTATAAGATAGATAGAGCCTATTAAAATTAAAGTTTAGTATAATTTAACATGTTTTCACTCCTACCTACAAGAAAAAACTTTAATCTAAAATATAAGTTATTTGCAAATTTATTAATGATTGTTTTACAATTTTGCTGTTGGAAAGGGAGAGAAAAGAGAAGTGAGAATTATTTATAAATATAGAGGAAGAGAAACAAATTTTAATATGGGAAAATTTGGAAAATCTTATTAATTTAAGATATATTTAATGTATTTCTTAATATATAATAATGAGTTACAAGTGAATTATAATAAAAATAAAAGTGGTATATCTTATCCTTTTATTTTTATTGTAAGACATGTTACCTCACAACAACTTAAATTTGTTTAAAAATAAAAAAATAAATAATTATATCTATATACATCTTAAATTACTCCTATCCCAAGAGCCCCAATAATTTCTCTTTCTATTAGAGCATTTGATTATTTTCAAAAAAAAAAAACTTACTAAAATTCTTTTCAAAATAATCAGGGATGTGATTTTTTTTAAAAAAAAAATTACATAAATATCCTAAATTTTCTCGATGGTGATTATGAAAAATTTATAGCCGAAGGAAACGGCCTTTAAGTTGGAGGGACTTGACACTAGAAAGTACTGTTGTCCGTTGAAGGTCCACAATAATACTTATAATCCCATATAAATTAGCCCTAATAACTGTAAAAAAATTAATATAAAAAATGTTAAAATATTTTAAAATAAAGAGATATATTTTGTCGAAAGCTGTATCCTTATAAATTAAGAAATTTATGTGAAATGTTATGCAAGGAATTACATCTCGAAAATGTTATTACTCTTCATAGAAAATAACTAATAGTTACTCCTCAAGTACTTAATATAAAATTAATTTAATTAATTAAATTAAATTAATAAATATAATATAATATTTTATTTAATTTATGTTAGTTTATGAATAAACATGAATATTCATGAATTGAAATATAGGGTTCATGAATCAAGTACACAATAAGGTCAATTTTTTTTTCTTTTGGTGCACACAGAAATATAATCAAATTATTACTTTATAAAAATTATTATTATCTTGGTTTGAGATTGAAAGTATAATCCAAACATAAGGATCACTGTATCATATAAGAAATTTGTCAATCAATATAACTAACGAGCTATAAGATAATAATAGGTGGGGGCCAATTAAATTGAAACTTATAAGACAAAGCTAGTCTTTCATTATTTTTGTTTTGAGCACATCCACTGATTTCTTTGGAGTAAGAACTGAAATCTATTATCTAATCAGGAGAAATATAACTACAGACAGAAAAAAATAATAATTACGTAAAAAAAAAAGAAATAATTAAAAAAATAATTAAAATATTTTAAAATAAATATATTATATTAATTAATTTATTAATATAATTAAATTAGTTAAATAGATTATAGAATTAAAAGAAAAATATATTTTTATAGACAATCGAACGTCACAATTCCTTGCATGTTATTAGAGTATATATAATATCCATCACGCGGACACGAACGCAATAAACACGGACATTAGAACCGAGGGGAGTCAATAAAAATTAAATATAAATAATAAAAAATATATTTATATCTTATAAAAATATAAGTGTGATTCTTATTAATGTTTAATAAACGATTTTTTAAATTTTTTATAAATATTTTTTAAAATTTAGAGTTATATTTTAAGTTTAATAAATGCCTAATATATTAAAAAAATTGTAAAAAAAAAGATGACCGAGTGGAGTACATTCACAGATAATTGGGCCGAAAAACTATAAATGCAAGCAAGCAGAACAAAAGCAATAACATAGAAACTTACTGATCAATTATTATTATTATTATTATTATTATTATTATTATTATTATTATTATTATTATATCGAGGGGATCATTTAATTTGCATTTATTAGTCAATCTTAGCATATTATTTTACTATGAAGTCAATCTGTTAAAACTGCTATTATTTCGATTGAAGTAACAAGAGAGAACGAGAGAAAGCTACAACACGCGATAACTTAGCTTTTTCTATGAAACTCACATGCCAATAGTTGGCTTTTCTTTTTCTATCTTTAATTAATTAACGTTAGGTTTATTTTTTTGTAACTTGTTCAATGTTCTTCTGATGCATGAAGTTTATCTTTAATTAATTAACAATTAATCTCATTAACAAAAATTCCGTTACTCACTAAATTTAAAATAAAAAATAATGACTCTATACTAATAAGATGTATATAAATTTTAATTTTTTAATATAAAATATGACAGAATTTAAAAATATTATTATATATGATCTTAATATAAAATATATTTAATTAATTTGAATAAATTAAAAAAATAAGTTAAATTAATTATTTATAATAATTATATATTATTATTTTTAAAATATTATTTTAATCACATGTACTTGAACTACCTTTGATAAAAAAAATTTAATATATATAATTATATAGATATACTTTATGGGAAGAATTTATAATTTTAAAAGATAAAATATATTATTTTTTATATTTAAAATTAAAATAAAATTACTATCATATCTTATATTTATGGCTAGATGGAGTAAAATAGAAACATGTTTTGTCTGCATGTACTACACAATCATCACTTAAATTTTATGAGTGAGCATTTTCTCCTAAATATAGTTAATGGTGTTAAATTTAAATGATTAAAAATACACTTAAAATAAAACTATGTAAATATAAATGACTAAATGTATAGTTTAAGTTTTTTTATATCTAAATTTTTAAAAAGTGTTGTGCTCACTCACGATTTAGGAGAAATATCCCTTCCTCCTAAAAAATATTAATGTCAAGTAAGGTGAGCCGTCAATTACTCTTACACATCATCTCAAAATATCAATTTGATAAGGGCCCAATTTATTAATTAGGCCTAAAAAATCAGGCCCAAATAATGAGTTCAATATAAATTGGGCCTAACAAATCAGGCCCAAAAAATAGTCCAAAATAGCTTTGGACATTATTCCCAATTTCCCACTGTTCCACATTAAACAAGAAGATATACCTCACGCATGTTTTGAATCAGAGAAAAAAAGTCCAATTCGCTTTTCATCTTCCACGTTTAGCACTGTTTCACCATAATCCCACATTTTTTCTTTCTGGGTTGGCAATTCCCTTTCTGGAAGCTGATATATCAGGTAATAGTAGAATACTCTTCTTGTCTTCACTCTTCATGGAGACGATGGCGCCTGCAAAATCTTTAGCTACTTCATCTTCCTTATATTCTCATTCTTGAAACTTTGGATAAGATAAAATGCAGTTTAGTGGGAACTAGCTAGCAAGTTTTCTGGATATACGTATTCTTTGAGGTATGGCTTGTTTTTCTGGTTCTTGTAGTGCTGGTTTATCTATTACACACGATAATTTCGGAGTTAGTATGGCACAAACAAGATCTTTTGGGTCTCATGGTGTTTCTTGCATTCGCTCGTTTCGTTTTCCTTCTGGGAGCTTTAATCAACGCTTCAAAATTCAGAAAGTTGGATATTCTGATCGAACTCGTGGAAGTAAGTTGTTGAGGTTTCCATATCGTTGTAATTCTGGTTCTCAGCATGATATTGTTAGTAACAATGGAATTGAGCCTCTGATGAATGAAAGTAGAGGAGATAGAAGGACTCATTACGGTAACGGGGACGGAAACAATTTTAGAAAGAGATTTTCATTGAGATTACGACCAAGGTTACGGTTACTGGCGGCAAGAATGAAACGGTTTCCGATTAAATCCTTTTTGAATGAGGTGGGGATCTTTATACGGAAGAACATTAGAGCAGTCGCATTTTCTACTTCAGTTTCTATTGTGTTGGGCCTTTGTTACTTGTTTCTGAAATTGACGGCATTGCCCTCTCCAACAGTAGTTCCGTATTCAGATTTAATTGCAAACCTTCAAAGTGGATCTGTTACTAGCGTTTTACTTGAAGAGGGATCTCGACGGATATATTATAATATGAACTCTCAGAATGTTAAGGACAAGAAAATTAATGATAAAGATTCGCAAGAGATGAATGTTTCAGTTGATCAGGATATGAATAAGCTTGCAAGTGATGACACTTCCAAAACTGGCCCAACTAGGATAGTGAATGTAGTAGATAAGCTTTCTAAGGCCCAAACTTCTGTTCCTGATTGGCAGTATTCCACAAGAAAAATGGATCATGACGGAAAATTTCTTGTTAGTTTAATGAGAGAAAAGGGGGTTACATATAGCTCAGCCCCTCAGTCAATGTTAATGTCAATGAGGAGTATTTTGGTAACAGTGTTAACTCTGTGGATACCTCTGATTCCATTGATGTGGCTTCTATATCGTCAACTTTCTGCTGCTAATAGCCCTGCAAAGAAGCAAAAACCTCATACCCAAAATGTTGGGTTTGATGACGTGGAAGGTGTTGATGCCGCAAAAGTAGAGCTCATGGAGGTAATGATCTTTTCTTTTTAATGCTTATTGAGTATTTATGTAATATAGAATTGGTTTTGCTTTCTTGTTTGTTTGATCATAAAGTCTCTTTTACTATTGAACAGAATTCCATTTCTCAGAGTGACTTGTGTTAAAGATAATTAGATTTAAGATGAAAAATCTGTTAGAAAATGAAGTATAATTGTTTCTTTGGAATCTATTATGTAGTGATTCCTAAAATGTTATCCAAATATATTGTTAGTATATAGCATGTAAGAAGTAGTATGGTAACAACTTATAGCAGAATATAACTAGGTTAAACTAACTAATTTAAGCTTTGTTACTGATGATAGTTAGGAGAAGAAATATAGAAGCAAACATCAATTAGCTTCCTCTAAAATCTTTAGTAATTTGTGGCTTTGATTGAAAGATACCTAAATGAGATTGCTTCAGAAATATAAACATCTGAATATTCTTTTGACCGTCGATTTTATTAACATATTTAACTTTTGTTCTAGACCCTTATGTATTCATTTTTTGGCTCCTTCAACAATTTCATTTGAGCTCCTTTCGGATGAAGAAAATTGTCATCGTGTGTTAAATCATTTGTACTTGAAATACAATTAAGTTGGCCTTTTCTGATCATTAACTATATCGACTTGCAGAGTTCTCCACGTTGAATTGTTTCCTTTAGTGCTTCAATTTTTCTAGTATTAACTTTAACCACTTGCTGTTGTGGCATAAGCATTGTATGGCAAGTTTAGCCCAACAAGGCTATATAAGTAATGCAAACGCGACATATTGCAATCCAGGGGTGACACCAATTGTGTCTGTACTCGCCCTGAGTGAGCACAGTTGATTAAAAGGAGATTGGATGCTGTCTTAACATGTTATGGTAACCCATGAGTTTTGAAATGGAAAGGTCTTGAACTTCTTTATGCGACTTAAGACATGAAATGACAACTTTGCCTAAAACACCTATATAGGCTATTGATATGTTTGGTTTAAATATTTTCTGAATTGCTTTCACTTATGGAACCGAGCGGACTAGATTGTAATGACTATAAAAGTAAATGGATGAAAATCAATTGAGATTAGGAAGATTAAAAAAAAAATTCCCACGGGGTGTTTTTCTTCATTCATAGTAGCTTAAAGAAACTTTCTTGTAAATAGCCAAGCAACTTAGATTTTTTTTCCTGAAATAGTCCCTTTTGTGTAGATAGTTTCATGTCTACAAGGAGATATTCAGTACCAAAAGCTAGGAGCCAAGTTACCAAGAGGTGTATTACTGGTAGGCCCTCCTGGAACTGGTAAAACATTACTTGCACGTGCAGTTGCAGGAGAAGCTGGTGTACCCTTTTTCACTGTATCAGCTAGTGAGTTTGTTGAAATGTTTGTTGGAAGAGGAGCGGCAAGAATCAGGGACCTCTTCAAAGCAGCCAGGAAATTCGCACCGTCAATTATATTCATCGATGAATTAGATGCTGTTGGAGGCAGGCGTGGGAGAAGTTTCAATGATGAACGTGACCAAACATTAAATCAGGCAAGCTTTTTGACGTATCTTGCATTTCTATCATCACTGTTACTTCCACTAAACTTGCAAATTCATTATAATTAGTCCTTTGACTCTTGAATAACTTTAATGAATTGATATATAACTTGTTCATAATTTTTAAGGACAAACTTATACATATACTAATTTTTGGGGATTAAAGCTATATAGGTCCTAATAATTTCGAGGCTAGTTTTTTAGTTTACTAATTGAGAAATAGTTGTGGGAGGAATCTGACCTCTGGAAGAGCTAGCATTTATCTTTACTTTTTTTTTTCCTTTTTTCTTCCCTTACTGTAATCTCAAGTAGATACCAACAATTGCCATTTATGTAATATTTCTTTTTCGTTGTATAATTTCTTCATGTAGTACAAAATCTTGAAAAATTGAAGTTAAATGGGGGAACTCTCTTGGACACTTAACTATTATTGGTCCTAATCTAACCTCTCTACATTTTCTGTCTGTAGTTGCTGACAGAAATGGATGGATTTGAGTCAGAGATGAGAGTAGTTGTTATTGCAGCAACAAATAGACCAGAAGCCTTGGATCCAGCTCTATGTCGTCCTGGTCGTTTCTCTAGGAAAGTATACGTAGGAGAACCCGATGAAGAAGGAAGGAGAAGGATATTGGCTGTACATCTAAGAGGAGTTCCTTTGGAGGAGGAAACCAGCATTATATGTCATTTAGTTGCTTCCCTCACCCCTGGATTTGTAGGTGCTGATCTTGCAAACATTGTCAATGAATCCGCCTTACTTGCTGCTCGTAGAGGTAACACTCAGTTATGAGTTACCATTAATATTCAAGTCCCTGTTTTGTTATCACATACAACACATTATTCATCCGATGACACCTTATGTTAAAATGAGAGCTACTTAATTAATTTAGATAGATTAAAAAAATGAGATAAATTAATTAATTATAATAAATATGATCTAATCTCCCGAAAATACCTCTGTGCAATATTAGATTATATATTAGATTATAAGTTAGGTAAATTAGTTTAAAAAAAATTATAAATAAGAGACAAAATGGATTAATGTATTATAATTAGGACTAAATCTAACCTCCAATTAATTCCTATATTAAGGGTTAGTGGGAGTTTATAAATATGAGATTATAAGTCAAATAAATTAATTTGGAGGAAAAATAGATAAATGTTGATTGATGTATTAAAAATCAATTCCTTACTAATTTCTACATTTAGGACCGGAGGAGTATTATAATTTAGAGTAATGTTTGTATTGAAGAGAATGTAGGACAAAGGACCTAAATGTTTTCATTTGTGTCTTGTGCCATACATTGAATGATGTTTTAGTTTTTGACGTTTTCAAGTCTATGTGGAAGATTATGGGTGATGATCAGTAATGTCAAACATATATGCATTTGGACTTTTGCAGGCGGTGAAATTGTGACAAGAGAAGCTATAATGGAAGCTATTGAAAGAGCAAAGTTTGGGATCAATGAGAAGAAGTTGAGTCCCAATACAATAAGCAAGGAGCTTGGGAAGATATTCCCTTGGATGCCATCCTTTATGGGTAAAAGTGATAGAACACCGAATGATCCCCAAGGACCATTAGGCTATCAAGCATTGAGCTCATGAATGCGTTTTGCATGTTTACAACCATTCCTTTCCTTGCTTGTAAGTAATAACAAATTTTGATCACTTCTTAGATATCTTAATCCCATTAGCGATTCTCTTGCAAAAGTGTCAAATTTGTTTCACATGATGGGTTTGTCATGGCAAAAGGTTCTCTTTTATTTTGGATAAAAAGGGGCCTAATATATTTTATTCAGGTTTCTTTTTTTAGGTTCAACAATTGGGATATTAAAAATTAGATTATGACCTAAAAGTGTTGAGTAGGGAGTTACACTTTTTTTTAAGAAAATATAGGCCTTTAATTATTAATTATTATTTTGAAAAGAAATTGTAACTCCTCTTCAGCATCACTAGATCGCAAATATCCCTCAATTAAACCCTTTCTTTAACGCATAATATTCTGATGAAGATTATTTGAAAACTACGATTTCTGACACTAAAATTATTAATAATGTCACTAATCATATATAGGCACAAAATTTTGGTCGAAGAATGTGCTTTCAAGGCTCAAATCATCTGCCTCAGTCAAATTCTTAATTATCATTACACAGTTTTAATAATCAGCGTATCAATATTTTGTATGTTTTTCCTCCAATTAAAATCTTTTGATTTGTAGAATATCAAAGACTAGGCCAACACTACACATAGTTTGCCCTGCGCATCCCAAATAGAAAGTTTATAGCTATTCATATAAAAAGATTCTTAGTTCAGGATACACCGGAAAGCAAAAGTTCTCAATCCAATCCAACCACATTACTAAATGTAAAAGAGCAAAAATTTAAAACGCCTTTAAATAAATTCCTCCCGGAGTAAAGTGATGTGTCCACATAGCCTTCAGCGGTACTGCCAATGAAAAATGGTTAAAATTTCGTTAATATTGTCAATATAAAAAATAATATATATATTCTTAAATATAAGCCTAATTTGTAGTTCAAATATATTTAGTGCAGATATACTCCTGCATAGTGTTATCTCATTCTTTGTAAAGAAAAACTAGTTATGATTTTAAAACAACATATGGCAAGTAAAGCAAGACTATTCTTTTCACCTTGATGAAGCCAATTTCCTTGGCGTTGCTTCGGAAGCACTGACGGCAACACATAAGCCCATACTTCCTAATCAACCCATGAGGGTTACCACACACCCGGCTGCAAAAACACAAGGAAAATTACACTCATAATCAGCATAATTATTCGACTTTGAATCAACATAAAAGCCAAATGCACCCAACAAAATAAATCCATGAGAAAAGTTTTAGAAGTACTAGGACAATAGTAATGGTGATAATAGAATTGTAGGTCTATCACTAAAGATAAGACAGCTTTGATAAGTTAATGATGCACAACCAACAAAATGACTGGCCCCAATGCAACATCTTCCACGTTTTACAATGTAAAAGGCGATAAACATGGACCCCAGGTTAGTAAAACAATGAATTTAACCAATAACTTACTATTTTATAGAAAGAATAAACTAACAATTTGATCTCTGGGTTATTGAGTCCAATTAACTTTAGTCTCTAAAAGTGGCGAATGCTCGACTTAACCCTAGAATCAATCGAATAAATCCAATCACTTAGCATACTCGTGATCACAAACACGAACAAACGATTCAGCCATCATATTGCGGCTAAGAGATAACTTGGCGCTAAATATCAACACTAACAACCATCGAATAATGATATTTCAAAGAGTCAACAAAGAAAACGATTCCAATCCATCATTCGCCATGAACCAGACAAGTTTTCCACATAAATCTGAATTTGCCGAGAAATTAAACGCAAACAGGTAAACTTACCAGGTGCGAGAACCAGGACCGTAGTTCTTAGGGTGAGAATTCCACACGTTGGAGTGACCCATCTTCAGCTGCACCAAGAATTTCCCTTTCTGCTCCCAAAGCTTGCGGTTGCTAAATAATGGACGTGGAGGGGCTTAGGGGAACGATATCACTATTATATATGCCAAGTGAAAACCCTAATTGGATTCTTTCCCTTCAACGGGGTCGTATTATGAGAAGAGGTATTAGTATGACCCGACCCGACCCAGAATGAAATTTCTTCAAAAGAGGTTAACTTTTTATGTATTAACATGTGTATCTGATTATAAGTTTGGATAATGTAAATTTATGCTCACTTTTTATATGTTAGTTAGTTCTATCAAAATTTGATTCAATAAAAGCATTGGTAGATCCGTTTCTTTTGATAAGTTATATTCCTAATGTACTTAATATAAGAAGAGAGTATATTTAACTAATTTGATTATATTAAATGAGTTATTTAAGTTAGTTAATATAGTATTTTTTTTAAAATATGTTAATCATATTTATTAATTATCTCTCCCCCCCTCTCTTATTTAATTATTATTAAGAGAGTGTCAATATAAGGTAATTTAGAAAAAAAAATAGATAAATATTAAAAGGATGTCTTATGTTTAGAAACTAGGATTAAGATCAACTTCCCAATTAGATATTATATTAAAGACTGGAGGAGTATTATTATTTTATTTAAAATTTTAACTAAATTATACTCCTTTTATCCTAAATATAAACTATAGTTAAAATATTAATTTTGATCATAAATATAGGACATCAATCTATTTTATCTTTTAAAATTATAATTTTCTCCCTAAAGTATCCTTATATATAATCGCATATGTTAGGGGCTTTCTAGTAAGAATAGTTCAAATGCACATGATTAAAAGGGATATTTTAGAGAAACTAACATACAATTATTATAAATAACTATTTTCCTTAATCTACCAAAATTAGTTAAGTGGATATTATATTAAGGACTAGAGATAGTAGTATATTTTTATAGAATTTATTTAACTAATTTGATTAAATTAATTAATATGAAATATTTTATCTAAAATATCATAATTATTTTTCTTAACTCCCTCTTTTTCTCTCTTAATTATTGTTAATGGAGTGTCAATAGGAATAATTTAGATAAAAAGTTGATAAATACAATAAAGATGTTTTATGTTTAGGATCAAGATTAACTCTCAAATTAGATCCTATATTAAGAATCAAATGAGTATAATTTAATATTACACATGAGTATTTTAAAGAGATTATATTATATTTTTATAATTAAATAATTTTTTAATATTTTTAACATATTAAAATTATTTAAACAGCTCTTATATTAAGAGTCTATTTAGTTCAGCGGTGGAAGCTCAAAGAAATCTATTTTAGCCTAAAAAAGTAATTATGAAACCCATGTTTGGGTAACTTTTTTGAAAGATCAATCGTGATTTTAGCCCCCACTATACTTTTAACATAAGTGACAATGGGTTGTTTATACATTTGAAATAATTTTGATTGATTTTAGTAATAAAATTTTTCCCTATTTATCCTCATGCTCCTTCCTTATTATTATAATAATAATAATTTTAATAATAAATATTATTAAAAGAAAATTATATTTAAATATTCACTTAAAGTTATTATTTTTTTTGTTACAAGAGAGGGTTAATACATCCTAAATTAAAAGAAATTAATTTACAAGGGGATTAAATCTCAAACATTCCTTATCCACAAGAGCCCTTAAATAAGGAAGGCATGAAGATAGCAGTTCTGTCGTCTTTAATCCATTATTTACCATAGCATCCGCTAGTTATTTTAATGTCTAGGCATGTGTTGAATTTTCAACTACCAAGATAAATTCATCGTTCTTTGTATTTGTAAAACTAATAAGCTACAACTATGACTTGTCACATTCATTAACATGTCTACAACATTCTTGATATTCGATTCAAGCATGATCTTCTTGAATCATAATTCCTAAGCCAGCTTTAGTCCCTTAAGGACTGCCTATTGTTCTGCTTAAATGACACTACACAACCCTATAATGCTCGTAAATCCCACAACTCAACTTCTAGTATAATCTCTAATAACTCCACCACACCTTGCCATAGAATGAGCTATCATAAGTGCTCCATCAACATTTAATTTCACCCATTCTATAGGAGGAAGTTGCCAAGTAGACGAAGTTAATGAACCCAAGTTATTAGAAAAATATACATCATGAACATGCACAAAACTTTTCTATATTTGCATAATGACGAAATAGGGATCCAATAGTTTCAAAAAATTGCTATCAAATAAAGCTTGATTCCTTCACTTTCATAGCTTCTAAATTGAAACACCCCATATTAGACTCCAATTACTATCTTCATAAACTCCAAGCTATCTTTTGAGATTTATAGCAAGCCAATCTTGTAATGGTGCTCTAAAGAAGGAAGAGTAATTTATGTGATGAATTAATTTTAACCAAAGATGTCTAGCATAGTAACAACCATGGAGTATATGCAAAATATCTTATGTACCATTACTACAGTACTAGCATATTGCATTAGTTGAGGGCCAACTGCTTCTCCAAACATTAGTTGCTAAACTATTGTTAAAGACTATCTATATAAATATACAAATACGTTCAACACCTCTCCATTTCCATATATCTTTATATACTGAATTATAGTTTTTTGCAGAAAATTTCTCAATAATAAAGTAAGCACTTTTAATAATGAAGAGAATCTACTTGATGCTAGAAAAGAAGATTTTACACTGTAATGACCCTAAAAATAATCAGTTATGATATTAAGTTATTAAAAGATATATATTTTTCTTGTATTAAGTGAAGTTGGTAGTTAAGTGGTTAAAGGCTATATTATGAGTAATATGTCCAAGGTTCGAATCTCAGCTCCAGCTAAAGTTACATTTCAATTTTCAGAGACCATGTGAATTTACCAAAATGCCCTTCTTACTATTTTTAACTTCTGTTTCCCTTTTCTTCCTTCATTTATGTCGGCAGCCAGCGAAAATTCAGACGATGTCCAGAGCAAGTTTTGCGAGTTCTGAGGTCTGTCGCCATTAGTCCTTTTCCCTCTGTCGTCTGTGCTGGTGTCACCGGTGATTGTCCCTGTCGTTGTGGCTTTCCCTATTATTTTGCTGGCAAGTGAGAGAGACGGGGAAATAGATGGCAGAGTAGGGAGAGCGGAGGTTGTTGTCGACGGTGAAGAGGGTGATTGGAGAGTTAGATCATGCAAGGAATCAGTGGGTATAACTCTGGCAAGTACCCTTTGCCTCCTTCAGTCGTTATTTCCTTTGATTTGCACCTTGAAAGACTCAAGTGCATTGTAGCTGTTGTCTTTTTCCGTCGCCTGAGCAGTTGTTACCGGTGACGAGTTACTCAGCTGTAGCGGTGTCGTTTTAGACTTGTGGATCTCGGCTGGTGGTAGGAACTTCTCTCTCATCCTTATGGGTTCAGCTGTAACACCAAGTCTATGGTAAAGGGGAGTAATCGTCGTTGCTGTGTCTGTTAGCTCTCTTTGTCATTGTTACCGCTACAGGTGACTAATTCTGTGGCTGTGAGCTTTCCCATTTCTCATACTTTGGGTGTGGATCTGGAAGCTTTCTTCCTCCTTCTCTGTTATGCCATTGACACGCCATTGTTATCCTCCCTCTGTCGTTACTACCGCAAATCCAAAATATCCGACTTCCTTCTCCCTGTCGCTGTGAACTTCAGCTGTGAGGGGAGTGGTAAGTTTTACATCTTTCCATCTCCTTTAATTCTCATTAGTGATGGTTGCAAGATTTGTTTATGTGCTCTCTGTTGCCGAGAGGCTGAGAGAAATGGATAGTGGAAGAGTGAATGAGAGAAAGTTGTGTGTGCTGTGATATTATGTCTGGGCAGCATGTGTGTGTATATATGCGTAAAGTTACTGACTTGAAGGATGGATGTACACATATATGTGTGTGGATGATTTGAATTGTATCCCTATGTTGGTTGTGCCAGTGTCGCTGCTGTGGGGAAGAATTTGGGCGTTGCTGCTGTTTATATATATGTATATATGCTGCTGTTTTGATTTAGAAAGAAGAATAAAGGGGGGATGTGGTTGCAGCTGGTGTGTATATATATATGTTGAATGGTATGAATTGGAAAATCTGAAATTGAATCAAGATTTAGAAATTAAATAGGGCTACAAAGTTGAAACTTTCAGAGTTAAGTGATGGTTGTGGTTTTGTAGCTCCAAATATTAATAGGTAAGCATGTGACTGGTTGTGCTTGTGACAAATCAAAAGTAGTGGGAATAAAAGGGATGAATTGCATTGTTGATGGAATATGGAAATTGGACAATTAAAAAGAAACAAAGATAAGGTTTTAGTGTATGAGTATAGTTGATTGCAAATATTGAAATTGTGTGAATTCTGGTTTTCGTATGTTAGCTTATGGAATGCTTTATTTTTAGGAAATCTAGGGAAATAAAGAGATAATGATATCCTGAAGCTTAGAGTAAGGGTAAGTTATATTGAAATATTGCAGGTGAATAAATAACGTCCCCTAAAAATAATATTTTTACTAATAAATTGTTATTTGAAATATTCTATTTAAAATGTTAATTTTAAATATAATTTTCTAAAGACATGGTTATATGATTTGATGGTTTTGAATTATATTATTGGATTATTTTCACTTAATTCACTATATGATTATGCTTATGTATGAAAACGAATAAAGATTTTTTTTAAAAATATTGTTATAAATGTTGTATTGAATTGATTTACTCAATGAGATAATCTTATGTGAATTTCAAAATTTGAATAATTGTTCCATATGTTGTAAATAAATATCTTGCTATTTTATTTTAAATGTTTATATTGGGGTTCACAATTATGAAGTATTCTTACTGAAAATTTTTACATTGAAAAGTATTGTGATCATTAAATGCTAAATGGACCCCACGCATGATAGAAAGGTTTTTAGAAGGAACTGAATACAGAACGCTGGTTACTAACAGCAGTACTGTTAGTCCTTGGTGCACCATGGTTAAACCAAACTCGATGGATATTTGTGAGTTTCGTACTCGCGCCAGTTATTCGTGGGATTTATTCTTGCGCCTGTTCTCAAAGGTTTTGTACTTGCACTTGTTATCCGTGGCCTCGTGCTACATTTGGTTATTTACCCTCGTGGATTGTGTGTCCACGCCTATTTTCGTGGCCTCGAACCTCGTCGAATTGGTTAGTTACCCTCGTAGACTGTGTGTCTATGCCTGTCTTCGTTCTGTTGAAGTCCTATAGGAAAATGATTGTTTTAAATGATTTTCTTAAACTAAGATGTTTACTGAAACATTTGCATTGATTTACCAAATGTTATGATTTACATTTAAACATGTTAAAATTGTTTATTTTTGCATTTTAAATTATATTTTTGGAACGTTATTCACGAGTAGATTATTTTGGCTTTAGATAGTGCAGTTGACCATATTCCTCCAGCTGAGCAGTGAAGAGCCTTACGTTATATCCGAAGCACTGATTTTGTGGCATATCTACTTTTGATGTAATTATAATTTATGAAACACTAGTATTATTTTGTTGGAAGTTTAGATGTTCCATCTAGTTTATAGACAGGATTCTCTTTATTTTGAAAACGTTTGCAGGTGATTTAAAATATTCATAGTCTATTGTAGGATTATTGAAAGGTCGATTATACAAAGACGATCCCGCCGAGATTTATATAAAGGACTTTCTTTTTGATTAAAATGTAATATATATTATGATTACTGTTTTAAACATTTTATTTAAGGTTTTAGGCTTAAGTAATATAAATTTATTCATATTCTGTGTGGGTCACGGTTCAAATTTTGTGACGTGACATGCACTATAGAAATTCATCTTACAACAGCAAGATACCGTTGAACTGGGTACAAGATGGCATATTAAGAATGGTTAACTAGTGAAATTCTTCACATATAAGTGGTTAATTATGGATAAGAAGTTAAATGATTTATGTCTTCGGCTACTTATTACGAAGGAATAAAATAGTAAAGTGGCGGATTGGATTTCTTGTGTAACTTTGAATTTCTAGAGAATTGCTACTGTTATGCCAAGTAATATAATTCAGAGGTTAATTGGCATGTTATCACCTATATCAGAGGTAGGTAGTGATTTGATAGTTTAAAATGCTACGAATCAATGTACCTTTACACTGGAAGTTATTATGATTTGCCCATTGAATATTTATAGAAAGTTATTGGGCTAATTTACAGGGTCAATTTTGTCAAAAAGCCCTTTTTTTCTATTCAACCTCGAGAAAAGATCTTAGGAGTGGTTGTGTTTGGGGTTCCTTATGTGGCTTTAGGTACTTCTGGCAAAAGGGTAAGACATACGATTATTTGGAACGTGTTCTAGTCGCGACGCTTGGGGAGACATCCTAACTCCTAAGTGCCTAAGTTTACGCTTAAAGGTGATAGACGACTAACCCTGCCTGACATTGGTATTGTCTAGGAGAAAGGGAGATTTTACTCTGCTATTGAATCATAGATAAACCTAACCTCTTTTCAAAATTTTTGTACAAAAAAAAGTACATCTGTTTAAAAATTTACAACATAGTGCCTAATGCTCTTGTAAAGGAGAGTTTGACTACCATGGAGATATTATATTTTTGTTCTCAATATTTAGAGTCTCTAGTTTTTTTTTTAAAAAAAAAGTACCTCTGTTTAAGAAGTAGTTTCATATAAATTTTACACGCACATTAATAATACTCTCAGAATCAAATATTTTTATAATATATGATAAAAACATTTTAAAATATGTGTTTTGAAGGAAGTTTTCACACATATAAAATAAATCTAAATAAAATCAATTATTTCACTCAGTCCCCAATATAATAATTAGATAATTAATTTATATTTATATATTTTAAAAAATTAAATGAATTATTTTTAATAAATATATGTTGATTTTCCTAATAGACTCTCATCAATCATGTGTGTTTGAACTAATGTTAATGGAAGTTCCTTTAGTATATGTAATTAATAGAGATTCTTAAAAAAATTATAAATTTACGAGGTAAAGAGAATTAAAGTTTTATATATAAAATTAAAATAAATTTTTTGTTTAACTTTTATTCATAGAATAAAAGGTAGTACTAATATTTTTTGACTGCATGGAAGTTTAGGTGACCTTAAAAACTCTATTAACATTATTTGACTACTATTTATAATTAAAGTTGCCTTATTTATTTTTCATTATTTAATATCCTTATAAATGAAGATTATGATAATCCACATGTATTTTAATTTTATAGATGCTTACAAATTGTAACTTTGTTTAGAGTGGATAAAGTCGGCTAACCCATTTTAATCTGCTGGCTGAAGGGGCGGGCTACAAATGCTAGCAAATCTAGCTCGAGCTCACTTCCTCTAGTGACAGGCTTTTATTTTTAATATTTTAAAAAATATTTTTAAATTTTTAAAATACTAATAAAAAAATTCTAATATTATATTAATATAATAAACAAATTGCTAATGTTTTTCATATTTTTTATAAAAAATCTCAAATTTTATAATTATAAAATTAAATAAATATTAATATAATATTAATCAATTATAATATATCAATATATATCAATAAATAAGTAATCATTTTTATTAGTATTTGATAATAGAAATATTCAAACTAATATTTAATTAAAATAAATTATAATATTAATATTTTTTTTAAAAAAAAAAGTTGTTGGGCTAAGGGGGCTACCAATCCAAACCCCCTCAACTTTGAGGTAAAATGAGTTAAGAGAGCATATTAAACCCATTTTACTATCTCTATTTATTATATTTGTTTTTGAGTAGTTTTTTCGTTAATTTACAATACATTGTTTTTCTGTGTTGTGAGCCAGGGAGTGTTTTAAATGACCGTTGGATTAGGGTCAATTAAATTCCACAAAAATATGTTTTTGTGGAATTTAATCTAGTTTTCATTAAAACAGTAATTTTCATTTAGAGTTAATTAATCTTATTTTGTAAAAAAATATAAATATATATTTACAAAAGATACTATGGGTTGTGAAGTTTGAAAATAAATAAATATGATACTTTTTTAGAGATATTATAATATAATTATTATAAAAATATAGTAATTAATCAAAAGTTTAATTTTTTTAAAATCTTTTTAAAAGAAGAGTGTAATTAATTGCGAAAGACGAAAAACGCTACCTTTCTTATTTTTTTGGGTACAAAACTGATTTTTAAATTGAGATTGAGAATTATACTTTAGTTAACAAAAATGACTATTTGTAATAAAAATCTTTGTAACAAAAAAAATGACTATTTGTGATTTCAAACCAAAAACCCTAATCCCAACGGTCATCTCAATGTGCCGACCTTTGCGGGGTCAATTTATTTGTTGCTTGGCATTCACGAGAGATTATCAAACGCCTAGATAATAGTTTTCCTCTTCGCTTACTGCTTTGCGCCAAGCGGGGTTTGTACGATCGATCCCGAAGCCTTCACGAGTAAATCTCTCAGAGAGCTGCGCTGCTTGAGAGGCTTGAATCAGCTTTGCAGATCGTCTTAAATTCAGTGGCAAGTTCAGTCTATTAGCATGGGTTAGTTATACCTAATCTAATTTCAAATCCATGTTGCATCGGAAATATTAGAAAGAAACAACATTTTTTCGAGTCCAGTCTATGGACTACTAGCTGTTTCTCTTTTTGTTTATTTTGCTTTGATTATATTGTATTTTTGTCTCAGCCTTTTTGTTTTATCTTAATATCTTTTCTACTGGACGTTGAATGTTTCTGGGCCTTTATATTGAACTTCTTACGTCATATTTTGATTCAACGATGCACAGTACTGAGGCACTGCATAAACTTAATTATCAGTGGCCTAATGCAAGGTGCAATATAGATGTTGGGGTACGCTTTGCAAGCTTAGCTTAACATGTTTGGGTTGCCTGTATCACCCACAAATTTCTACCGAGTTTGGTTTAAACCCTGAAAGTAAATCAGTAGCGACAGAGTCTTATCATGACAAATTGAGAGCCTATTTAGACTTGATAGGAGAATCATATTATAACAAATGCATATCACGATTCTACAAACATGACTCTTCCAAAATAAAGCACATCATAATTTCTCTATCTATCTATATTTCATTTTATTCTATTTGTGGGCCGGAAAGTGAATCATTGAGTATTTTCAGAAGATACTATGTCTAGGGTCACAAACAAACTACAAACCGTTTTGTATCTACAGTTGCTGGTTGGATAAATATCATTCTTTCATTTTCTAGTTATATTCCATTGAGTAGTGTTTGGGAAATCAGTATTAGTGAGTATCTGAGATTTGGAAATTTACTGAACTTTACAAGTTAAGCTTCCTTAATTTCTTTTTCATGAATGCCTTGTGTTTGGCCAAAACAACATATGTGCTTCCTAGACAAATGGCAGTCTTTTGATTGTAAATACATGTTCCTGTTCTGGAAGTTGAGCTTGTACATATAATACACTCCTACGAGGCTCATTGACATTTATATCATTTGATGCCTAATTTTAATGTGCATAAATATAATTTTAGGGGTGTACATTTGCTCTTTGGCTTAGACTTTCCGTGTCTTTGCTGCTTTGTAGCCCACTTACATATATGTTGTATATTTTTCTTGTGGCAAATTTCCCGTGTATGCGTGCACTCACAAAGATTGATGATTACTACATCATTTGATGCTTGATTTGGTGGCCTATATTCGAATGTGGGAAAATTGAAATTGATTCAAAGGCTTAAAATTGATATGCAAAGCTGCATTTATTATTTTTGCATGCCTAGTTATCTTTCAAAATTGCCTGTGGCTTATTTATAGGGGTCTGCACTTGCTCTTCAACTTAGACTCTCCATACCTTTGATGCTCTGTTGCCCCTACATATATGCTATATATTTTTCTTGTAGTGTATGCGTATTCACAAACAGTGATGATGATAGGGACATTGTATGGGTAAAGTCCCACATCGGGTAGTATGGGCTACTTGATGGGGTATTTAAACTCTTGGCTCTCCCTCCCTAACAGCTAGCTTTTGGGGATGGGCTCTCCAAGGGTTTGGATACCTATCAATACACTCTCCCCGGAAAGCCGACGTCCCGGCGGCTCCACACTACGGCGCTTCACTCGGCCCTTGGCCGGATCGGTGATCGCCGGTCAGCCCCTCCGCAGGTAGCCCTTTCCGTTTGGTCGACAACCGGCTCTGATACCATTGATAGGTATCCAAACCCTTGGAGAGCCCATCCCCAAAAGCTAGCTGTTAGGGAGGGAGAGCCAAGAGTTTAAATACCCCATCAAGTAGCCCATCGACTCACCGGAGAGGGCTACCTACGGAGAGTTCTGACCGGTAGAAAGGCCGAGTGAAGCGCCGTAGTGTGGAGCCGCCGGGACGTCGGCTTTCCGGGGAGGGTGTATTGATAGGGACATTGTATGGGTAAAGTCCCACATCGGGTAGTATGGGCTACTTGATGGGGTATTTAAACTCTTGGCTCTCCCTCCCTAACAGCTAGCTTTTGGGGATGGGCTCTCCAAGGGTTTGGATACCTATCAATGGTATCAGAGCCGGTTGTCGACCAAACGGAAAGGGCTACCTGCGGAGGGGTTGACCGGCGATCACCGATCCGGCCAAGGGCCGAGTGAAGCGCCGTAGTGTGGAGCCGCCGGGACGTCGGCTTTCCGGGGAGGGTGTATTGATAGGGACATTGTATGGGTAAAGTCCCACATCGGGTAGTATGGGCTACTTGATGGGGTATTTAAACTCTTGGCTCTCCCTCCCTAACAGCTAGCTTTTGGGGATGGGCTCTCCAAGGGTTTGGATACCTATCAGATGATCACAGGATCATTTGATGCTTGATTTCGATGCCTATATAGGAATGCGGGAAAATTGGGATTAATTCAGAGTCTTGAACTTGACTTGGAAATTTGCCTTAATTATTTGTGCATGCCTTGTGATCCTTCGAAATTGCATGTGGTTTATTTGAGAAATAACAGTCTTTTGATGTAAATACTGGTATTTGAGCTTGTATATGTAATGCACTCTTACGAGGCTCATGGACATTTATATCATTTGATGCATGAATATAATTGTAGGGGCTTACTTTTTCTTTTGGTGAATTTCTCGTGTATGCGCACTCGCAATTACCGTTGAGCAGGCAGCTATCTGAGTTCAGAGTTATGCGCTAGATGTCAATAAGCTTTGGAGTTCACAAATACCTTCATGCTACTCTGTTCTGCATATCAGGTGGCTATTTCATGTCTCTTATTCCCTTTTCTTGCTTGGTTTTTCTATGCTAATGATTCCTTCTCATGGCTTTGGACATTTGTTTCCAGCAAATCGTCCCCTTAGAACTAAAAAGTTTTTGGCTTATCAGAATCAACACAAACTGCTGGCTGTTGTTAGCTTTGATTGTGGTGATTGTGATGACATGCTTTTTTTTTGCAGTCTTGCTGTCATTTCATTGTGGGAAGAAACTGAAAATAATAATGGCAAAGAGTAGTTATGTAATTAATCTTCATCTAATCACTTAAACAGTTAGTTATTGTCCTGCTTAATCTCATCTATTTAGGAAGAGTAATTTCCAGAATACAGATTTTCTTCTGGATGAGCATATCTAATATGATCTATAACATTAATTTCCTTCTATTTCAGGATTGCCACTTGAGAGTTGAATGGTGAGTGTAAGATCTAGTAATTAATTTCATTCAGCCTTTAATTCGAGAGATATATTATACTTGAGATATAGTTGTCATTAGTTTTTTCACCATAACATACGAAGTAAATTAGAAAAAAATGGTTTTAACAAATAGGAAGGTGCCTTAAAAAAAGGTAATCACAGAATGAAAACGGGCAAAAGAAAAGAAAAGGAGTGAGAGCCAATGTGTTTCTCAGTATGATTTGTAACATCCAATCATTCTGTCTTTGGAAATTCTGAGTTTTATGCTAATTTAAATCTGACACCCTGTACAGTAACTGATTGGCTAATTATAATTTGAACTTCTGTTTCTTGCTTCTCTGCTCATACTTGTGTTTTTCTGTTTCTTTGATTAATTGAAGGCAGTACTGACTTTTGACTAACTAACTGTGATTGTTCCTTTGCCTAATGTGAGAGAAAGGTCTTTTTGATGTTTCTCAACTATTACTAATGCCAATTTTTTCATGGACATTTTGTTAGAAAATTTTATTTTCCTCTGACAACTTCTCCGTGTCTTGCCTAATTGAATTAGCAGTAGATTGCCGCATCATCATTATCAATGATATGTTAATTTCAATTTTCTATACATTAATTTAGTACCAGCAGCTGGGCACTGCAAAATATGATCAGAGTAATTTCATGCCCTTTTCCTTTTAGTTGATTAGAAAATGGTAATGCTTATTTGCTTTAATAGGGTTGTATGCTGACTTTTTGTCAAAACTTTTATATCTTGACTCTATCTCTTTGCTGGTTTATAATATTAAAGTTCTTGTAAAGATATACTCTTAGAATGGATTTGTTTGATGTATATGTAATATTGAAATATCCCTGCTTTTAGGTTGAACTTCACTTATTACATTTTTTGGTTGCAGTGTTGGTTAAGAAGACAGAAGGATGTTTTAAGCCTTGTTGATCAATGAGCTCAAGTGATCTAGTTATGTGAACTTCACTTACTTGCTAGTTCTCTTCTTGACAAGTATGTTCTTAATTCTATAAATTCATTGTTTTTATATCCTTGTTTTGATATGAATGTTTATATTTAATGTTAATTAGATATCATATTTGTCTTATGATGGCATTCTGATGTAAGAAATCTTACTTGTTGGCAGATCCTGGAATTTTCCAGAAATAATAAAATTATGAGATGATATCTCATAGTCTCATTTATTATGGTGTAAAGAAGTAATTTTTACCTATAAGTTGTTCACAATAAATTTTTATTGATTGATGATGCACTTCTGTGGGAATATCCTAATATCTAGATCATTAATATTAGGATATCATATCATTGTTATTATTAGAAACATATTAGGTTTGATTTAGGTGTAGTTATTAGGGATTTGATTTTGTAGTTATTAGAGATTTGATTTTATCTTGATGAATCTCATCTGATCCCCAAGCACTGTATATATATGAGATATAAGCCAAAGCAATGATCATCGGACTATTCATATTCTAAAAGTCTCACATGGTATCAGAGCTGCAGAGTCCGACAATGAGCAACGCGACAGAGAGTTTCTGACTTAGCGAGCGTCTGATGTCCCAAGACGGCATCCTCTGTTCCCGCATCTGACGACCACTCAGTGAGCAACGCGATAGAGAGTTTCTGACTCAGCAAGCATATGATGTCCCACGACGGCATCCTCTATTCCCGCGTCTGACAACCATGTAGTGACGTCACTCAACCGCCTCCTCGACTAAGTTTGCTTCTGCTACTGTCCAGAGACGGAAGCTCGACGGTCTTCTCGATAGAAGCTCGCATGTGCAGTAACAAGTAGCACCCCAGCATCCCTGCCAGAGTCCTTCGTTCCCACCCCAACAACGTCCAGTACAAGTCGTTTGGTGTCTGAGACAATGTCCAGCTCCTGGCGTTCAAGATAGTGCCCTGTAACCACCGTCGCATAGTCACCCACGGCCGACAGTGTCCAGTGGCCTGCGTCTGAGACGGTGTCCAGTTCTAGGTGTTTGAGGTCATGTCCTGTAACCTCCGACGGTCATCATCTCTAGGCATACGAGATAGCCTATTCAAAAGCCCCCTATGTGTTGTGTTAAGCCCAGTTTCACTGAGCAATCACCCAAACAGCAACACCAGCGAACAAGCCCAACCCAGTGACAAGCCCATAGTGAATCAGCTTCCTGTCCAGCACACAGTAACGTGAGTTTAGAGCCCCACAGATTTTGAGTCTGTCTCCTTAACCACTCAGAGTCCACAGCATCAACAAATAGCACCGCACCATGTCGTCTATCGGTTCTAACAAGCAGAAGAACCACTGGTTGAGTGCAGGTTTTGATGGGGCGTCCAGTGTTCCTGTTTCCATTGTATCCGACAAGCTCACCTTGACAAATTATCAAGACTGGGCTCAAGCAATAAAACATGCTGTTAGTGGGCGTAGGAAACTTGCTTATCTGACTGGTGTTGTTAAAAATCCAGCGAATGAAGCGTCTCCTGAGATGCAACAATGGACCATCAATAACCATTTGGTTTCTTCCTGACTTATCAACTATATATCTCCAAACATCAAATGAAGCTTCATATATCTACCCATAGCACGAGATATTTGGGTAGCTGTTCGTGACTCTTATTCAGTAACCAAAGACCATTCCCGCCTGTTCAACCTACAACGTAGTACATGGCGATACATTTAGGGGACCTGTGGAGTGCACGAATACTGGCTTGATCTTGTGGCATTCTGACAAGAGCTGGATCTTCTTGACGACGATGAATGGGATACCCCTATAGACGTCGTTCGAAATTATAAAAGGATTAAAAAAGGGATAATACTTCCTTTTCTTGCTAGTCTAAATGCTGAATTCAATGCTGTGAGGGTCAGAATTCTCAGCAATACCATACTACCATCACTTCTGAAAACTTATGCTGAGGTGCGCAAAGAAGAATCTATGAGGGAGACTATGCCTGTTGAGTCCATCTTCCTGAGTCTACGGCCTTTGTTAGCAAGCATAATAACCCTAATGCTTCTAGTAAGACTCGACCCACCTGTGAACACTGTAAGAAGGTGGGACACACTCGTGAAAAATGATGGGATATCTATGGCAAGCCAATTGATTGGAAGCCTCATAAAAACAAGCCACGAGCTCACTAAGCCTTAAATGAATTAGCAAGTGCACCATCCCTATCTGAGCTATCCACATCCTTTAGTCAGGAGCAACTAAATCAGATTGCACGTATGTTCAGAAGTCTTCAAGCTAAACAACATCCTCACGGATCTGCATCAATGGCTCATAAAGGTATAATTCCCATTACTTTACATACCTCTCTTCCTCCATCATAGTGGATTGTGGATACAGGGGCCTCTGATCACATGACATCAAATGAAAATATGTTTGTCACCTACAATCCCTTAGCAGGAAATAAGAAAATTACTACTGCTATAGGCATTTCTTCACCTATAGCAGGCATCAGTTCTGTAACTATCTCAGATTCTTTGCATCTTGAATCAGTACTTCATGTTCCTTATTTAGCCTGTAATCTGCTTTCTATTAGCAAATTGATGAAACAAGCAAACTGATCAGCTCATTTTTACTCTACTCATTGTGATTTTCAGGATCTCACATCGAGGAAGATGATTGGTTCTGCTAAGGAGTATGATGGTCTTTACTGTCTCGACATATCTACCATGAGTGCATTATGGTATAAGATCCACACCTCTATACCTAACCCCACCTCTGATGAGGATTTTTTCCTTTTATGGCATAAAAGACTAGGTCATCCTAGTGTTCCCTATTTACAAAAGTTGTTTTCCCAGTTATCTATCAATAAAAGTTCTTTTGTTTGCGATACTTGTGCTCTTGCCAAACATTACCGTGTTTCCTTTCCTCCTGTTCCGTACAAACCGTCTTCCCTTTTCTCCATTATTCATAGTGATGTCTAGGGTTCTTCTAAGATCCCTAATCGCACTCGGTCCAAATATTTTGTCACGTTTATTGATGATCATACTCGCATGTGTTGGGTCTATTTCTTAAAAAATAAATATGAGGTCCTTAATGTCTTCATCAAATTCTATCGTTTTGTCCAAAACCAATTCCATACCTCCGTAAAAGTCCTTTACACCGATAATGTCACTGACTACTTCAATAATTCTCTTCAAACTTTCCTATCTGCTAAAGGAATTGTTCATAACAACAGTTATCCCTATAGTCCTCAGCAAAATAAGGTTGCAGAACGGAAAAATAAATACATTCTTGAGGTTGCTAGGGCTCTCTTATTTCAGTGTCATGTTCCTTTGTTTTATTGGGGGATGCCATCCAAACCGCTATTCAGCTCATTAATTGTCTTCCTAGTCATATGCTTTCTTTCACCTCTCCAATTGCGGAATTACAAAAAAACTCACGTTATCTCTCACTTATAGTCTTCTCTTTCGCTACGTGTCTTTGGATGTTCTTGTTTATATTCATCAACCTCCCTCAAAGTTCCATCCCCGTGACACTGTGTCTTCTTGGGCTACTCCTCCTCCCAAAAAAGTTATAAATATTTTGATCTTGTGTCCAAACACCTGTTTGGTACCCGTGATATCACCTTCATTGAGCACAAGTCATATTATCTCGAGTCTTCGATTCCGGGGGAGCATTGGAATGAATCTTAACCTGTGAAACCTATTGTATCCATTTCCCCACACCACATGAACCCTTACAGCCTCCAGACGGATCTGAACAACAAAGATTGGGGAAAATGTACTCATGCTGACATCATAGAGGCCACGACCATCATATCCCTAAGGTAGAACCAGTTCCTGAACTGTTGATAGATCCTGAACATGGTGAGGCTAATCTTGATATAGATCCTAAACATGGTGAGGCTAATCTGGATCTTCCCATTGCACTGAGAAAACCACCATGGACATGTACAAAGCATCCTATCAAAAATTTTGTTTCTTATGCTTCTCTTACTCCAAGGTATCATGCTTTAACTAACCTTAACAGCATCAAGATTCCTAACAATGTACATGAGGCCTTGGCTGTCCCAGAGTGAAAATAGGCAGTGATGGAAGAAATGCAAGCCTTGGAGAAAAATGTGACTTGGGAGATAGTGCAGATGCCTTTAGGAATAAAACCCATAAGCTGCAAGTGGGTGTTCACTCCCAAATACAATGCTGATAGTACTTTAAACAAGTTGAAGGCTAGACTAGTCTCTCGGGGGTTTACGCAGACGTAGGGTATTGACTACAACGAAACCTTTGCACCTGTTGCGAAACTCAATACCATACGGGTTCTCTTCTCGGTAGCAGCAAATCTAGATTGGCCCCTAGAACAACTTGATATTAAGAATGATTTCCTCAATAGAGATTTGAAAGAGGAAGTATACATGACACTCCCACCAGGCTTTGAAGAAGGAATACATAACCAGGTGTGTAGGTTGAGAAAATCCATCTATGGGTTGAAACAATCACCACGTGCCTGGTTTGACAGATTTTTTAGTGTTCTCAAAGTTGAAGGGTATCAACAAAGTTTATCTGGCCACACTATGTTTGTATCTCGTCGTAATAAGCTCGTCACTATTATCATTGTCTATGTGGATGATATTATTGTCACAGAAAATGATACTAAGGAGATTGATCGAATTAAGGTAGCCCTGAATCATAAATTTGAGGTCAAAGACCTTGGTAAGTTGAAATACTTCCTCGGTATGGAAATAGCAAGATCCAAGGATGGTATTTATGTTTCTAAGAGAAAGTATATTCTTGATCTACTCAAGGAAATAGGAATGCTTGGGTGCAAACCTAGTAAAGTCCGTATCAGCAAGGTGAAACAAAAGAAAAAGAAATTTGTAGTGGAAACTGACAGAGATATGAACAAGCAGAAGAAACGAGAAAGGGATAAAATGGGAACAAACAAAGAAAGATATCAACGGTTAGTTAGGAAACTCATCTATCTCTCTCTCACACGTCCTGATATCGCCTTTGCAGTGAGTATTGCCAGTCAACATATGCATGATCCACGGAAGAAACATATAGACTCAGCATACAAGATACTACAATACTTAAAAAGTACTCCTGGCTGTGGGCTATTCTTTAGAAAGAGCAAAAATATATCAGTAGAAATCTACACCGATGCAGATTGGGCAGGATCACAAGAAGCTAGTCGATCAACCTCTGGCTACTGCACATTTGTGTAGGGAAATCTTGTCACTTGGCAGAGTCAAAAATAGAAAGTAGTGGCTAAAAGTAATGCAGAATCAGAATTACGAGCTCTTGCTCAAGGAATCATGGAAGTTTTATGGCTAGCAAGAGTTGCAAAAGAAGCTCATTTGAAGATAGATGCTCCATTGAAGTTATTTTGTGACAACAAGGCTGCCATAAATATGGCCTTGAACCCTATCCAACATAGCAGAACGAAGCATGTGGAAATAGACAGACACTTTATTCGTGAGAAAGTAGAAGATGGGATTATGTGCCTCACCTACATACCTATAAAGCTACAAACTGCACATATCCTCACTAAGAGACTACCAGAAGAAATATTTGTGCGACTTATAGGCAAGTTGAACATGGTCAATATCTATGATCCAACTTGAGGGGGAGTGTGGGAATATCTTAATATCTAGATCATTAATATTAGGATATCATATCATTGTTATTATTAGAAACATATCAGGTTTGATTTATGTGTAGTTATTAGGGATTTGATTTTGTAGTTATTAGAGATTTGATTTTATCTTGGTGAATCTCATCTGATCCCCAAGCACTGTGTATATATATGAGGTATAAGTCAAAGTAATGATCATCGGACTACTCATATTCTAAAAGTCTCACAACTTCATACCTCTTTACCCTTTATTTTATCTTATTTCCGAGGTATCTTATTACAAGGTATCGAAGTTCTCAACCGATGAATATCTTTTTTCTTTTTCAATAAGCAAGTTTCAATCAATGGTTGCAAATTGCCATTGTAACAGTTTCTTTCTTTAACTTCTCTCTTTAGTTGATTTTCCACACTAATTTCAATTACATTTAAAGCCTACCATTTGAAAATATGTAGGCCTTGAAGTCTACCAAAAGCCTAAAAGACTACATTTTATATAGGCTGGTCAAAGCCTATTTACGGCCTTCAAACTTTGATTTGCCTTTTGATGTGGTAGGTGTAGAGAAAAGAGAGATAAGAGTAAGGGAGAGAGAGGAGAGAAAGAAGCATGAGAGAAGAATAGAGTGAGGAGAGACTATAAGTTCATGATATTCAGATTAATCGTGCCTTACAATTTGATAAGTTACCTCTTATATAGGCGAGGTAATAACTAGGGATCAATTCATCATCATCCTCAATTAACAATGTCACTTTTTCATCCTCCTCCTCCCCATCTTCAACATTCTCTCTCTTGTCCTGTTATAGATTTCTCCTTGGAATTGGCTTAGGCATTCAAGTTTGTTGGACCTAGAAAAAAAACTTAAGTATGATGGTATATATTTCAAGTTTTAAACTAGAATCAACCTAAGTTTAGTTTTAAATAAAATATTATACCTCTCTTCCTTTTCTTGCTTGGAGCTCCCTAATCAAGAGTGTAATTTTCATGTATGTCCATCCATGACCCATTAATTAGCAAGCACATATTTTTCTTTTTCAGTAATCCACACATTATCAGATTCAATATCTGAAAAACAGATTGGATCATATGTCTTTCCCTTGTCCTCTCTACTCTTTTGTCCCATCTCAAGTTGACGGTTGTACTTGACAAATACAAGTGCATTTAACCTTTGTTGCTTTAAGCAATTTCTTCGATTAGTATGCAAATGATCAAAGATGCTCCAATTTCTCTTATCTCTGGTAGCACTACATGTGAGACTCAACTTTCAGGGCTACCTTTTGTAACTCGTTACCTTCACCTCCATAACTTTCCACAAAAGTGCTACCAAAACAAATGCAATAATATTTTAGGAATGCTTTCCAAAATTTACATTCATTTAGGATTAAAAATTAAATTCTAAAAAATAGTAGAAACTAGAGAGAAAGGTACCAGGTTGCTTTTTGTCTCTAGTATTTATTGCCATGCTCCTTCTAAAAAGCGCCTTAGCAACCTTGAATGCCTCTAGTTGTTGATCAATTGCAAATTTTGTCCTTCTATCTGGAACCATTTTCTCTGTAGTTCCATATAAACAAACCATAATAAACTGTTGTTCGCATTAAATTTTTTGTCATAATGGAACATAATAAAACAATAAATAAATTTTGCTTTTCTAACATATACTCAGACAATAAATATTTAAAATTGCATAAAACTTAGGCGGCTCATGGAGGGCCTATGTAGTTTCAAATTCCAACAAGTATCAATGATCTTCCACACCTTATATTTTGATTCCTTTTTTTGAAAAATTTCAGCAATTTCTTATTGACTCTATCTATTGCTTCATAAATATATGGCATGGCAGGTTTAGAGTCACTATCTACAAGTCTCAAAACTTTTACAAGTGGAGCCACACACCTCAAGCAATATTTGATGGAATTCCAAAATATAGAAATAGTAAAAACCATGTCTGCAACTGAAGCAAACATCGTCTGGAGAGCATTCTTTTGCTGCAATATTCAACTTAACGTAAGATAAGATGTTGCAAATCTTGTCACGGCTAATCTAGCTAATTCTCTTCCCTTGAAGTACTTTCTATACAAGTTAAGGATACATGTATCCTTATAGATGAAGGTTGCTATTTTATTTGAATTTGTGATGGTATTATAAAATACTGGAAGCTGCCCAACATTTTCAAGGATTAGATATAGGCAATGTGCCGCATAATGGGACTAAAATAGTTTGTTCTCTTCTCTTCTAACATCTTCCCCATTGCCGCAAGATTTGAGGCACTATCTGTCCTAACTTACACTACATTATCCTCCCCAATTTCCTCAACCATGTTGTCTATAATTTCAAACATTTGTTTAGAATCTTTAATCATACTACTTGTGTCTATAGATTTTACAAAATTGTCCCACCAAGACTATTTACTAAAAAAATAGTAAGAGACGTCCTTTTACTATCTGTTTAACCATCATATCAACGTGCAGCCCCATTTCTCCTATTCATTTGCTTTTATACTTTTCTAAATTTTCTTGAATTTTATCAACTATTTTTTTAAGAAAGAAACTCTCAACTCATGATAAGTAAGAGGTTTCAAACCCCTACCATATTCACTAACTGAGTTTAACATTTAAATAAACAACGAACTTCTTACCAAATTGAATGGTAAATCATTACCATATATGCATTTACAAATAGTAGAAACTATTTATAAATGCATATATGGTAATGTTTTACTATTCAATTTGGTGAGAAGTTCGTTGTTTATTTAAATGTTAAAGTTAATTAGTGACTATGGTAGGGGTCTGAAACTAACTACTTATCAAGAGTTGAGAGTTTTTTACTTGAAAAAATCAGTTGATAAAATTCAAGAAAGTTTAGGGAAATATAAGAGTAAATGGGAGAAATTGGGTTGTACGTTGATGTGTGATGGTTGGACTGATAGTAAAGGGATGTCTCTTACTAATTTTTTGGTAAAGTCTTGGTGGGACAATTTTCCTAAAATCTGTGGACACAAGTAATGTGATTAAATATGCTAAACTAATGTTTGAATTACTAGATAATATGGTTGAGGAAATTGGAGAGGATAATATGGTGCAAGTTGTGATAGATGGTGCCTCAAATCTCGTGCCAGCAGGGAAAATGTTAGAAGAGAACAAATTATTTTGTTCCCTTTGTGCAGCACATTGCCTTGATTTAATCCTCAAGGACATTGCAATTTTCAGTATTTATAATACCATTGCAAATGCAAAGAAAATAACAAGCTTCATCTATAAGCATGCATGAGTCCTGAACTTGTATAGAAAGTATTATAAGGAAAGAGAGTTAACTAGACCGACAGTAACAAGATTTGCAACAAAAGAATGCTCTATGGACTATGTTTGCTTCAAGATTATGATTGGGTTTCTGTTCTTGTGCAAGTAAAAGTAAGGATAAGCAAGTGGCGAACATGATTTTTACTAATTCTAAATTTTGAACTTCCATCAAATATTGCTTAAGGTATGTGGTTCCGCTTGTAAAAGTTTTGAGACTTGTGAATGGCGGCTCTAAATCATCCATTCCATATATTTATAAAACAATGGATAGAGCCAAAGAATAAATTGTTGAACATTTTCAAAAGAAGGAATCAAGGTGTGGAAGATCATTAATACTTGTTGGAATTTGCAACTACATAGGCTCTCCATGCGGCTACCTACTATCTCAATCCTAAGTAAATTTTATGCACTTTAAATGTTTATTGTTTGAATGTATGTTAGGAAAACAAAACTTATTTATTGTTTTATTAGGTTCCATTATAACATAAGATTTAATGCTGACAATGATGTTTATTATGGTTTATATGAAACTATTGAGACAGTGGACAAGATTTGCAATTGAGCAACAACTTAAGGCATTCAAAGCTGCCAAGGGTAGGGGTGTTCATGGGACGGGTCGGGACCGGGACAACTCCGTCCCGTGTCCCGTCCCGATACAGTGCACGGGACGCAAAATACGTCCCATGTACCTTCCTGTCCTGAATTTGTCCAGGTTCCGATGAGACCGGGACGGGTTTGGGACGGGACGAGAATTCCCAATTTTTTTTTAAAAAAATATAATAATAAAATTATCTCAATAAATCATTCCATATAAAATACCACGGCAATTTTCTCTAAATACAAACATTCCTCCCTAATATAAAATGATAAGTTACCCAGATAAGAGGAAAAAATAACAGTAAAGAAGAATAAAAATATCTGTATAGGAATATTTGTAAGTAAAAATATTTATATGAGAGTGGCGATTGGCAAGACCTGTGACTGGGAGCAAGTAAAGTGTAAGAAAAGAGAGACGGAGAGCCTAAAAAGAGTGTATAAAGTGAGAAATATAAGATAATGTAATATAATTTTTTTTATAAAAAAAAAATAGGGTCGGGACGAGACGGGAATCCCGAGGGTCAGGCCGAGACCCGTCCCGTCCCGACCTTCCCTCTGTCCCGTCCCGATAATTTCCCGTCCCGAAATTATCGGGACCGGGTCGGGACACCCGGGACGGGACATATTTAGACACCCCTAGCCAAGGGGCATTAGTAACAAAGGTTAAGTGCACTTGTGTTTGTCAAGTACAATCTTCAACTTGATGGGTGGAAGAGAGACATGATCAATTCTGTTTATCAGATATAGAATCTAATGATGAGTGGATTACTAAAAAGTAAAATCTGTGCTTGCAAATTGATGGGTCATGGATGGACATATATGAAAATTTCACTCTCGAGGGAGCTTCAAGCAAGAAAAGGAAGAGAGGTATAATATTTTATTTAAAACTAGCTTAGGTTGATTCTAATTCTAATTTAAAACTTCAAATATATACCATCAGGCTAGTAAGATTTTTTTTCTAGGTCCTAGAAAACTTGAAGGCCAAAGCCAATAGCAAAGGGGAATCTATAATTGGACAAAGGAATAAGAATGAAGGAATGTTGAAGTTGGGAAGGAGGAGAATGAAGAAGTGTCATTATTAATAGAGGATGATGATGATGATGGATCGAGTGACATTGATCTTGGAGATAATGGTGAGTTATGACGGTAAGCAAGCTCGACCCCTTTAATCTTTCCTAGCTCTTGTCTTCGCTTTCCCTCCTCTCTTTTTGGGTTCTGGAGATCTCGTTGGTTATTTTCCTTATCTGATCTTAAATACAATTATATAAAATTGTTGTAGAGTAACTCTTCTCACTCGTGGGACTTTTCTACGGTTTCTACATTAGCTTTGAGATCATGTAGCGTGATTTTTGTGATTTTTGCCTTGTAACGCTCTCCCACACTCTACTACCTAACCCTTTGGATAGGGTGTTACAACTACCCAACCCAAACTACCCAACCCTTTGGCAAACCCAACCCTCAGTGAAGTCCATAGTAATGCTCTCCCACACTCTACTTTTTGCTTTTCCTCTCCGTTTCTTTGTAGTCTAAATATAATTATGTGGGTCTACTTTTACTTTTCCTCTCCATTTCTTTGCTTCTTTGTAACCTATTAACGTATATGTCTATATATTTTTTCTTTGGCAAATTTCTCCCTGAACTTTTAGAGATTGATTATCATTATATTATTTAACACTCATATATGAATGTGAGAAAATTGAGATTGACTTAGAGGCTTGAATGTGATATTAATAGAAAATATAGATTTAACGACACTACTCTATAGCAGTTAAATGAGAAAATGTTATAAACAAATTGTGGTGGCATTTTAGTAATTAAACTACTGAAAGTTTACTTTTAACCATTGTTTTTTTTAAAATTGCCGTTAAAAGTTCTTTTTACAATATTTTTTTTTTGTAAAACCACAAAAAACTGTAGTAAAAATTTGTTTTAATGGTAGTTATTCAAAAAAACACCATTAAAAGTTTTTTACCACGGTTTTATAGAAAATCATCAAAAAAAGTTTCAATTTTTAAACATAAAACTTCGATGAATAGTTTTAAAGTCTCACTTTTCACTTTCAGCCGTCATGGTCCCTCATTTCTGCCATACTCCATATCTCAACGATAACTAAATATCAGTAATTTCTTCCAATTTTGTGTCACTACCCACTCCTTCACTATCGTGCTCGTCGTCGCTATATATAAGTTTTCTTTTGTGGTAATTATGTAAATATAATATATGATTATTACAGGATATTAGGAGATAGGGGAGAGATATTAGGAAGATTAAATCAGAGTATTATAGAAGAAAATATCAGGATCTCAGAATTCAAATTCCCTTGTATTCTATTTAATCGTTTCTGGCCTATGAATGAGATCATCAGACTATTCATGATAAAAACTTCCATATGGTACTAGAGCTTTGGATAAACTTCGTGAAAGTCATACTGTCACTCACCTTAATTACACTTTACCGCTTTGAGTCTTTGATTATTTTGCCCTTGTCCATCAATATCACCCACACTCTAAATTTCATCCCAAATATGTCAAGTGTGTGTTCTTAGGCTATTCCAACTCCCAAAAAGGGTAAAGGTGTTATGATCCTATCACTAAATACCTTTTAGTCAGCTGAAATGTTACATTTACATAGCATGCTCTATTTCACCAAACCTTCAACTTAGGGGAGAATTGGAGTGAGTTTCAGCCTGAGTGTCTTCTAGAACCCATACCCCCATCTACCCTATTCAGCTCTCTACAGACCTATCCAATGTTATGCCATGGTGGGAGGTCCAAGATCAACAATTTGATAATATTTACTCACGTAGAAACAAACAAGTAGTTTGGTCTAGCATCCCAAGGATGTATCACTCCCAAACCTGGTGGAAGGTCCTGTAAACAATAATGAGCATACTCGAGCAGCAGAAATAATAGAGACAAGTGAGGTAGAACTTCCTATTGCATTAAGGAAGAAAATTCGGCCATGCACAAAGTATCATATTTAAAAGTATGTGTCTTATTCCACTCTCTCTCCAAACCATTATAGCTTTATTACTAATCTTGATCAGATTCAAGTATTTAAAACTGTGTATGAAGCCTTTGAGAGCCCATAATAGAAAAATGCTGTAATTGAAGAAATCAAAGCATTATAAAAGAATAGGACATGTGAGCTTACTGTACTACTAGAAGGAGCAACACTAATATTGTGCAAATGGGTATTCAGACCAAAGTTTAATGCTTATGGTTCCTTAAACAAGTATAAGGCAAGACTTATTGCCAAGGGGTTCTCACTCAAATTTATGGAATTGACTACAATGAGACATTTGCCCTAGTTGCTAAGCTAAGTACTATCCGGGTTCTGCTTTCCATTGCTGTGAATCTTGACTACCCACTCCAACAACTTGACATCAAAAATGTATTTATGAATGGTGAATTAAGGAAAGAAGTCTACATGAGTTTTTTACCAAGTTTTGAAAGGGAAAAACGGTCAGATGTGTAAACTGAAAAAATCAATCTATGGTTTAAAGCAATCTCCACGAGCATCGTTTGACGAGTTCTCTACAGTACTCAAGATTGAAGGCTATAAACAAAGTTTGTCAGATCACACCATGTTTGTGTTAAAAAATGGTGACTTGATAAATATCCTCTTGTATATATAGATGACATTATTTTCATAGGGAATAACATCAAGGAGATAGAGAGAGTTAAAATGGCGCTTAATAAGCAGTTTGAAGTAAAAGACCTGAAAAAATTGAAATATTTCCTAAGAATGGAAGTAGCAAGGTCTCACAAAGGGATCTATGTCTCTCAAAAGAAGTATATACTTGATCTCCTTAAGAAAACATGAATGTTTGGTACCTAAAAGAAGAAATCTGCAAAGACAGAAAAAGAAGCAGCACAAAAAAAGAAACAAGAGAAAAATGAGACATCAACAGATAAGGGATAACATCAACGGCTAGTTAGTAAGCTCATATATATCTCGCATACTAGGCCAGATATTGTCTTTGTAATAAGTGTAGCTAGTCAATATGTGCATGTTATTGCTCCCAAGAAGAAGCATTTGGATGCGGCCTATAAAATTCTAAGGTACCTCAAAGGTACACTTGGTAGGGGACTATTTTTTAAAAAGAATGATGTTAGGAATGTTGAAATCTTTTATAGATGCAGATTGGGTAGGAGCTTAGGATTATAGTAGATCTACATCATGTTATCGCACCTTTGTATAGAGCAATTTAGTGACCTGGCAAAGTTAGAAATAGAGAGTTGTAGACAAGAGTAATGTAGAATCCAAACTAAGGGCCCTAGCTCAAGGTATTATTGAAGGGTTGTGGTTGAAGAGAGTGATAGAGGAAACACACTTTCAGTTTGATTCTTCCCTAAAACTTTACTGTGACAATAGGGTAGCCTTGAGTATGGCTCTAAATCCTGTCCAACATAGCAAAACCAAGCGTGTTGAAGTGGATCGACACTTCATTAGAGAAAAAGTTGAATATGATATTATTGATTTGTCCTATGTTCCCGCCAAGTTACAGTTAGCTTATGTCCTTACTAAAGGATTACTAAAAGATGTATTTAAGCGCTTTGTAGGCAAGTTAGACGTGATCAATATCTATGATCTAACTTGAGGGAGAGTGTAGTAATTATGTAAATATAATATATGATTATTATGAGATATTATAAGATATGAGGAGAGATATTAGGAAGATTAAATCATAGTATTATAGGAGATGATCTCAAGATCTCAGAATTCAAATTCCCTTGTATTTAGGGGTGTTTATGGGTGACCCATCCCGGTTCCGAAGATTTCGGGACGGATCTGTTCCGTCCTGAAATGGACCGGTACAAGTCCCCTTCGGGATGGGACAATATTAGGATTGGGACGGAACGGGACAGTTCTCAGCACGACCCTCGGGTCGTCCCGTCCCGTCCTGACTTTTTTTTTCTTTTTTCCTTTTATAAATTATACTTAATGAAGAGTAAACTTTTTTTTTGTTTCCTTTTGTAAATCATATAAGGGAGTAATAGTAATATTTGGAGGAAGTTGTTGTAATTTTTTATATAGAATAATTTATAAAATAATATTTTTATATTTTTTTTAAAAAAAAAAGGGTTCGGGAATTCCCGAACACGTCTCGGCCCTGAAGGGGACCGGAATATATTCGGGACGGGACGGGACACGGGACAAAAAATGTGTCCCGTGTCCTGTATCGGGATGGGAAATGGGACGGGGTTGTCCCGGTCCCGTCCCGACCCGTGAACACCCCTACTTGTATTATATTTAATTGTTTCTGGCCTATGAATAAGATCATCGGACTATTTAAGATAAAAACTTCCACATCTTTTCTCTTCGCCATCTTGTTAGAAGGAGTTCAAAGAGTTTCAATGGCAAAAGCTTTATAGATCTTTAACTTTTCTGCCAGATCTTCAGCTTCTTCTGTAGATACGGTTCAATACTTTTAGCGAGGTTGGCCGTGGTAGCTAATGGTGGGTGGTGACAGATGGACCTTATTAGAAGGAATTCGAAGAGTTTCAATGGATGAAATTATGGATCTTCAATTTATCCGTCGGATCTTCGACTTCTTCTCGTATAATGCTTTTGACGAGCGTAGCCGTAATAGTTAATGATAGATTGGTTGGCCTAGTGACTTTTGACAACAGTTAATAGTATAATCGATATCAAAAATAACTTTTTATGGTAGTTATAAAACTGTCATGTAAATCTTCAACTTATAACCATAATAGCATTCATATCACCTCTAAAATTGTCATGAAAGGTCCTTTTTAAACATGCCATAAAAAGTCTTTAGCTACCTCTATTTTCCTTGCACGTCTTATAGTCCTTCGAAATTGTATGCGGCTTATTTTAGAAATAGTAGTTTTTTATGTAAATAGATGTCCTTTTTGTTCTGATATTTTAACGTGGAAAAATTGAGATTCACTCGTGCTTGAATATGTGATTATGTGTTGATTACTTGGGCTGATTAGGTCTGGATGGGAAAATGTGATTATTTATGGATCAGGTCTGGATGGGATAATGTGATTATTTATGGATCATGTATCCATCACACACTCACACTCTACACTTGCTCAAATATAATTTCCCCTCTTGGAATAATTTTAGACGCTATTATGTCCTGCACTGATTTTTTTTTTTAAAAAAAAACATTTTAGGATTTAAATTTAAAGTTGCATTGATAAAATTAAAGAAAAATAACATAAAAAGACTCTAAAAAGTTATACATGTTAAAGTGGAATAATAGTTACTAACAACTGATCAAATATTAATAACTATAAATCAAGTATTACTAACACAATATCCTATTTGGATATTTATCATTTTTTAGAGTCTTTTTCTATTATTTTATCTAAAATTAATGGGACTTGTTAATATTTATTGAGCTTTGGCCATTCAAGATTGTAGACTAACTTCGAAGTCGAACATGTTTGGGGAAAGTTATAGGCGAAATCCTTCTCATCTTGCCAGTTGTGCCCTTGAAAAGTCTTATGTTTTTTCATATTTCTTAATAACCCAAACTTTGGAACCAAAGAACAATAAAGAATAAAGAATAGTGCATGTATTTTAGTATTTTTTAAAATAAAATATTAATATGATATTGATTTAATTATTTAAACATGGGAATAGAGTCTTCTAGAATAGATTGGGTCAAGTGTTAAGTAGAATAAAATATCAGACAAGATATATTATCTTGTCTATTGGGCCTACCCTATATATATTATATATATAATTTATTTTTTATTAACTATTTGTGAATACATAATGATAATATACAGTTGGAGAGAGAAATAAAATATAGATGGGGAAAAGGATCTAAAACTTTCCACTCATGGTACATCTTTAATTTCTCTTGTTAGTCTTAGACTTGGTATATCATTAGTTCTCATGACTGCGTTTTTAACGGTGGATACGATTCAACTGTAACTATTAAAGTAGAGCTGATAAAAGAAGATAAGCCCATTTTACTTCAAAAGGTAGCCTTTTTTTTCAATTACTAATATTATTATTTATTTTATTTAAATATTATTTTAAATATTCTTATTATTAAATATTAATAAAAATAATTAATTATTTATTGATATGTATTGATATATTATAATTGATTAATATTATATTAATATTTATTTAGATTTATAATTATAAAATTTGAGATTTCTTATGAAAAATAGAAATTTTTAAGAATATAATATTAATAATTTTTTATTATATTAATATGATATTAGAAATTTTTTATTAATATTTAAAAATTTAAAAATAATTTTTTAAATAAAAAAAAAGTAATAGGCTAATGAATTCAGGTTGATAAAATGTTAATCTCTATGCCTCTTAACCCGATGATTGCGGGTCTGCTCGCTTTCTCAACTCTGTACTATTAAGGGCATACTTGGGGGAAGTCTCATAGCTTCTTCAACTGAAAGGGATAAATTTGCAAGGACCTTAAAGCTTAAGTGTGGGCATCATCTTCATGGTTATCTCCCTGAACATCTACACATTTTATTGTTCAAAGTTACAATTAGCATCTGAATCAGATTCACTGATACGTCATTCTTCTTCTTGCATGCTTCATCACGAATCTTATTAACCAAAGTTACAATTAGCATCTGAATCAGATTTACTGATACATCATTCTTCTTCTTGCATGCTTCATCACGAATCTTATTAACCAAGTTTGAAATTTCCTCTTCACGTATGTATTGAAAAGATTTCACCTTTTTGGGGCCCAAGAATTCTGTAATGCATGGTTTTCTTCTTTGTTTCCATCCATCGCCAAAGGGTGGGAAAATCACATCATTGCATCCATCTCTGTTTTGGACAACGTGTGGAATATGTTCTGATGTGATTTCATAGTTTGTGTTCTAGAAAATCTGTTCCTAGTGGGAAATGACTATTTCCTTCTAGTACTAGAATTTTAAGCTTTATTTTTATGTTTTCTGCAAAAGATATGTATTGACATAATACTGCTGTAAATTTTTCTATGCTAATATAATATTTATGATATTTTTGAAAGTGTCAAATAAATTTAAATGGATGAAAAAGTTTCTAATATATTCCCTCTTAAGATATCCGAAGATGCTTTAACTCTTATTCAAGCTTATAATGTATCATCTAGTGATAAAGCTTCTAGGCCTAACCCTACTCCTTCGCCTCCACTTCTTTTATATATATATATATATATATATATAATAGATTTTAAGATTTTAATTATTATATTTTTATTGCTTTATTCTTAATTGATTAGGGATATTATTTAATTTTTAAAAATATATGAATATATTATTTTTTTAAAAAATTTATAATTGTAGATTTTTGTCCCATGATATAAGTAAGACACATGACTTAAACATAAAAATCTGTCTATACCTAATCAGGTAAGGTTAGACATCGTTGTAATCTATTCTTTCTTCGTACAGGACACTTGGTTGGGGTTGCTGTACTTAACTCTATATATGCACAACCCTGTTAAAAGTTATTCAGTCAGCAAATATATTAGAATGCGGTACTCTTTAGGATTAAATGAATCTTCAGCCACAAGCGCCTTTCAGGCAGTAGCCTTGAGTGAACGCTTAATGGTGATTAATTCTTCAGTTTTTGAACGTTGGAAGGCCATGAAAATGATTGATGGAACATTTTAAGACGTTGGGAAATAATGAGTGGTTAAGGCATAAGTTTTGAATGTTTTAACTAGTGCGTAGCAAACGAGGAAGTCATGCAGATTTTAACAGTGATTACCTCCGGGTGCCCGTTGTATTGCATGTGAGTTCACTGTCGCTCATGGCAAAATCCCAAGTTATTAGCCTCTAACCTTTAATATAAAAATTAATTAATTAATTTAAATAAATTATATAATTATAATCAAATTTAAATTATTAATATAAATATATATTATATACTTATTAATTTATCTAAATTAATTAATTAATTTTTATATTAATGACTAAATTGATTATATACTTTTGGACTATTAACCATGTTTTATTAGAAGCATTCCATACATGCTTCAGATGCATTTGGAACTAATAGTAACTTGAGATAATAATATTTTTTATTCATAATTAATTTTGGAATGCATAATTTTTTAACTAAACAATTAATTGAGATTATTGCTTTTTTTACAAGCACATGAATCCTCTTATTAGAAGCAGCTATATTTAAGGCACGGTCAGATATTAAATATAGACACATCTCTTAGCGAGGATTCAAATATTTGTTTATTACATTGTAAGAGACTAACTCATTCCGTTAGACATAACACTGTTAATATTTTTTGCTAAATATAAGTATCCTCTTATTGGAAATAATTCTATTTGAGACACTGATTGATAATAAATGTAGTCACATCTTCTAACAAAAATTTAAATATTAACTAACCATATTGTAAGGGACTGATCTCTTCCGCTAAATTTAACCGTGCCGGTATTGAGATTTTGTTTGGTACAAAATGTTTTAGAAAATGGTTGGGTTCATCCACGATCTAAAGGTAGAGTGAAGTCTCCCTTCCTCCTAGGCGATACCAATATCAGGCAGGATGTGCCGCCTATTACCCTCAAGTTAGGTACCTATGAGTTAGGATGTCTCTCCAAATATTATAACTGGAACCATAAAAAAGTGATACTCTCTAAAAATTAAATATACTCTAAATAATTATATATTTTATCCCTTCATATATGAGAACGAATAATGCGTTGGTATCGAGATGATTGTTGAAAGAGCGACTTCCGATTAGAAATAGCGGGCCCGTAAAATGGGTTTCATTAGTTTTACTTGGGCTCATAAAAAAACAGTCATTATGTGGGAATCAGTCAAGCCTACCCGTTTGGGCAAAAAGCAAGTTCATAATTCTGGTCTTCTTGCCGAAAATTAGAACAATAATACAAATTTTTCATAAATTTAATTAAAATTTTGTATATATTCTCTATTTCTATATATGAATACTTTTTCATAGAACAAATTAACTTGTACATTATTCTCTCTCTCTTTTTTGGCTAAATGTATGTATATTTTTATTAGAACTAATTTTTTTCGAGTCTCTATCTTATACTAAATTTAAATAACTCACATCTCTTAACATATATATAAACTTTAATTTACCACTTGTGAGGGACTAGCCCCTTTTACTAAACCTAATCCCCATTAATTATATTATTCTATTTTAATTAATGCAATTTTTATAATTTTTTGTGCCGGATAATTTTACGAATTTAATCAAACATATTATGAAAAATAAAAATATATTATTATAAAATATAAAATAAAATAAAATTATTATATAATTAGAAATACGTGTTAAAAAACAATTAGGGGATAAAAAATTAAACAAAATGTTTATATAAAATAAAAATTAAAGAATCTTTGCACAATATGATAAAATGATTTTCTTAAAAAAATATATCTTCTAAATTCACCTATCCAAATTAAAAGCTTGTATCTTGTTTAATTGAGAGTGTCACTCCAATTATTTAAATAAAACGTTATGCTCTTTTTGTCAAATGTAAGCAACATCTGAAGTTAGACACACATATCCAAAAATAGTTTAGTGTATGTTTAAAACTGTATTTTATCTTTTTATTATATCTCCTATGAAGTAGTTGAATTAATGATTATCACTCTTGATTGAAAATAGAAAGTGGAGTAGTTATATATATGAGACACATTTTTATAAAAACAATTATACAAAAATTTCTAGTTACAAATTTTATCAGTAAAAAAAATATGAATTTGAGTATTTGTACATTTTCTATATGAAATTTTTGTATCACTATTTTTTATATATTAAAATATATTAGATCTTTTTGGCTATTAAAATTTTTAGATATAAACTTTTCACCAATTTTCTCAAAAATCATATTAAATATTTAAAAAATTTATAATGTGGTTTATATTAAATGATAAAGTATTTTTTTTTTCATCTTGCTGCTTAATTAATAAACCAATAAAAAGTTCAGTCTTTAGATTTAGATTCAGATTCAGAGCATCATTACCTTCTGCGTTTATAACTTATCTCTCTTGCTTAGTCAAGATTCTCTCTGACATTTGAATTTCATATGAATTTCGCATGTGGAATCTCCCTCCTCACACATGACTGGAAACTGGCAAATTCCAAGGATCTTAGATTCCAAGAATATTAAACACCACCACATGATTCGGCGTCAGAACTTGGAATTGTCGGCGTCAAACGTTGGAATCTGAGGAATGTAAAAGAATCTATTCCATGGCGGGCGGCGGAATCAAAATCTTAGACTTTAATTTTTTGTCGTTTGGGAATCATGTTTCAGTGCATATGGTTTTCTTAAAGGTCATTTTCCAAGTTGCATGTAAATTTCACTTTTGCTTTGTGTTTACAAATGGGATGAAGCCCACCTACTTTTATTTTCTGATAGACAGCTAAATATAACATAAATATTTCTTTTAACTCTCTCTTTAATCTATAATATAAATATTTTTTTAAACCAAATTTATTATCTAAATATAACTTACTTTAGAAGAATTTGGGTTGCATTAAATGCTTTATTCTAAGGTCGTATTTAGGTTAATTTTTAGAGAATAACTTCTAAAAAAATGATAAAAATAATTTTAATTGAGAATAGTTTATGGAGGAGTTAAAAAAATTAACTTGATAGAAAATCATGATTTCAACCTTAAAACTATAATTTTAAAATATATAAATGATTGAATTTTATAAAATATTATGATAGTTTTCTCAAAAATATGATTTTAAAAAGTATCCAAATACTTTCTGTTAAAAAGAAAAAGAGTATCCAAACATAGTCTAAATATGTTAGATTTAGACTACGTTTTTAGTCCAAACACTTTCTTATTAGATTTAAGCTATTCACTTATATCATTTGCTACCCATTCATTGTCGCAACTATTTGTTTTTCAATAATATATCCTCAAAAATCCCATGGCCTATTCCATACAATGTAATTCTTTTTTTTTAAAAAAAGAAAGAAAGAATAAAACCATTCTATTTTAGAGTTATTTTTAAACAAACTAGACAGGTAAATAAGGTAATTTTATCTGACGATTAAAAACCATCGAGTATTAGTTCCAAAGCACAAATGACACGTCAAAACTAAATGGTTTGGAATGTTTTTTATACTATCCATTATTATCTAATACTTTTTTTTAATCCTATTATTAAATATTTAAATAATTGATTGATTTAGTTTCAAGATTCATTAAATAAAACCAATTCCGTAGTAATAATAATAATAATAATAATAGCTATTAAAAAAGTTCACTGTCATTTATTTTTTACCATTAAAAGATTAACGAACTAAATAATGCGTTCAAATTGTTTAGGAATATATGTTGTGAATAATAATTCCATTGTGGGGTTTCTTTACTATGCAGCGCCAAGGCGAAAGTGGAAAACAAATGTAATACATTTCTCATATGTCTTGTTCATTTTGAGCAAATCATTAGCCTTATGACTCAATAGTATTGACTAAGACTCAATGGAAACTATTCCATCTGCCTAACAATGTGTCGATTGGCTTTGTTTAGCTATGAGCCTCAGCCTATATATATATATATATCATACTTCCATGACTTTGTTTAGCTATGAGCCTGAGCCAATATATATATATATATATATATATATATATATATATGATATTTTTTGGTTCTAAATATAGAATCTATTTTAGGGATAAATTTTAATTTTGATTTCTAATATAAGATTTTTTTTTTTACATTTCATCTCATATTAATCATTTTTTCAAATTAATTTTGTTTAATTTATAATATGATATATAATATAATTTTACCAAAAACTATTTTAGAGAGATAGATAAATAGATGTTACATTAAAGATAGAAGAAGAAGAAGTATTTTATTTTATATATTTGATTTATGTAATTGCAAAATGCTTAACAGTAAATAAAATAATACACATCTGGAAGAAAAAAAAAATCTCCAAACTCATATAGACTAATTAAGTGTAAAATTGGTCAATCTATCAACTTGAAAAAGGATCGATTCATGTTTTTTTTTTATTTCCCCCCAAAAATATGAAAAATGAGGAATCAATTTTTTTACTAAGTTATATGAATTGATTCTCAAAGGCTAATAACCAAAAAAGTTTCATGACTTGAAAGATAACTTAAAGATTACTTATTTACTAGCGGTATTTTAATATTGAGAGAGATTCAGATCATTGACAAGTCAGGTTCATTGACCACATGCCTTATATAAACAAATGGAGTTCATGGTTTGCACTTTCAAAAAATAATAGATTAATAACTTAAACGACTGTGCTTAGATCTAATTTTTCCAACTCAAGATGAATTTAAAAACTCGAGTTAGGGCCATGAAAGTTAGTTCATTTAACAACGATACCTCTCTTATCCCATTAAATATGGATTCAAATTCTATTGTTAATAAAAAAAAAAACTCTGAACGCTAACCAGGGTTAATGTGCAAATTCTTCTATAAACTTTTATTAGGTGTGCGTCCAATACTATACATTCTTTTAGGCACAGAAGTACCCATAAGGCCCATGCTATTTTTACACATTTGAAAAACATGGTATTTAACGCATTTTAGGTAAAGTTTAAGGGTATCTTTACATATTTACCATTTTCGAATAAAGGGTATTTTGGTACTTCCATAAAGATAATGTGGATCACATTACAAAAAGTAACTGACGTTGGCCTAATTTAGAGGACATGCCATTTTTAGTCTGATTTTGTTGTTGGGCATATATTAGGTGAAAGTTTTTACGTAGATTTAGACTTTTACTCTTATAATAATATCTTTATAAACGTTTAATCAAATACACTTGAATGGAAGTCCATATCAAATATACTTCAAAGAAATTTAATCAGGTTGTTGATTCATTGGTGAAACAAGGGTTATCTAAATCATATTTTTTGGATAATTGTCCCCCTAGTTTGGAGAGTTTAGTGTATAGAGAGAAGATGTGAATTGTTTCGCCATAGTTAATTTTATTGTAACTTGGGTTTAACCCTTATTTGTATAAAAAAAAATATCTTTATAAACGTTATTTGAGGTTTAAAACCTAACTCAACCCCAATGACCCCATGATCCAATTTTATCAAAATTGTTGTTTTAAAAGAAGACTCAAGTTTGGTGTGCACTTTAGGTCGATTATTATTATTTTTTAATAATTAATTAAGATTTGAAGGTATAGCCTACACTCTCAATTGGGCATATATGCATTAGTGGTAGTTGCTTTCAAAACTCAAAGATTAAAATGATGAGATAATTTTGTCTTGTTGTTTCTGAGTGTAGGATGGTTGGTTAGGTGAAATTAATTTAATGTCTTTGTCCTTTTCGTAGAAATATATGTTGGAATGCCCTCTAAGCAACAGCCCCCCACAAGTTGGTAGTTGGCTTTCTCTGTGTGTTCTGATTTTTCTTCTCATCAAATCATCAAATAACATCCCTCATATTTAATTTTAAGATTTAATATTTTTTTACTTAAAGAAAAAAGTTAGAGGTCCTTTTTGAGGATATGAACTGAAATTTCCATCACAGAGAAAGCCAACAATACATTAAAATGAGCAGTATAAAAATAACTTTTGTGCTCCAGATATCCTAAATAAAGAATTTAATTACTAAAAATCTCAATAATAATTGAGATCTAATAATAATAAATTTTAATATATAAATTAATAATAAATTTATAATATTTGAGACTTTTTGATAATTAAGTCTATTTCTTTCAACTTTAAAGTAATTTCCCATCACATAAGTCGTACCTATTTTTTTTTTTGTTTTCTTAATTATTCAAACAAAATCGTTGCTTTTTGTAATAAAGTATAGATTCTCATAGGAATGACATTTAATGCTTGTTTGGGAGCCACTTTAAAAAATTAATTTTGGGCAAAATCTCAATTTAAGAAAATTTAAAATAAACAGTCATTTTTATCCAAAATTAAAAACCATGATTTTAAATAAATTACTGAAAATAACTTTTAGAACAGTAAAAGAGCTTATAGACTATCCAATTACTATATTACCCCTACTTTTTTATATCGTCTCTCCTCTCTCATTTTTTTTCTTCACCATATCTCAGCTTTCCTCTCTCTTCTCTACTCTCTCATATTTCTTCTCTACTCTCTCTCCTCTCTCATATTTCTTCTCTACCCTCTCTCCTCTCATACTTCTTCTGTACCCTCTCTCCTCTCTCATACTTTAATTAAATCATACCCTTTTTAGTAATTTATCAATATAAAAAGTGATTATATTACTAATCACCCAAATATCTCTATTCTCAAAATCTATTCTTCCCAAAATCTATTCTCCAGAATATATTCTTCCCATAATCTATTCTCTAAAAACTAATCCAAACAATTAAATTAATGACAACTAGATCTCAAAAAAATATAAAAAAATTATTATGAGGTTATAAAAAAGAGATTTCATTATAAAAAAACGTTAAACAACATAAACCTCTCGTCATATTTTACATTAAAATATTTTATTATTAACTTTTTAGTTGTTAATAAAATTTTTAGATAATTAAATTACTTATTTGAGATGTCACAGTAATTCTTCAAAAAATAATCTAAGAAATGAGTTGCAAATATTAATTTTAACAATTGTGAACAAGAATATCAGTTACAAACTGAAAATGATATTAAAAACTTAAACGCTATACCTACAATTGAGATTTCTAAATTTACAACTGTCTCAATCGATATTTGCAACTTATTTTTCAGATAATTTTATCAGGACTTAATTATCATTAAATAATTCTGTAGGACCTAACTGTCATTTCCGCCTAGCTAGATTCTTCCCCTAAGCAATCACATGCTTCCTTGTTCCTTTTCCTAACGCCATTCTATGAAATATGTCCTATGCATGAATTTGTATAAATTAAAATATTAGATGCACATAAGCATATATTAAAAAAAATTAAATTGATTTGGGAAGAATAATTAATCGAGGTTTGAAGGCAAAACCTACTCAATTTGGCATGTGGAATACATGTTTTGGTATCTCACAAGAGGATCCGTGGTAGTTGAGAATGAAATGAATTGCACGTGTTTGTCCTTTTTTGCAGAAATATATGTTGACAATTGGCATACACTTGCCCTAGCTGCTTGCTACCACATGCGTAGCTCACCATATGCTGCCTTCACTCGCATACCAACAAAAATCATTTCTTGGATTAATATTCATCATATTTATTTTTTATGTATTTATTTTTAATTTATTAAATAAATTTTTAAAATTTATTTTTAACTTAATTTTATTTTTATTTCAATTTTCACTTGCATGAAAAAACTTCTATCGGATCAAACCTACCGTTAAAGTTTAAGCCACTAACCATATCGGTAGTTTAAACTTTAATGTAAGTAATATATGATTCTTTTTCTTTTTATTTTAAAAATAAATACAAAATAATTTTTTAATAAAAATATTATCGCCAATCATAAAATTACATTTTTTAAAAGGTATTTATGCGTTACTTATAAATAAAGTGATCATATATCGTGATTCCAATGTATATTCTTATATGATATGAGTTGTATCTTTATTAATTATAACAACAAATCATAATTTATTAAAATCTCATTCAATTATTCAACAATTGGACAAAGTTTAATTTTATTATTTAATACTCAATTTTTTTTATATATATAATGTGGATTTCCATATCAATTGGAGGGACCGCATTCATTTCCATGAGAATCACACTCCACAAGCAGCCAATTAAAAAAGACAAAGAAAATGACATTTTCTTAAGAATATAAATGAAATTAAATTTCCATCACACAAACAGATAATAATGCCTAATTTCCAACCTTCGTGTATTTTAAAGGAAATAGTCATGCCTAATTTTTTGGGTTTCTTGATTATTCAAATCCAACATTGCTTTTGAAATAAAGTAAGATGGCATATTTGCATACCCCACTAATCAGAAAGCATAATGATCTTTTTCTGACCATTCCATGGAATAATCTGCATGAATTATGATAAAAGATTCTACCTTTTTTTTTATTGTTGGATGTCAAGCGCATGAATTTCTTATTTAATCACATTCACATTTATTTTCTTATAATATATATTCATAAAAAGAAAAGAAATAATAATATTTAAGCCCTAGAAGAATTACCTAATAGCAGTTATAATAAGTAAAACAAACCTTATTTCGCTAAATAAAATCGGCGGACTATATCATTGTATCATATTAATATAATTAAATCTTTAAATAATTTATTAATTAAAATATACTACTTAATAATTTTATTAAATTATATATTTTTATTATAAATATTATTTGATAACAGCTAATTATTTTTTTAAGCAAATAAAGGTTTGAAAAATAAGTTGTAAATTCGTCAGTCTTAATTGTAGATAAAAGTATAGAAGTTTCAAATGTAATTTTTTAGTTTGCAACCATAACCATCTGAATCGATATTTATAATTCACAATTTGTCCCTTTCAATGTGAGTAAGGTGAAATTTTAATTGGAAATGAGTCACCTTCACTTAATGTTCTTTATTAACCAATCGCACGCCTTTGTGGAAAAATGGAACAAATTGACTTGATTTAAAATTATTTGATAAATCTCACAAATTTATTCAACTTTTTAAAGCAACAGATTATTTTTTTTAAAAAAATAATACATAAAAAATTACTAAAAATTATCAATATTAAAATATTATAATACCCAATTCAATTAAAAATATTTTTAGGTCTATTCGACTTAATACTTTTAATTTATTTATTTATATACCCTAATCAATAATCTCAATAAGTAATTACACTTTACTTTTTTAAAGATTTTGAGTCCTATGATGATAATTAAACAGTAATTCTATAAAATAATTTTATAATATTTTAAATTTCTAATCACATCATATAGGCAATACATAAGAGAAATCTCTAGTTTTTACCATAAATTTATTTTAATAAAATTTATACTCTTTCTCCTCTATCCTCTTTCCTCCATCATATTTTTAATAAAATTTATATTATTTTTCCTCTATCTTCCATCATATTTTTAATAAAATTATACTCTTTTTAATAATTTTTTAATAACAAAAGGCTTTATAATAATAATTATTGAAATACTCATTTATTCAGAACTAATTTTTCTATAAGCTCTTATTTAAAAAAAAAATTCTAAAAATTATCTAATATTTTTTATAAATTATTTTTTAAAAATCTATCTAGATAGGCTTATAGTAATAGAAGTCTACATCATATAGGATATAAATTTTATATTTAATATTAAGATTAAATCTTCAACCAAAGTAGTATATTAAGGATTGAATTAGGATAATCTAAAAATTTAAAAATTTAAATGTCAGAAAACTAAATTTATTTTGATAATAAAAATAAAATTCATGGATCAGTTTTGAACTTTTGGAATTTACTGGATCTATTTTCCTCACGATCACATCAAAGGGTTTAAATCCCAAATGTCAAAATCCTGGCCCTACAAGCCTATTCCGACAAACGCCTTATCTTATCAGATAAAATTAGAGGCTAAGACTTGAATGTTCCTTCATTTGAAACTAAAAGTTCTTGTTTCAAGACTTTACTCTTTTCTCTTGAAATTGTCCAATAAATATGAGCCATACAAATTATAAAAATAGATTACGTGGAGATATGAACAAACAACACGATCACTTCGCCATGCAGTCCTCTAACTAAATTCAGTCAAAAATTCAAAGATTGACTCGGAATATCTAACAATAGAAAATTCTTATGTTGACAAATTTATAACTAGTATTATATGAATGTAAATTTGAACAACTATTGTAAAAGATTTTATTTTTTATGTCATACATATCCAAACTTAATTGGATAAGATCTTCAAACATTCAACTCTATTCTAATTTTAATTCACTAAATAATAGACAATTTCCAAGGAACAAAAGGATCTGGATTATCTCCTGTTTTTTTTTTCTTTCTATTTTTCTTCTTCTCGCCCATCTCCATTTTTGGATTGAAAATTGAATTAAATGGTTGAGGTTTGATGTTTTAAAATATTATGATATTAATTAATATTACATAAAAATAAATAGATGGACATTCGTCAAATGTAAAATAGAAAAAAATTATAAAATATTATTTTTCCACCGTTTTTTTTTAATCTAATGATAGACATAATTTTTACTCGTCTAATCAACCTTAAAAGCACATGACATAACATAATTAATAATGCACAATTTTTACAAAGGCTGGTTGATATTAACATATAACTACGTACAACAATCTCAAATTAATTCACCTGAAAACTCAAAGAGAGCAAGAGAGAGAAAGGGACCAATTTCATCAACTGTCCAACAAATCTTTACATGAATTACACAACAAATCTGCCCTCTTTCACTTTCTTCTCATTCTAAATCTCAAGTAAAAACACATTCCGGCTCATTATTCTCATCATCATCGTCGTCACTAGTTTTTTGTCTTCCGGGATTTGATTTCAGAATCAGAAGACACAAGCTTTGAGTCTTCTTCCAAGTTCCATGCTCATGAGCTTCCTATCAAACCCAGAAGCAGCTAACATTCCTCTGTTCTCTTCAGCTCTTCTCAGAAGATATGGCATCACCATCTCCACCGGTCCGAACGGCATATACTTACTCACCTGAAACCCTGCGTTGCTCAATCCATACGATAATCCCTCCGACATTCCATATAATTGAGCAAATTCAAGCTTATGATTCACCTTCCCCATCCCTAATTCCCACGCTTTCGCCGCCGCGAGCTTCCCGGACTCCACATTATGCGTCGCCAGAACCACCGCCCCGCCGGAGACGGCTCCCGTGCCGTTCGCGATCCTCTCAAGCATTAAAGAGGAACAGTCGTTGAAGCATTTGTGGGTGTCTTCGATGGTGTTGTGAATCGGAGATGGTTGACCCAGTGACTCAGCGAGTCGACCTTCTGTTGACATATAAGCTCCACGAACGAGTTTGAATCCCATCGGAACTTCCATTTTGTCTGCAACTTCCGTCGTCTTCAACAACCTCTCTTTCGCGTCCTTCAAGTACGTCTGAATCGTCCCGAAGATGATGGGGTTCTGGCCTCTGTTATGCTCGACGGCGGAGGAGTACGTAAAGTAATCAATCGCCGGCTGGACGGTGGTGTGCTCGGCGTCAACCAGCAACGGAATATTCGCCTGAACACATCGTCGTGATAATTCTTCGAGTCTACGGTGAGCTAACTCAAGATCAGATTCTTCTTCCGGTGTCAGAGCATCTGGTCTCGTTTGAGTATGATATAAAGGACTAGATTCTGAGAAAATTGGTAGGGTTTCTCTCTTCCATGGAAGATTCAAGCTTGGGTCTTTTTGTTGCCATCTTAATAAATCGCTTATTCTTTCAAGCAACCTCATGGGACAAATCGCAGTGATCTTCACTATCACAAAGCTTACCTGAAATCACCAAAAACAAGAAAAAAACCCACAAAGATCAAAACTCCATATTTTCAGAGAGAATATTAAAAGGGTGGCATTTACAGGAAATAAAATTAAAGTATCTAACGTTGTTGTCCTGTTCTGTTCAGTTCATGGTGTTAAAGTGACACGAAGGTGGTCTCAACGAAGTAGCTAGGACTAGGAAGGAAGGAGGACGATGACAGGAGGCAACTTGTAGTTTTTTAGCATGTGGGGGACATGAAGGTGAAGGAGAGTGCCCCACCAAAATGGACCATGGAGAGATAACCATGCTAGTTGGATTTGTATCACGAAAAATGTTGGTACAAAATAACAAAATATTTTGTTGTGACGTTTTAAAGAAGTGAAACAGACACACCAAATTGAAAGTACTACTTGTGTACAAAAATCTCTGGATCCAAGTGGGGACAAGGAAAAAACCAGAAAGCACAAAAAAATTCATTTTCCAGTTGTATCCCACCGCCACCGTACCGAAGGTGGGGCCCACCACCGCCACGAGCCAGCCACCGTGTTCTCTTTTCTCAGGCAGAAATGGGGTGTGAGGGCCCAAAGCCGAACCTCTCGTGGTTATTTTCAGACTGTTTGTTATCACTAGAAATGGAGAAAGATATGGAAACGGAAATGACAAAATAAAAATAAAAATTGAATATTGTTTTGATTTAAAAAGTAATAATTAAGAGGATAGAAAATTAAGGAGCTTACGGATGATGGTGGAAGCGTTCGGCTAACGTCGACGGTGTGAAGGAATCCGTTAAGGTTACGATCACAGGCGTCGTTGTCGTGGGCGTCTTCGACGCCGTACACGAGCATGCCACGTAAACAGGCGTCGGTGAGACCTTTGATGCTACGAGCGGCGGTGGCGGCATCCTCGCCGGCACAGAAGTGGTCGAAGAAAGTTCGTCTAACGGCAGCCAAAATGATGTTCCGAAGCGGTTCAACCTCCAAGAGCTTGGACTTCATAACCCAAATTCCGAAATCCACCATGGATTCCGATGCGGTGGCATGCAGGACAGCGGAGGATCGGAGGAGCTTGGACGTAGGGACGAACGAGAACAGACTCTGAACGTCGTTGAAATTGAGAAGAGACTCCCCGGTGAGAGGCCCGGCGGCGGGTGGCTTCTGAGGGTTGGAAGTTCTGTCAAGGAAAACAGGAGGTGGTGCGACGGTGGCTCCGGTAGCTCCGGCGGCGGGGGAAAGAGAAGGTTGGGGGTAGTTGAGAGGCTTGGTGGAGGAGGAAGCGGTGTTGTAACGGAGCTTCTTGAGGATTCTTGGAGGGATTACACGGGTGGCCATCAACAATTGCAGAGACGATTGGTGAATCTCTGGAAGAAGAAGACGACGACGACGATAATAATTTAAAGATTTGTGAATGGGATGTGAAGAGAAATCTAAAGTTGAGGGAATTTGGCATATGCGAGTTGGAATGTGAGGCTTGAGGTTTGATTTATAGGCAATAAAGAGAGAAGAAAGAAGAAGAAAGGACGCGTTCTGGTAATTTAATGGGGTTAACCTATTTTAAAGGTTAACTAAATTGCAACTATATATTTTGAGCTATAACAGACGTGTCTCCAGCTCATCTTTATAACTTATTAGTGTGATTTGTTACAGAAATATATATATATATATTAAGTTACTACATCTATTGCTAGTTATATATGTAGTAACATTTGATTTGGTTTGATGTTATTTGACTAATTAATATATAGGACAACGTTTATAGACTAGGATTCCCATGCTTAATTTTGTAATTAATTGTTTTTAATGGCCATTAAAAAATTGTTGAAAAGTAATTAATACTCCTTTAAATTCTAAAATTAGAATGACAGCTATATATAGGGAATTGGTGTTGATAACTTATGAGTACAGAGTATTTCAAACCAACATATGGTCAGTCTAATAAGATAAGTTAAATTCTTTTTAAGTCTTAAATTTAAATTTTAAAAGAAACATATATATTAAGAGATATAACTATAAACTATAAAACTGAATGTTAAAAACTAATATTTGAAAAATAGAGATAGTATATACTAACAAATTTTACATGATATGTTATAAAAAGAATTGATATTAATGCTAAAATATAAAATTTTGAATTTAAATTTATATAAATATATAAAAAATATCTTTAAAGGATTGTCCCTAATTGGGTATAAAAATAATTTATATTAGATAGTTATATCAAAAGTAATTTTTTTATATATTATTTGGAATTTAAGAAATGAGTCATGTTTATTACAATTCAAAGAAGCAAGTTTTTGTTTTTGAATTAATTTTTATTTTATTAGAATTGGAGTTGATAATATCAAAATTTAATGAGGGATTTTAATTACTAAGGTGTTAATGAGTTTGGTGTGAAAGACAAAGATAAATACCGTATAAGAAATTAAAGGGAGGGGGGGGATATGAGCTGGCCATTTGGAAACAGGTTGATTTAATATGGTGAGAGAAAAGGGCGGGAGGCGGAGATGAGTAAGAACTTACGTGGATCCACGATATCAATCTCCCTATTCCCAACATGCACCTTCCAGAAATTAAAAAAAAAAAAAAAAACTCTTATCTCGACACCTATAGTCCCTAACATGCTTCGTCATTTTTTATTCTCTTTCAAGATAACCATTGATCATATCATGCAAACAATGGAGCGGATTATATTATAAAAAATATTATTTTATTATAATTTTAATTATAATATCTAAAATAATATTTTAATTTTTAAATATTTAAATTTATTCTTAAAAATAATTAAAAATTTATCTTACGTGATATTGATATCGTTTATAAAAAATATATTTTATCTTTAAATTATGAGTGAAGTTAACTCTTTTTAATAATTTTTGTAAGAAAAAAATTAACCAGGGTATAAGAATTTTTATCAATTATTTAGTAAATATTTTAAAATTATTTTTTTAAATGAATTAATTGTCCTCATATCTAAAAGCTCCCTTTAGTGTCTAGAAAATTTTAGGGCAAGAGACGATTGAGATTTAATCCTACTTTTTTGTTTTACAAATTATTTTTCTTATTTTTAATATATAATATATTTAATTAATTTAATTTAATTAAAAAATTAATTAATATAACATATTTTTTAAAATAATATAATCATATTTTTTAATTTTTCTCTTTTTATTTCTTATTTAACTATTATTGAGAGAGTATTATCAAGAATAATTTAATATAAAGTTAATAAATATAAAATATATATATCTTATATATAAAATTAAAATTAATTTTTTAATTAAATTCTATATTAAATACAGATGAATGTATAACTAGTGAGGCACTAATACTTTCAGGTAATATAGGACAAGATAATACAACTGCCAAGTTTTGAGGTATATGAAATAAGTAATTCAATTTAGTGATTAACAACAACTTTATCAGTAATAATTACTCTTTTAAAATTCAGTTTCTAGATTTTTAAGTAGTAGTAGATCAATGACTAATTTACTTTAACAAACCCTCCATCTGGTCATCAATTTTAAATAATTGATTTATAAAAATTAAAAAATTAATTAAATTAATTATTTGTAAAAATTAAAAACTGTGTTGATTTTCTAAATTTTAATTTTTTTGCACTCAAAATATCTTGATAAAAAATCTCTGAATATGTATAATTAAATATAAGAGTAAATTAAAATTTATTCTACTATTATATTTAAGATTGAAAGAAGTACTTATTAACTCATTTGAGCTGTTATAATTTTATCATGCTTACAATTTTATCTTTAAAATATTTTTTCAATAACACTTAACACCCTAAACTATTTTAAAGCATCAAAATTGTTAGGGTGCCCATGCTTCAGAAAAATATTTCAAAGTAAAATTGTTTTAAAAATTATTCTTAGGTGTTGAATACCAACGAGGAAATATTTTAAACATAAGATTGTAAAAAAAAATCAATTTAAAGTAATGAGCGCTATTGAGAAAATATTTGAAGGGCAAAAATTCAACCTAACCCTTAATTTGAAGATCTTAAATTTCATTCATGTTCATTTAATGCACATTTTAATTAAATTTTAAAATATTTCAAATTTAAATTTTTTTTTTGTGAATCCTATATATAGAACCGACAAAATCAAGAATTTGTACTAAGGTAAATGGGGGGTCCTCCGTGAGTTGTCTCCTGAACAATAAAGTCAGTGGCAGTGTTATAGCTGTCTATTTTTATTTTAATATAAAATCTAGAGAAATAAAAAAAATAAATATTCTAAAAGTAAGGGGGAATCAGTGAAAATTCTAGATTCAGGCCCCCCAAAAAGATTCAGTCGCACATGCCCATACGTACAGTTGCTTTCTTTGACTCACTAAGTGACAACTAATAAAAGATTCTCCTCCTCCAACATTACTGGATTTCATATTATACTAGTAAAGTATATACTCACTCCCCTCTTGCAAAGTTATTATATTTGACTATAACTTTTGACACTCGTGATCGTGATAATATTAATATCTTTTGTTTGGTAGGAGGTTACTTTTTTTTTTATTAGTCTTTATTGCTAATAATTAAGATTGGATATTCCTACATTTCCAAGAAAAAGGTAGTATTATTTTTTATCAACTAAATACTCTTTTTTTTTTAATTTTATATAAGTTGACTCTTGTAACTCACTAGGTCCAACATATACTTTTCAACTTAGAGAATATTTATAATAATATTTATAAATTATTCATCAATAAAATTTTTATATTAATAATAAAATTTCTATTTCTAATTTTATAATTATGAGATACCTTTTTACCAACATCATTCAATTTTATTGGCTAAGTACTCTTCTAGTGATAAGATGGAAGAATTTTGATAAAAATAAAAGTAAAAATAAAATTAAACTAAAAATAAATTTTAAAAATTTATTTGATAGGTTAAAAATAAATATATACTTTATATGTATATTTTTTATAATTTAAGATAAAATAGTCTAAAATATTTTTTTATAATTTAAAAAATATTAAAATTATTCAAGAATATTATAACTTGAGTAAAATAATTTAAAATATTTTACTTTAAATTCTCCCATCTCATTTTCTAACTTTTTTTATAAAATTAAAATAATCTAAAATATTAAAAATAAAATTACTTCTATTATACCAAATAAAATAAATAGGTGATTCCATTTCCCTAGTTGTACTTGTGCTACCAAACAAGCTCGTCTTGATTTTGAATAAGAATAAATAATTATCCCACCAATATTAAGAAAAATAGTTATTATTGCTTTTAAATGTGTCACAAATTAAAAAATTTCTCACAAATTTTCCCATAATTTTAAGGTTTATTTTTTAGTTTATATTTAATATTTGGAAAGATATAATTAAAATAAAAATAATATAATTAACATATGAGAAAAGCTCTATTTTTTTATTATTCGAACCACAATAAGTCTTTTAAAATTATCTTATAATTCAAGAATGGAGATAATAATTAACATAATAATTATGATATTTAATTTAATTGTCGCCATTACTGTCAACTAAATAATTAGTAAAAATATCTCCAATTTTTCTTATTCCTGATTTATAGCCATTCATAAAAAAAAATCATGGGGATTGTGGGGAACGGGTTTAAACTGAATGCCAATTATTATTGACAACTAAAAAGTTAAAGAGCATATGAGGTAGTAAGTTATTTTTGTTCCGAATTTATAGATATTTGTTTATTCATCCAAAAAATCATGTTGAAGCACGTTTCAAGATTTAAAACCAGCATGTATTAAAATTAAAACATTTCTTTATTTACAATTTTCCATACATTTTTTAGATTCTGTTTTCTTCTTTTGCAAATTGCAACATGCCCCTGCAAGTTACTCATCCAATCATCGAATCTTGAGATCAGTTCACGGTTTGTCATTCAATATTTTTTACATTAAAAAATAGCGTTAATTGGTTTTAATATTACTAAACACTCCCTCTTTCATTAATATAATATATAATTAACTTTTTTTTAGATAGATTAAATAAAATAATTAATTATGATTAAATCTATCACTTCACTATAAATTCATATTATATACTCCTTAACTTACCCAAATTAGTTAATTAACTCTTATATTAGTCATAATTAATTTATTTATTTAACTTCCTTAATTAATCTAAAAAAATCAATTAGCATCATCTACCTCTTATAATTAGAACCAAAGATACTATGTATACAAACCCATGATAAGTTTAAATTTAGTGATCAATAAGTACCAGTATATATTATACTCATTCGATCATTAATATAAGACTTATCTAATTAATTTAATTATATTAAAGAAGTTAGTAAAGTTAATCTTCCTTAATTCCTTCTCTTAATTATTTCTCTTAAAGTGTCAATAGAGATAATATAGAATATGATATATATAAAAAATAAATCTTATATTTAAAATAAAGATTATGTCCCTAATTATGTCATATATTCATATGGAGGAATATCCATCAAATATTTTTTTAAAAAAAATAAATTATTTATGTCCTTGGCATACTTAAAGAAATGTGTGGGTGATACAAGTATTTTTATTATTTTTTAAAGAATATGAAAATGTACATATCTCCAACTAATAATTCATATCTACTAAGAAAAATATTTAAATAATAGTTAAAAATTATAGTTGTTATAAAATTGAAATAGCCTCTCATGATACTCTTATTAATCATACTAAACCCTACTATCATGTTAGTACATCACAGTTTATGAGAAAAAATATTTATTATTTCAACAAACATATAAAGTGACTAAAATAAAGGATCATATACACTTTCTAAGGGATGCCTTATATATGGAGTGAAGGAAGTAATTAATTTTTTTTTTACTATACACTATCTTTTTTCAAAAAAAAAAAAAAAACTCTATTAATATTGCCAGCTGTTGGCTGTGGCCTCCTGAACCTACCAAGACTAAATGGACATTATCTTCTACCATACATCCATGTCCTCTTATAAATAATTATGTATGTGCATTCGAGTATTTTTATTAATTTTTCCACTTCTTTTATTACTATTCACTATCTTATATATATATATATATATATATATATGTATATATCTTTTATATACCAAATGAACCCTCTATAATACTCCTTGCGGTGCTAATATAAGAATTAATTATGAATATTTTATATATTTATCAATTTTTTTAAATTAATTCTATTGATAATCTCTCAATAATAATCAAGGAGAGAATGAGTTCATTTTAAAAAAATATGTTATATTAATTAACTTAACTAAATTTATTAATCTAATTAAATTAATTAAATAATTTCTATGTTAAAGACCAGAGAATTGTCATTTCTTTGCTCCCATGCTACAACGGTCTATGTAGTTTTTCTTGCATAAAAAATGAGATATAAAATTTTTTAAGTATATCAATTCTTGCATAAAAAATGAGATATACAATTTTTTTAAGTATATCAATGATTATTTAATACTCCTCTTATCCTTAATACAAGACCTAATTAGAAAGTTAATTTTAATCCTAAATATAAAACATATTTATTATATTTATAAATTACCCCTATTAATAATGATTCAATAATAATCAAGAGAATAATAGAAGTAATTAAAGAAAATAATTAAGGCATTCTAAACAAATATTATATTAGTTAATTTAACTAACTTCCTTAATCTAATTAAATTAGTTAAATATATCTTATATTAAGGATAGAAAGAATAATATTTATTTATTTATTTTACTTTTCAAGAGAAAAACGCGTCAAGGACAAAAGCCACCGAATGAAGACTCATCAAACTCTACCTTGAATTGGCATGAGTTAAAGGGTCAGAAATCGTACCAAAGAAAGACACTTGCTTGAGATTCATTCAGTGAACTGTGGCTCCCCAAATATGGAATTCAGAGATTCGAACAAATGAAAAGCTTGTTCTGCCAACGAACTGGAGAAAGCAATGGGAAAACAAAAAAGTCCTCAATACAACTATAATGGAGTTGAAAAATGACACGTACATAATAAACAAACAAATGAAAGAATCATTACAAAAAACCTATAACAATATATAAATAAAGCTTTCGTGAAGATTTGATTATTCCATATACCATCTAAATAAGCCAGTTGACGGTAATGTTGCCAAGCCAGGTGAAGAGTGGGAACTGAGCCAAAGCAATGAAGAGCAAGAGATAGTGATGTTTGGATGATTGCTAACTCCTCACCTCAGCAAAGAGGACTCTCTTGAGCGTTTTAACCAAGAAAAATCCCATGCTTAAACAGGCAAATGGCATAAAAAAGTAGTAAGAATAACCTGACACGATTCTCCCGAGAACGGCCAAACACATGCCAGCAAAAGTATAGCCGGCGTATGCCATAATGTCTAGCAGGGGAGCCTCCCCATTACCCAGTGAAAACAGTGTCACCTTAAGCAGCATTGCTTGCAGAAACCAACCAAGCAATCCCTTGATGAACAACCAGTTCAAAGCTTCTGGACTAAACCTGACCATAAAAGATGATTTCTTTGAGAAAGCTGTGACAAACCATGAAGTGGAGATGAAACAGATAGGAGTACCATGAGGGGGAAACACTAAATTCCCCTTGTTACATGAGCCAAAATCCAACCAAAGGATTCGGGGGTAGGGGGTTAATTACGAAAAGCAATCAATATTATAAATAAGATATGAGAACCTCAGGAATTCAACATAGAAGTAATTATGCAAAAAGGAGCATTTTTATCAACGAAAGATTATCTATTATGACTATTGCCTAAAAAATGGAAACTGTAAGGCCAGCTATAGCCAGCAATTTGCAATGGTAGGCAGTTTATAACATTCTTCCATTGTACATTCTCATTTCTAAAATATAGAATGAGGAAAATTACTTTCTTGTAATAAAGTTAACTTTGTGCTCAACATATAAGCCCATTACTTCAGTGGTTTCCCTTGAATTCAAAAATTATTTTTCAGAGAATTCAATATAAAACTAATGTTGCAAAAAGGGAAAGAGAGAGAGACAAAAAAAATCATAGCATGCATTTACTATTGGCAGGTTCCTCATAGCAGACTTACATTGTTCAACGAATTGTATGTCTAAAGTATAAGAGGGTAAATTACACTATTTTTCTTGAAAGTTAAATATCCCTAATACCCCATTATTTCGGAACTATCATTCAGCCCCCCTTACATATCACAAAAATCTTCTTTGCAAACTATTTTCAGCTAATGAAATTAACTTTTTTGTTTAACATGCTTTTGGCTACAAGTATTAGATCATTAAGACAATATCAAATGTTAAAAAGTATACAAAGTATAATGCGATTACTGGTTGCTGAATTACTAGCGCCATTAGAAGTTTGGACAGGTATTTTGGAAATACCCATTTCAAAGCAGGTGCCTTGTCAAAAGAAGAAACACTGAGTAAAAAAGCTAAATTACCGCAAACAATAAAGACAGTACACAGATTTGCTGGATAACATTGCTCAATGTTAATACTTGTCAATATTATATAATTTCTTGGCAAAAGTATATTTTTGTTCCTTCAATCAGAGTTCCATTTTTCCCTTAAATTGTTTGGCTTTAACTGTTCCCTTTAACTTTCAGAAACAAGTACGGATTCTTCCCTCCTAACATATGTTTAACAGAAAATGCTCAAATGTAAACATTTAAGCCCAATCATTGTAATTATCTATTGCCCATACATTAATTATAAGCGTAAAATATTCCTAAATCGGTCCAAGTCGTAACTTTAGACACTTGAGCTCGGGTTACAAACAGGGATATTTGAAGCTAGCAAACTTGTGCTGATAAATGTTGCTCCAGCACTACCAAACATCCAGGTAAATAATTAATGTCGATTGTGTTTTTAATATTTTTATCTTCATTGTAATTGCTGGGCACAGAGAACTTCCAAGCGAATTGCCTTGGTGTCATTATTTCCTTATATCCATCTTTCACGGATTTTCTTCACTTGCCACTGAAAGACCTATTATTGATAATTGTCGAGAACAAGGGTGAATTACAGAAGACGAGAGGGTGAGGTAATTCCTTGTTCTGTATTTCTTCATCTGTACACTTACATATATACACATGGGAATCATATTTTGGGGAGCATAATCTGGGCAGGGAATCAAGGAAATCTTGGAATACAATTAATACGATATATTCTCCTAATTACTCCCCAATAATCCGTGCTAGGGGTATTCACAATACCCGTCGCCCGGTTCGCCCGCACGAGCCCGTAAAAAAATCGCCCGGCCCGGCCCTAAAAAAGTTGCCCAAAATGTATTTGGGCCGGGCCAAGTGCCGGGCCGGGCCGGGCACTGGGCAGGGCAGCATGCCCTGCCCATTTGGCCCGGCCCTATATATATATATATATTTATTTATTTTTTAATTTTTTTCTTAACTTATTTTATTTGTAATTTTACACTTTTTACTTTAACTGACAACTCTCTTTGCTCATTTTTAAAATATTAAACATAACTTTTATATTTATGTAGATACCAAAGTTGTTCATCTGCTTTACTTGCTAAGTATTCGATTTTTTTAGTTGCAATAACGCTACAAATATCCGACCTCTACATATTTCAATATTTTTTTTTATATATGCAATAGACTTTGAGACTTTAATTACTATCTTTTTGTTACCTTATTCTTAGTTAATTATATATATTATTTAACTCTTAAAAATATAAATATAATATTATTTTATAAGTTCATGATGGCAGATTTTTTTCTCACAATATGAGCAGAACATCATAATTTGGGCATGCCCAGCCCGCCCATGCCCAGCCCGCTCATGCCCAGCCCGAAATAGTTAGGGCTTTTACCGGGCCGGGGCGGGCATCGGGCTGCAAAATTCAGCCCATACTTTTTTTGGGCAGGGCACCGGGCAGGGGGGCTGCCCTGCCCAGCCCTACCCATGCACACCCCTAATCCGTGCTAATCAATTGACATCTATCAATTAATGCCAATATCTCCTACACTCCCCCTCAAGTTGAGGCACAGATATCTATCATGTCCAACTTGCCAATAAGATAATTGAATTTGTCTCGAGTCAACCCTTTTGTAAGTACGTTGGCAATTTGTTCAGTGGAGGGAATATATCTGAGCTCAATTGTTCCTGCGTCAGTCTTCTCCCTTATAAAATGTCTGTCTATCTCGACATGCTTCGTTCGGTCATGCTGAACTGGACTATGTGACATACTGATCGCTGCCATATTATCTAAATGGAGTCTAATGGGTTAGTGTATAAGCATCCTCAGTTCCTCAAGTACTCTTTTTACCCATAGACCTTCGCATATGCCTAAAGCTATGGCTCTTAACTCGGCTTCAGCGCTGCTCCTAACAACCACACTCTGTTTTTTACTCCACCACGTGATTACGTTTCCCCACACATAGGTAACGTAGCCTGATGTTGATCTTATGTCGTCTTGATCACCAACCCAATCAGCGTCTGTGAGTACTTCCACATTTCTCTTGTCAGATCTCTTAAATAGGAGACCCTGGCCGGGTGAACCCTTGAGATATCTGAGGATTCTATAGACTTCATTCATGTGTTTCTGTTTGGGGTGGTGAGAGTGTTGACTCACAACACTAATAGCATAAGTAATATCTGGCCGAGTATACGAGAGGTAAATCAATTTCCTACCATACGTTGATATCGTCCCATATCCATATCTTTTCCCAGATCTTCATCGTCCTTAATTTTATCAACACGAATAAGAGTCACTCGGTCTGCAACCAAGTATACCTGTTTCTTCTAAGAGATCCAGTATGTACTTTCGTTGCGAAATACTGATGCCCTTTTCTGATCTAGCTACCTCCATGCACAGAAAGTATTTCATTTTTCCCAGATCTTTGACTTGGAACTCTTGGTTTAAGTGCCATTTTAATTCTGTCATTTTTTGATGGATTGTCTCCTATGAGAATAATGTCATCCACGTATACTGTTAATACCACAATTTTCCCGTTAATGTGTCTGAAGAATAGGGTGTTGTCACTTTGTCCCTGTGTGTAGCCTTGCCCTCTTAACACTTTGGTAAACCTTTCAAACCACACTCTAGGAGACTGTTTCAAGCTATACAGCGACTTCTTCAATTTACATACTTGTCCTTCCTTCTTGCCAGGAAATCCTGAAGGCATCTTCATGTAGACTTCTTCCTTTAATTCTTCATTTAAGAATGCATTCTTGACATCCATCTGATGTAGTGTCCAGTCTAGATTAGCAGCAGACGATAATAATATTCTGATCGTGTTTAACTTTGCTACAGGGGCAAATGTCTCATTGTAATCCATCCCATACACTTGAGTAAAGCCTTTAGCTACCTACCTTGCTTTATATTTGTCCAAGCTTCCATTTGCAAGAAATTTTGGGGTAAAAACCTATTTACAACCAACTGCTTTATTTCTTTTGGGTAGCTCAACAACTTCCCACGTTTCATTGTTTTCCAATGCCTTCATTTCTTCTATTACCGTTTGTCTCCATTCAGGGTTTGCAAGAGCCTCTTTTATATTTGTGGGTATTCTGAGTTGATCAAGGTGAGAGACAAAAGCATGATGTTTAGATGATAAAGCCTGATACGAGGCAAACCTCTCGATAGGATGTTTGGTACATGACCTACTCTGTTTTCTCACTGCTATTGGAAGATCAAGATCATTACTTTCCACTTGCACTTGTTTAGGACCTGTATCTGGTTCAGACCCTTGGTGTGCATCATTCACTTGAGGAACATTACCTGTCATGTTTCTGCGGGTATAAACTTGGCCCCACTTGTTAGTGTCTCCCCCTGAGCTAGTGTGTCCTTCTACATTCGTAGGTGCCTCATGTGTTGGGATGTCAAGGGTATACAAACTATCAGGGTGTTGGAGGAGGCATGGTGATTCCTGAGGTTGAGGTTCAAGATCAACTTGGAATTTTTTAGGTTCACTCCAAATCTCCCCCTAAACCGAGGTATAAAAAGGGATGGTTTCATGGAAGGTGACATCACAAGTAACATAGAGGCGTTTGGACAGGGGGTTAAAGCATTTGTATCCCTTTTGAGAACCAGCAGGTCCGAGAAAACGACATTTGACTGCTTTAGGGGCAAGTTTAGATGTATGGTAGAGATGAACAAAATGTTTGCAAGGTAAGGGAGATGGAAGGATTTTTGAAGGACTTGCAGTGGGGTTTGGAAGGATAAGGTTTTGCATGGCATTCGGTTGATTAGGAAAATGGCCATGAGGATAACATTAGTCCAATAGAAACTAGAAACATAATTGCTGAATAGAAGAGCCCTGGCAGTTTCTAGGATATGTCTATTTTTGCGTTTAGCAATACTATTTTGTTGAGGACTATATGGGCAAGAGCTTTTATAGATGATACCATGTTGTGTAAGAAAGGTTGAAAGTTGGTGGTTGAAGTACTTAGTCCCATTGTCAGTGTGGAGGGTTTTAATTTTAGTATCAAACTGAGTAAAAACCATGTTATAAAAATCACAAAGGTTTGGTACACTTCAGTCTTATCTTTTAAGAGGTAAATCCAACTGATACAGGTATGATCATCAATGAGAGTCATAAACCATTTTGACTGGGTGCGATTAGAGACTCGGGATGGACCCCATAAGTCGCTATGAATAATGGAGAAGGGTTTAGACGGGCAATACGGAATACTTGGGAAATGGATACGGTGATGTTTTGCAAGTTCACAAGCGTCACACGTGAAGTTTGAAATTTTATTAGAGCAAATTGAAGGAAACATCTTACACATATATTGAAAGTTTGGATGTCCTAATCGCTTGTGCCACAACTCCAATTCACTAGCTTTAGGGAGAAACACGTTATTACATAAACAAGACACTGGGTCATTACACTCATCTAGGTAATAAAGTCCATCAAACTTCTTAGCAACACCAATCGTCATCCCCATGAGTAGATCCTGAAAAATACAGTATGTAGCAAAAAATTGAGCATAACATCTTGCATCCCTATTCAACTGACTTACAGATAATAAATTACACTGTAGCTTCAGAACATATAGCACATTATGTAGTGTTATAGTAGTAGAAACTTTAATGGTACCACTGACAGCAACTAGAGAGTTAGAGGCATCAGCAATTTTGACTGTAAGATGAGTTTGAGCAGCGGTATACGTGGAAAAAAGGGTAGCATCATTGGTCATATGATTAGAGGCCCCTGAATCTATTATCCAGTATGAGCCATTATGCTTACCTTTATTAGTAGCAAGAGTCTTAACTACATTACCTCGTTGTACCACGGTGGCTATTGGTTACTTATGGGCCTGTTTCTCAAGTGCTGCCAACCTGTCCAAAATTATAGATAGTGAATCTGAGTTTTGGGCTGCCATTAAACTGAACAGTCCAATAGTTGAACACTGGACTGGAGCTTCATGTTCTGGATTGTGGGCTGGAGCAGGAGGCCCAATATTGGTGGTTGCAACTAGCGCAAGAGCTTCATGGAAGTGGGCTAGCACAGGTTGAGTTGTCTCAGCCATATGTCCCCTGAGCCTGCGCTGTCTGGGCGACCAATCAACAAGCTTCCCATGGAGATCCTAACACTTCTCCTTGGTGTGGCCTGCTTTGTTGCAATGTGTGCAAACAAGGCGTTCCTTCCTGGCCTCTGGAGCGCGAGTGGCAAATGCAGACGCATCTGATGGCGTTGGTCGGGATGACTGGTCGGCGAGCATCACGTGCCGACGCGATTCTTCATCTTGCAGAAGGGACAATGCTTTAGGGACGGAGAGGAGAGGCACACGTCCAAGGAGGCAGCCACGAATTTCTTCATATACTGGGTCGAGACCTACAAGGAACTCAAACAACCTCTCTTCTTCCATTTCTTGTCGGTGAGCAGCGGTGTCATCAGGATGTTTCCAGGCGCAGTGCTTCAGCAGATCCAATTTCTGCCATAAAGTAGTCTTGTCCAAATAGTATGTATTGAGGGGACAATTACCCTGTCGGACATGCCACAGTCGGGACCTAAATCAAATACCAATGACGCCGTTGGTCGCTTGGCATAAGCTTCCTTCACTGATCGCCATATCTCCTTGGCAATAGGTATGAACATAAAACTACAGCGCACTGACGGAACCATGCCATTGAGAAGCCAGGACACTACCAGGGAATTGTCAGACTTCCACCGTCGACGAATACCAGCATCGTCGGTGGGAGGTGGGTCATTCTATATCAACTCCAATATGTCACGACCGTCTAATGCAAGAGTCATGGACTGAGCCCATTCCAGGTAGTTATCTCCGGTGAGGCGCTCGGAAACAATGACGACAGTTGTGCCTTCAACGCCAGTAATTTTGACTTCGGCGGAGGATATTCCCAGGCCCTACTCTGATACCATGTCGAGGACAAGGGTGAATTACAGAAGACGAGAGGGAAAGGTAATTCCTTGTTATGTATTTCTTCATCTGTACACTTACATATATACACATGGGAATCATATTTTGGGGAGCATAATCCGGGCAGGGAATCAAGGAAATCATGGAATAGAATTAATACAATATATTCTCCTAATTACTCCCCTATAATTCGTGCTAATCAATTGACATCTATTAATTAATACCAATATCTCCTACAATAATAGAGATTAAGAATGTAGTTAAAACACAATAATATGAATCCCCCAATTGAAGGAGTTCACATCATCAACATTAACTAGAGAATACGCAGTCCATACTGATATCCTTTTTTTATACCTAAAATATGCTCCTAAGGCTACACCTTTCTGTTAGCCACTATTTTGCCTGATTCAACTTTGTGGGCTCAGTATAAAACTGTACTTGCACAAATACACAATGGCACGCACGAAGCATGCTGGGGCAAGAATCATCAAGCAAACAAAAACCTGAGTTTTTTAATTTGGAAGCCAAGAAGATTATCAACAAAGAAGAGATGCATGAAATGCTGTTTTAGCAAATTCACAGAACATCTGTTTTTTATATGTTGGATCAATGGTAAATTAAAGTAGCAGTGACTTGGAATGAGTTTAATTATGCATTAGTAGCAGTATTGCACCAAATCTTACTCATCATTTTAGTTTAAGTAAATTAATAATGTTAGGAATGAGGAAATTTTATTTATTTCGAAAGTTAAAGAATAAAAATGAAATTAAACAAAACTTTTAGAGGCAAAATTGAAACATAATGCAAAGTAAAGGAATCAAGGTGCATTTTTGCCAAATCTCTCAGTGTCATGGAACTAAGATAAAGGAAAATCCATCATATGCTTACTTTCCACGAAGACCCAAGGAGAGGCCAGCAAGAACAACATAGGTGCCAAATGCCATTAATGGAATGTACAGGTCTAGTGCATTTATGTCATGAAACGGTGGTTTATAAGAGAGCCGCCTCCTTCTGACTCAGTTATTCTTGTTCACTGACCCTGAACAGAAAAGGGAGAAGAAACACAACCCCAAGCAGGTCTTAAAGTAAGATACGTGAAGGAAAGCAGGAGGAGGGGACTGCAGAAATAATAAATAGTGGATTAGTACTCACCCGATGCAGGAATGGGAACAAAACAACCTTCAATTTGTTCCTAACATAATGATCATTCACTTGAAAATAATATTGGGGATCAGAGAAATATCAAATTATCTGTCAATCAATTAAAAAGCCAGTTTTAAAATAAAAGGCTTAAATTCATGTCTTCAGAGATTATCGACAAGCAAAATAAGCAAAGAGTTAAGGAGGAGAGAAACAGAGTCCTTTTTGGTTTTTGTTTCTGTTTCTGTATTTTTGTTGTTGCCTGAAGCAATGCAGGGTCCAATTAGCTATCTAATGTCATAGCTTAGTTGAACAGGTTTATTACTCCAATACAGTCAAGCCCGAATCAATTAATGATTAGGCTATACAATTGTCATTGAATTTACATGCATATGAAATAGACTAAAAAGGAAATTACAAGAAAATTACATATTTCTTCACAAATTTCAATGGAACGCCAAGTCCTCATGCTAACACAGATGAAGTATTAACTATTAACTAACATAAGTGCTGTTCAGATCATATGGAAACTGGTTAAATGAAGAGGCAATTAAAAATCTACATCAATTTTCCAAGATTGAGCCATTTTCAGACCATATCTGATGGAAAATGAAAGGGATTGAAATACATAAACAACTAACGATAGGGCCAAATAGTGAACAATATAAATATCACTATGTGTAAATCAGCACGGTGAATTCGACTATAAATTTCAACATAAGAAAATAAAAACTAGAATGCTACTTACATTGCTTTGGACATACTCAGAGCTTGATCCCAGTATTTTTTCACCGTAAGCACCCAATCCACCTCTAATGATACCTGAACCAGCTACATGAATTGCATTCCCAAAAGGATTAGGCTCTGATCTTGTTGGAGGTTGAGGTGCCATAGTTTGCGATCCAATATTATTGTACATTCTTGCTGCTATCACAAAAGGCCAAAATGCAATCAGAAAACAACACTACTGGACGAAATCGTCAATAGAGATATAAAATATAGAGGAAGACGCGCTCATTTCTCAGGACTCAGACTCCGAAACAAAATACAGATTAGGAAGCTTAATTGACAAGAGCTATGTCACTAAAATATATCAACTCAAACTATAATGTGTTCCGTACCAAGAATTTTACAGTAGTGCTTGCCCCATTCACAAACAGTGCGACATTCAGAATAAACATTTCAATCAGTCAATAACAAGATGATCATAAGGATAGGAATGCTTCACAGTTTAAAGAATGAACAATTTCTGATCCTAATTGATTATGCGGGCCGGGGGGGAGATAAAAAAAAGTAAAACTAGACTTACACATAAACGTTAGCTCCATTACTTGTTAATTATTTTAATCAAATACCATATTAACAGACACTTCAGTAAATACTGAAATAAGTACGAGATCTATCAACTACATTACTGTAAACCAAATTTTAAACAGACACACAGAGACGAGATAGCAATCTATTTATACACAGAAGAAACAGACGGAATTAAAGCATTATTAAGAAGAGAAGTCGAGTTTCATCAAGAAGAAGTCGAGAATGAGAAAAAGATATAAGAAGATAGAAATGAACCTGAAGAAACTCAAATTGCGACGGTGGAGATTGTGGAGAGAAATAACGGTCGGTGAGAGAAATCGTCGTCGGAAAGGAAGAAGCCGATTTGATCTCCCAGTATGGTCCTTGTGCTTCGCCTTGTAACTCTCACCGACGGTTCCGGCAACTAGGAAAGTTTTTCCTCTTGTCAACTCGCAGCGTTTTGGGGAAGAAGCTTGCCTATATTCTCAACTTCTGGGCTAACTGCTTGAGGGCGGCCCTTCTTTAAATACATCATTACAATTTCTTCCTAGATAATCACCCTCAATACCTTCATATCAGCTGTGTGGGAACTAAATTTATTACAATTACTTGGCAAGAGATTCTTTCACTACTTCAGATTTTTCCTTCTTGTCATATTTATGTTATTTCTCTTGCTTCTTTTCATAGTTTTTTTTTTTAAATATTATTGGCTCTATGTAACATCCCAGACTCCTCTTTTATAGATATTATCTATATTTGCAGCCACAGTCAAGACAAAGTTTTTATTTCCCTAGGTATAGCCGTAACTACTAAAAAAATACGTCTACAAAGGGAAGGTATTAGTACCCTTATAAGGTATATTTTGTTCCCCTTCCTAACATAGGGGCCTAACAACCTCGTTAGCACATCGACCATAAGCCTAGCTTTGAAGTCCCACATCAGTTAAGAAGGGAAATGAAGTATACCTTATAAGAGTGCTGTTACTTTCTCTTTGTAGACGTGTTTTCTAGGTGGCTACGGCTGTACCTAGAGAAACAAAATCTTAATCTTGGCTACAACTATAAATAGAAATAATATCTATGAGAGAGGGTATGGATGTTACACTCAATGTGCTTTGGCTCCTTGTAAGACGTTGATTCTTTAATACCATTTTACCTTTTTTATAAACAAAATTAAATATTAAGAAAATTGCATAAGAAATATTACAATTTTAATTCATTTTCTTTATAAATTTATAATTTTTTAAACTATTAAAATTAATTACATATATTAAGGGAACTTTTCATTGGAGAATATTTTTTAATATAAATAATTAAAATAAATAATTTAAAAAATAGCACATATTTTCTATAATTAATTTAATTAATTTTTTATTTCTAAAAATGAGTTATCTGCCCATGTTTTGAGTGTCTAAATGGGATTATCCCTTTAAGATTTGTTTGGTTGGAGGGTTTTGGAGATGAGGGGAGAGAAAATTGTGTTTGGTTGGGAAAAATGGAGGAGAGGGGAGGGGAGATTTTTTGTCTTTTTGTGGTTCCCTCCCTTCCCCTCCCTCACCTCCCCTCCAAAAGTGGGGGTTTTTAGAGTAGAGAGAAAAATTTTCACTTTTATAACTAAATTACCCTTGATATTTATTTAATATTCCAATTGTATCCTTAAGTTTTTTTTTTATTTTTCTCACACCTAATTTTTTTTAATTGTTAAAATTTAATAAACATAATAAATTATTTATATATTATATTAAAATATATAATAATTATATAATTAATAAGAAATAATATTAAAATTTTATCATATTTTTTAATTTTTTTAATTTTATTATATATATAAATAAAATAAAAAAAATTTAAGATTTATAAATTAAAAAAAATAATTTTGATATGAATATTATAAATAAAGAGTAAATAAATTTAAATAAAAATATAAGGGTATATTTGTCAATTTTTAATTAACTCCCCTTCCTCCCCTCCCCTCCTGAACTAAACAAAACACATCATTAATTAACCTCCCCTACCTTTTCCTATCCTCTCTTAAATTAACCTAACATATCCTCCCCTTAACTGAATCAAACAAAACCTTATGCTTTCATGAGATTTTTTGTCTTTATTAGAGGGCATTTATAAACTTTCCATAGAATCCTTATTTGTTACATTTTGATGTCTAAGTCAGTAAGTGGAAGAAGTTATGGGCTTCACATATTGTGAAACATGTCAATTTTAGGAAAACTCTTATTTAAAATGAAATTTGAAAAGGGGTCAAATTTTCTTGTATTTTAGTTAATTCTTTATTTAATTAATAAGTAAATCATATATTATTTTTCCCATCTTTCCCTTAAAATTCCAATTATTATCTCATACAATTAATATTTGTCTTTTAATTTCTTTTCAATATTTCATCATATTTGAACAATTTATCTTAATAAACAACTTTGCTCTTTTCTCCATATCAGATACATGTACATACGTATACACTGAAAGAAATAAGCATACATGAAATATGACGAAAGTAATCAATTTACCCACATGAAAATAGAATTATAGTGTGAAAATCATTGAGTAACACAATAAATGTTACCAGAAAAAGAGAGTTTGATGCAGAGAAAAACTGACTTATCCATCAAGCCATATGCAGAGAGTTTGAATGTTTGATTTATATGGATGTGTATACATATATATATATATATATATATATAATGAACTCAAATTTAGAAGTAGAAACAAACTAGACCAAATTTTACTTTTAATAGGTTAAACATGTGTTGTAACAAGTGAGTCTAAATATAACTTATGGCTTGTCATATGTTTTTTTCTAGTTAAAATTTGGTTTAACTTGACCAAAAGCCTATTAAAAAAAAGTTTATATTCTTAACAATTTCAAACACACTAACTAATAGGGATTGATCTGAATGGTAAGTGACTCGGTATCGCTTAAACGAGATCTCAAGTTCAAGTCTTAGCGTATATAGAAAATTTTTATTGGGAGACTCACTTACTATATCTAAATGCGCGATGCGAGTCAAATCCAGATATAGTTTGGATAAAATTCCTATAAACTGGACGAATAACTAAAAAAAATTTCAAACACACTAATAGGCATGGGCTTTCACTAGAAAATAAGCCTAAACTTTTAAACTTGTCACTTTTAAACGAGTTAAAAATAGGCCTAATAGGTTTAATGGTTTTTTTTAGAGATCTCAAGTTCGGCTTGTTAAGTGAAACGGATCTTCACAAGGTCTAAACCTGCTCCTACTTATAAATAGGTCAAATAAAAAACAAGTCAAGTTACATGCCCTCACAAATCGCTAATTTATTTTCATCCCTACTCAAACTTATACATTAAGAGTGAATTTGTAGGCGTTTTCCAACTTAGGCGCGCTAGAACATACAATTGTGTCACGTCTAGATATCATCCTCATAAAATGATCTATTCTCTATTTTCATTATATTATCTACTTGTCCATGTCCCCAATGCATACACAAATCTTTTTTATTTTATTTTTAAATTTTGCATGAATAGGCCTTCTGAGCTGAAGATAATATTTCTTAATAATCAACATAATTATTGATAAACTAATCAAACCTCCTTTTAAATTTTTCATAATCAAATTCAAATAATCCAATAATGTTAAAAGACATAGAGAGCTTTTCACAAAGTTGATGTGTTTCTCCTTTATTTTTTTTTGTTACAATTTTTTTAAAAAAATTGTTGGGGTCACCTATAATAAGGTAGGACAAACTCTCTTTTCTTCTTAAGCGATACTAATATCGAGTATAATAATTTATCAATTATTTTCAGGTGTAAATATAAATACTTAGGAGTTAGAATACCTCCCCAAATGCTAAGTGATAATCTTCAAAAATTGAACACGTTTCAAATAATCATATGTCTCACCATTTTGCTAACTAAATTCATGGATTCCTTTGCTTTATTTTATTTCTCTTTGATTTGGTACTTGAAATGTGGGCCAATAAGAAATATAAGTGCCCTCTTTAAAATCAAAATTATTTGTGACTATTCTCTATTCCTTGAGAATAAAAAATATTCCCATATAATTATAACTTTGAAAAAATTGTCTGTTTATATAATATAATTTTAATGATTTACATGGTTGAAATTTACTACTCCAATAAACATAAAAGCCCTTAGATATGTGCATATGGTAATGATAGGATGTGAAATAGAATATGGATCCGCCATCAATCATTTTTTCCATATCGCTTTTTATATACAAATTACATTAATTTTTTTTCTGTGCTCGTGATTTAATGTAAGTTCATTTATTATCGTTACTTGAATGTTCTTGAAAAAACAAACATCATAATATTTTTTTGATTAAATTACATAAAACTCTCACAAATTTTTAGATCATATATAAATAACTTCCTTAATATTTAAAACTTAAAAATAAACCCAAACTTTTAAATTTGTGTGAATAATAACTTTCAACTATTAATTATATACTTGGTTAATTTATTTATTTTATTTTTTGTACATATGGCATCTTCAAACTTTAATTAAGTTTTATGCAGATAACTCCCTAAACTTTAAACATTTTTCTAATAAGTAATCAAACAAAACTAATCACTAATCATAGTGGAGTCATATGCATATACATAAAAGTTTAGAGGATCTCATTATAAAATTTTAAAAATTAGGTAAGCTATCTACTGTAGATGAAATAAAATTTAAAGAAGTCATGTGTTAATAAAACAGAGAGTTTTATCTGGCAGCACACACTTAGGTCAAAAATATTTTAAAAAGAAAACAAGAGCCATAGCATGGCAAAGTGATTAGTCATCCCTTTTGAGGACGTCTTAGCCTCCTTTAGATAGATTTTTAAAAATAAAATTTTTAAAAAATAACTTGTAAAAAAATAATATAAATAAATGAGTATTTAGATAGTTATTATTAAAATAATTTTTATAATTGGTAAATTATTAAAAAATATATGAGATAAAAAAAATAAATCCCTTTACATTTCATGTTCATTTTCTTCCCTCTTCTTTCGACCACTCACAACGACGACGAGGTGACCAACCATGGAGACCCACAAGAGTCACAGCAATGACTATGGTGATGAACCACAGTGACCTATGAGACCCACTAGACTGACCATAGCGATAGACTACAATGACCCACGAGACCTACCACAGTGCGGAGTGACCCATGAGACCCAAGGTGATAGACCATGGTGATGGAGAAAGAAGAAAGAAGTTGGAACAGGGGATAGAGTAAAAAAAATAGGGATACAATGATAATTAGGTAGTCTATAAGTTATTTTACAATTCTACAAACTATTCTCAATAGTTTATCCAAAATTATTATTTTAAACTATGATTTAATCCTAAAATTTTTTTAGACAAATATAACTATTTATTTTAAAAAAAATAAATTAAGATTGAGGCTAGACATGCTTTTAAAATCTAGATTGTTGAGTAAACAGTTCATCGTTATATTGGTGGAGAAGGAAACTGATTCAAAGTTATATCATAATAAATTCCTTTTAAATTTCCGGTTTCTTCTCTCTTCGTGTGATGTGTGTGTGTGTGTGTGTGTGAAGAGTGAAGAAGATGTACGTAACGAGGCCACCGTCGATGTACAGAAGAAGTGCGAGCACCATGGAAGTGCCGACGCCGGACGCTCCATACTCCGGCTACCTCGTCATCACCGACGAGGAAGCTGAAGCAGAAGACAGCTACTGCTGGGGACTGTGCCGACGCAACAAGGTCAAGAAGCTTCCTTTCCCCCAAGATAAGATCTTCACCATCGTTCATTCGCCGGAGTATTACTGGAGCTCCGCGGTTAAAGTTGTCTTCCTCCCTGTCCCTGACCAACCTCTCTCTTCCAATCGCTATTTTGTCATCAGAGCAAATGGCAGATACAAAGGGTATATATAATGTTCCCATGATGAATTCCTTAATTATACTTTTCTGGTTTTAGTTTTCCTTTGATTGATTCACACTCTGGTTGATATAACTATCTTTGGATTCAAGTGAATGAGCAAGCTCTTGCTTATAAAAAATTATAAGAATTTCAGTGTTATTATGAGATGCGCGAGAAAAGGGTTCTAATAATCTTCTGTGAAGTGTTCTCCATAAAGGATAAAATTCTTTCCTCGTGTTAAAAGTGGCAAAATAGTAATTTTGTGATTTAGTGACATGAAAATTTTAGTTCAAGAGATGTTTGATAGATCCCCTATTACTAAGGTGTCACTCCTTGGATCGCATCATTAGATATTAGTGCATTCCCTCCAAATACAAAAAAAAAAAACAAACAAAGAAAAAAGAGAAACATATATAAAAGATTTAATTATCTAAAAATACTAATAATAACAAATTTTAATTTAGGAATTGTTGCTGGAATTTTTTTATAATTAATCATTTCTTTAGGATTTTATATTTAACATTAAGATTAACTTTTTAATTAAATCTTATATTAAGGATTAGATAAATATAATGTGATTAACTTCCTTATAAGGTAAAATAAAATTATCTTTGAATAGTTTAGGTTAAAATTGTAGTATGGAACACGAGGAAGAGTGACAAAAAAATTATATATAATAGAATCTGCATGAGATTTATTACATATATATATATATGGGGTTAAATTATACAAAATTCTACTAAATTTTGAATCATATACAAATACTCCTTTAACATATAAAATATAATAATAATAACCGCTTTAAATTTTTAAATATACACGGATAACCTCCCTAAATTTTGATTTATATACATATAATCCCCTTAAACTTTAAGCTATATATATATAAGTAATAATAAAAATTATTAGCATAGTCATACGGGAAAAAAAACTAATAACAGAGGAGTTATCTTCATAAAAGTAAGGGTTTATGGGGGTTACTGTAAAATTTAAAAAAAAAAAAACAAAAGTTATGTGTATAAATGACATAAAATTCAGGGGAGCTGTGTATAATTTAGCTTGTGTGTGTGTGTGTGTATAATGAAATTGTGTAGGAAAGCTTGCAAATGTGCCAGGGAGAGGGACATAGTGAGTTGCAGCTAGAGCAATCTGTTGGATGACAAGAAGCTGAAGGCATTCAATGTGAAGGACTTGTACCAAAAGTTCAAGATCCATACTCAACAGAGTGGTGGCTTCTTTGCAAGATCCATTATATTGTTGCTGATGGCATCCCTCCCACTTTCCTCAGAAGAAAAGGATGGACCCCTTCACACTTCATCAACATCCTACTCCAAGAGATCTTGGAGGTAGGTCTTCCTTTTTTATTTTTTACTTTATTTTTTTAAAAAAAATAAATCCATACTTCGGTAGGTTATATCAATTGTTACATGCATTAAGTGAATGATAATAATTTAGATCTCCTATGATTATTATTATGTTATCCATACAATTAAATATAAATAAATACAGAGATGATCCGTTTGGATAAATGAAATTTATTATTATATCTATCTTTCTCCAATTAGATATACTCATTCAGTCCTCATGTCCTTAATATAAAAACTATTTAATTAATCCCTAAATCTTCTAAGTCTTTAAATTTTAGTTCATCCTGACAATTTATCAAATTAAAGATTGAATTGTTCTACATAGAAAAAATAATTATAAAGACTAATTTGTTCTGAATTGAGAAATCATAAGGAACAAGTTATTTTGAGCCAAAATTCAAACATTGAATCAATACTTGAGGAAAGTTCGGAGATTAAAAATTATATTTTTCCATTGATATTTCAAATATTTATTTATAACCATTTTTATTTCCTGCAGGAAGCTCACTGAAGCTCTTGGTGTGGACACAGCTCTAAGATGACAACTCTCCCACGTTTCCACTTCCCATACACTAAGCAACGGTCTGCTCCAGTTATAGCAGGAAGATGTTATTGTTCATTTATATTTGTAAGGGAAGGAGTAAGCAGGCAATTCAGGAGGCAAATGAAGATAGTACCCACAAAAAAAGAAAAAGGAGGCAAATGAAGAAATCCATATTCTACAGCATGACACTTCAGCAAAGGTGGGAGGAGATATGCTCTCGCGAGAGACAAGAGATCACGCCGGAAGAAGAAAAAGAAAACGGCGTAGTTCTGGTGAACGCGAGGTGGAGAGAGAGGTTGTTATGGTGGGTGGAATAAGCAAGCAAGAGTGATAGGGTTGATCCTAATGGGTTCTATTGGTATAGAGCTTACGATCCACAGAAGAGGAAAAGGGCAAGTGTGGGATTGAAAATGGTATAGTTGAGAATATGAGATGGGTTGAAGAAGGAGGGAGAGCTTGTGGGAGATAAAGGTTAGTGAGAATAAGAGAACAAGTGAGAAGGTTGGAAGGTAGTGAAGGGCAGAAACTTAGCGGCTACGTGTTGGTAGAAAGCTTCTATTATTATTGCTGAGATATGATTTCAGGCACACCCAAAAGATCATATTTCAATGGGAATAACAGTTGTCTGTATTTGTATCACAATAAACTTTATTACACTACATAAAATTGATAATATGAATCACATAATGTCATTATACTCTATCAATAACTAGATCTTTGTATAAATTATTAACTAAAAAATTCTACTTAATAACTTCATTAAACATTCTCTTAAGTCTTCTTCTACTTTTTTTTAGAAAACTTAATATTGTTTAATCAACTTTTCTTACTGGCACCTTCAATGACTTTCTCTATATATGTCTGAACTATCAGAAATAATTTTTTACCATTTTCTCTTTAAAAAAAAGGTTATGTGCTCTTCCTTTCACTCTAGAGTAGTCTATCTTGCAGTAATCCAGGACAAAAGCTATAAGGAAAATTATGTCATGTAATTTTGCAAGTCATGCGCCAAAGTAAATACAACAAGAAGCTTTATCCCATGTTTATGTCTATTAATAACTAAATTTTTGAAGAAATATACCAAAGTAAATATAGCATAATATATATTCTATCAATAACCAAATTTTTGAATAAATTATTAACTTAAAGGTATCTCAATAATTTTATTGAGTATTTTCTTCAATCTTCCTTTATTATCCCTAGACTTCACACTACTTGATATACAATTCTCCTTAATACACCAAATAGCCTTCTTTATACTTGTTCAAACTATCTCAAATGATTTTCTACAATTTTAACACTTCCTCGTATATGTTATCGCACCAAAGTAAATGTGAATCCATAGATAAGCATAGCAGATACATAGCACAGCAACTTTACTTCGGAGAATCAGTGAATACATCAGGCTTCATAGTGAACTTGGTAAATGAAGTATCATACAGGTAAGACTCAGATAGGTCCTGAGCCAACTATTTTACATAAAGTCAACATCCAAAGACTACAGTTAAACTGGTAAATGAAGTATCATACAGGTAAGACTCAGATAGGTTCTGAGTCAACTATTTTACACCAATTCAATCAAAGACTACAGTTAAAATGTGCAGATGACCCACAAGGCCCAATATTGTAAGAAACTTAGTGACATAGCTTGATAACACGAGATACCCTTTCAAAGAAGATGGGGCACATGCTGATGCTGAACATGATATCCTCTTTCATCCATTCTGGTGCTACTCTTTCAAATGTGCCCAGAGATGAAATATGATACAGCAGCTCTGCTTCCTCTCCAGGAGCTTTGCTTACCCAAGTTAAACTGAAAGAGTAACCTACCATAATGACAAGCAATTGTTAGTCAGATGTAAAACGGAAATAAATTCTATGGGAAGAATAATTCAAATTACTAAAGGTTCATATTAACCACACACGTCAACTCAGAATCAAACTTTAAGACATTAATAGAGGTTCGAAAAATAATTCATTTAAAAAATAAAAAATTGAAAAACATTAGAATTACCACTTGATTGATGGAGTGCTGAAATGCATACTCGTTCAGTTTGATAGTCAGTGGATAATTTCATGCCCAGGACATGCTCAAAAAGAGCTTGAACTAGCCAGTTTCTTTCCTGCGAATTAACACCTGTTGAAAGCAAGGGTTGACAAAGTATGCCAGTGAAAAAAATTCACATAGGAAGCAGCATGAACTTTAAAAAACAACACCAACCTGATTGGTCACCGGCCCGAGAACCACACATCAGCTGCTTTTTTACAACATAGCGCAATGAGACATTCATATGTTCCACTCAAATGTGACAAGGGAGATGAGAATATATATTATTATTATAAGTGTATAACTGCATAGATGCACAAAAGTATCCATGCATCTATTTTACATTTCTCAGATGTTAAAGGCTCACCTCACCAATGGCAGTGTCATCGCATAAGTTTTGTGCAGCTGAGTTTCGAACCCCAGGATTGTCTTCAGCATTTCCAAGTGGTGTAGACCTATCTATTTGTTCCGATGCATAGTTCCTAGTACGTTTTCTTGTGTTTCTTATGGATGAGGTATTGGATATAGAACGAAGCTCGTCATCTTCACGCATTTTATTATTGTTTTGCTTCAAGTTACCAGAATTCCCATCCGGATGTAGCTTTTGGAATGTCCCAATTTCTTCAATAAGAGCATCATCTGCCAAAATTTCAAACTCCTAAGTCCTGAATATGAAAGAGGAATTGATAAAAATGAAAGGAAGAGAGCAGAAGGAGAGTGGATGGGGTTACTATGTAAAGCTTATAAGCAGTGATATAGTTCCCAAGAAAGCATAGTCACAATCCAATAATGAGTCAACATTGACATCGCAATTCTGAGGACAGAGATCGACTTATGTAGCTAACTGAAGACTAACTCGTACTTTACGCTTTTAATAAGGATTTAATTTAACCAAAAGGTAGGACAAGTCAAGTATGGTTTTAGACAAGTGACACGATAAGAAACTTGTTATATAATACTCCCTCTGGTCTTATTTATAAACTTCAAGTAACCGATTTATATTGATCAAGAAATTAGTTAAAATTAGTTAAAAGTAATAAATATATAAGAAATATATTGCTTTTTCCAACTATGCCCTTATTTATAAAGAGGATAACTGAAAAAAGAGATGAGGGAAACGTATAATTAATTAAGTGTAAAATTGGAAAAACGAAACAAATGTTTAGACAAACTCAAAATGAAGTTATAAAAAGGGCCACATCCATTGACAAATTTGAATGTTATAAATAGGATTGGAGGGAGTAATAATCATGACAGTAACAGTTAGGGCAATCCTAGGAGTTAACCTCAAGCTAGTCACATGCAACTTTCGAAAATTGATCACTAACTAGTCTCAAACAGTTATGAAGTTCTCTCTAAAAGCAATAATCAAGTCCCCTCTGCTGAACGAGGAAAAAGTGTCTGATATAAGAAAATTTAGTGACCTAACTAACACCAATTATTTGACCGATTTCTGAATAAAGAATTTTCTGTCATTCACATCCTTTCAGGTAAATAAACAGGGACTAAAGCCCAAGGGAATGCAACCATGTACATCAGAAGTCCACTATAATACTAATACCCTATTAATAAATACCCTATTCACTCGGAAAAAAATACCCTATTAGTAAAGATTAAAGAACTATAAATAACAAAGGACAAAGATGCAGAAAGAAGAAATTATGCATATTAAACTCTTCAATTATTTTACTTGGCAAAAATTTGTTTTTAAAAGGTGTGAAACTTTGTGGGGAAAAGAATACAATAAACTTTTCTTGTTCCATCCTACGTAATCATCATCCACAATAAATAATAAAATGCGTATATAGAACTATAGAAACTCATGCAGCTACTATCACTTAATAAAGCAAGCAAAGTAGGTCCAAGAGTTTCGAGCAATATCAAGGAATGGTCCAAGTGCCTCACTTTTCTTGCTCGCATCCATTAGAAGCCTTTGATAATCCGAAACCTCTTTGTCTTTGGCAAGCCTAACATAGTTAGTATACATTCAGCCCTCCAAACAAAACACATCGATATGAACAAAAGAACAAAATCGGACCATGAAATGAAGCAGTAAAGAAAAGAGAAAGGAAGAGAGAAGAAGATGGGAATGCATGCCTTATTGTAGCCACTTCACTTCTCAAATCATTCACTTGTTCATGCAACTGGTTATTTTCATTCTTCAAGTGGTCTATCAACTCCTCTGCAGCTGTAATTGCGAAGTGCAATAAGAGATGGCTAATAATTAGTGCAATAGTGCTTAAGTTGTTTGAACCAAGAGAACCAGAAATAATTTAGCGGAAATCAGCTGCTGCTATGCCTAGTAACTAGACACAGCTCAATGCAATTAACTATTTTGCATCACACTTTCAAAAATTATATGCCAAAGCTAAAGAGGAAAAAAGGAGAAAAACAAAGGTCAGAGTCAGAAACCAGGGATTGAAAAACAGAAAAAAGGTGTTTGCAAGACCTCCTGAACATGAGTTTTAAGAACCATTTATATTGAGCTGAAAATCAAAATAAATTGCCAATTCTTCGGTAGACTCATATTATCATAAATTTATAATTGCGGTCTTCAGAAACTTCAAGAAAGGAATCACAGTGATAAGTATAAAGAAGATACATACCAGACAAACACTTCATAAATTTAACTTCTTGATCTTTATTTATATGATCAAACTCAGAAAGTTTCTTAGCCTGGAACAAGAAAGAAAATTATGAATCAATAACAAAACCCAGCTCATGTTTGTTTGCTGCATCATTCACCAGATGAAGTATCAATTTTATTCACCCATGTTCATCTCAAAGCTTTAATTCACACCCAAATGCAATGTTCATATTATTTTCTGAAATAATGAATGAATTTTTTTATTTGAAAAAAAATTGAACATCAAAATCAAATACCTTGAAACATCTTTTCTTAATGCTTTGAGGTTATTTAACAATAAACTACATAAAAAATGTTGAATGTGAAGCTATAAAACTAGGAACTGAGAGTTAACATCAACAAAAGAAGAGTCAGACACCTTTAGCTTGGTATACTTGTCATAGAGCTTTGAGTACAGAGCCTCCATTTATGAAATGATAACTGCAGTTGCTGCTGTTGTGGAAGAAACACAGAGTAGCTGGGATCAGAGTATCAGTCAGGCACCAATGAGATTTCAATGAGTAAGCATCAGTGAGTAGCTGCTGCAGTTTCCTTTGGTCCCACACAAAATTAGCAACGCAATTAAATTCATAGCATCTTAAATTTGAAATGAATTTTAAGAAATGGGAAATAGAAGAAAACCCATAATAATCCAAATAAAGCATTGGTTAGTCGGGAACTAAAAAAATATAGTCAACTGCAGAACAAACTTCCAAGTTCCAAGTCCAACCATTTAAAGCTTGAGGAATGGACATCTATGCTTTGAATTAGGTCAAAATTATTCCAAAATAACATCCCACTAGTAGGTTCCCATTACACACATATTGAGTATGCGCAATAATCACCCAACTCACTAGCATAACATCTTCCCAATAGGCCTATTTCAACAAAAGGCTACATATGGCAATTGAGCTGTTGTCATTTTATGCTTATGCCATTTATTTTTGTAATTATGGAAAATTAATGTTTTAGTTTTAAGCAATTCTGAAAACATGGCAGTACTGTGGACAAACATGGCAGTCCAAGTCAGCTATTCCTGCCATTTAGGTTCCTAATTCCGTGTGGATTAAAATTTTAGAAAGCCATCCGTATACTATACGCTAAACAATAGTAATAAAATAAAACGAATATTTTAACTTAAAATGCATCTAACATGTTCAAAAAAAATACTCCCTAAAAAAGAATCACACGAATTCAAAGACATAAAACTCAATCATGCAGATCTTTCACCAAGCAATTATCTAAAATGCATGTATCAAAACATCATATATATATATATATAAAGAATAACAGCAGAGCAAGGATTCATCTTTTTACAATATCCTTTACCCAGAAGAGGATGGAGAGGACGAGAAAATGGCATCAGAGAGGCAAAAAGAAAATCAGAGAGAGAGAGAGAGATAGAAAAGCAAGAAGATGATTGCTTTACCCAAAGAAGAGACGAACTGAAGGGACTCTCCTCAGAATAAGCCAATATCGCAACGAATAATGCTTGTCAAATATATCAGAGAACCCAAATTTTCTCCAAACAAAACCTCTGAGAATACTCGGAAAGAGGAGATGAGTAAAGAATACAGTGGAGGCACACCGAACTGGCGGCGGCGACGCGGCGGATGGGCGAGATGACGAGAGACGTGGGGAAATTTAGGTTGATAAATTTGAGGGATGGAATCAATTTGAAATGACTCGGCGGGACTGAAGGATCCAACTGAAAATAAATTTATGCACGAGATGACAAGTCAATGGCAAGGTCTCCGGCATCGCTGGTTGAATACAGAAGCTCTAGTGACAAGTCAAAGTTCAAATTTTGTCAAGTTGTAATTCAAATTTTAACAAAATCTTACTTGACAGTTATTAACCAAACTTCAAATAAAAATTTGTCAAAACTCGAATTATAACTTGTCAATATTTTATGAATAAGGAATCAATTTAAAGAATAACTTTATTTTTTAAATTTTATTTTGATACTAATAAATGTAACTTGATTTGGCTCTTTTAGTTTACTTGTTCTTTTCTTCCCTGTGTATAAAAAAAACTACATATTTTTCAATACATCACATAAATTATAACTTACAAATAGAATGTTTTTCTATGGATTTTTTCATGTGAAACTTGCTTTAGACTATTATGGATTTTTTTAAACCACCCCGTATACATTCAGGAAATTTATATCAATATATCCTTAAAAGGAATAACAAAATAAGTTGGGCCATTTTGTACATGCGATGCACGTGACTCTTCTCTATTTTTACTGTTACTAATCACAGTGATGTTGAGCGTCAGAGATAAAACACAGCATACTTCAATGATTGTCATGGATTTTTTTTTTGTTACAAAAATTTTTAAAAAGGGGTTGGGCTCACCCACGATCCAAGGGCAGGGCGAAGTCTCTCTTCCTCTTAGACGATACCAATGTCGGACAGGGCGAGCTGTCTATTACCTTCAGGCGTAAACCTAAATACCCAAGAGCTAAGATGCCTCCCCAAACGCCGCGACTGGAACTACAACAAAGTGGTACTCCCCAAGGTTCGAACACACTCTAAATGATAATATATCTTACCCCTTTGCCAATTGAATCCACGGACGATGGGTAGTGATTGTCATGGATTGAATGAATGGTCAATACATGCACAGACATATTAGGCCTTATTACATACAATTGGAATGGGCCTCGGGCCCATGACTTAAACAAAAATAGTTCTACAAATTTTCTACACTACCCTAAACATATATATATATATATTTCCTATCCATCCTCCATAGTTCAACTGATAAAGGGATAAGACATAAGATCATTTAGAGTATACTCAATTTCTAAAGAGTACCACTTTATTGTAGTTTCAGTCGCAGTATTTGGGAAAACATTATAACTCATGGGTACTTAGATTTAAATTTAAGGGTAATAGACAATTTATCCCGACTGACATTAGTATAACCTAAGAGAAAGGGAGACTTCAACCTGCTTTTCAATCGTAGGTAAGTACAATCCTTTTCTAAAATTTTTTATACGTATATATATTTCCCATAACGAGTCTTGTTTGTCTTTTCCTTCCTCAAATGCCATAAGTATGAGGTTGGGAGCCATTGGACTCCAAGTGGCTTACAACCACTTATCAAAAAATAAATCCAATATATACTTTCTTTGATGCAAAATTATTCCTTTCTTGGACCTAGCTAGTTCAATTTTAAGAAAATATTTCATTTCACCTATGTCTTTAATTTTAAAAGTATTATGAAGGAGTTCTTTTACTTCACTTATTCTCTTATTCGAATTATCAAGAGATCATCAACATAAACAAGTATCATTATCATACCACAATAAAAGTTTGTAAGGACAAGAGAATAGTCATGTTTGCTTTGGGTGAAACCACATTTAATAAGAGCTTTAGACAATTTATAGTTCCATTGCGACTTGTTTAGGCTCATATACAATGATTTATTCAATTTGCACCCCATATTCTTCCCTTTACTTTCAAAGCCTTGATATATGGTCATGTAAACCTCTTCCTCAAGATCTCCTTACAAGAAAACATTATGAATATCTATATGAAATAAATTCCAGTCATTTATAGTAACCATTTTTATAATTATTCTCATGGTCACCATTTTAACCACAGGGACAAATGTTTCATGGTAATTTATCCCTTCTATTTAGGTATAGCCTTTTAACATTAATCTAACTTTGTATTTATCTACTTCTCCACTAGTTTTATATTTAATTTCTGAGCACCCATTTACATCCTATTGCTTTTTTCCCTTTTGGAAGAGGCACTATCTCCCATGTTTGATTATTCTCCAAAGCCTCAATTTCAATGTTCATTGCTTTCACCTATTCTTCACTGCAAATGGCTTCCTCATACGAGTTAGGTTCAGAAACATAATCTACATTATACAAGTAACACATGTGAAATGAAGAGATATTTGCATATGATATATGGTTCTCAATAGGATATAGACATTTAGATTTTGCTTTATATGCTGAATCCATTCCTATTACGTTACAAACATCCTTTGCCTAAATAGAGGCTTTCTTTTCTCTACGTTGTCTCATAGTGAGCTGATGCCGTATAGGCAATAGACTCATGATTCTCGTCCTCAATTCCTTGTTCTAAAGGTTCTGTTGGTGCATTTTCAGTTTTTCACCATGAGGATTTAGTGGCTGGTTTGTATCAATGGGAAATTCATAATCAAAAGAATCAAAATAAAACATTTGTCTCAATTCATTGGTCACTCCCCCCTTGGTCAGTGGGCATGCTATCTTTGAAGGGAAATTTATCCTCTACAAAGTTAACATGCCAACTGACCAACATGCCTTTTGTTCTCAAATCAAGTAATACAAAACCCTTTTGGTGTGGGGGGTTATCCTAGAAAAACATAAGGAATGGAGCGAGCTTGAAATTTATCACATGCAACCACATCAGTAGCCTAAGCCAAACATCCAAAAGATTTCAAATGTTCATAGTTAGGGGCAGTACCATAAACCTTCTCATAAGGTGTTTTGTAATCCAAAATCCTAGATGGAATTCTATTTACAAGGTACACAGCAGTCTTCACACACTCACTCCAGAATTTTATAGGAATTCTAGATTGAATTATAAGGCTTCTAGATATCTGCATGATAGTTCTATGTTTTCGCTCCACTATTTCATTTTGTTCAGGTGTATAGGGGCATGATGATTCATGAATAATTCCTTTTTCTAATACAAACTTCCTAAGATCATGATTAATGAATTCAGTGCCATTATCACTTCTTATTTTCTTAACATGCATAGAGAATTGGTTTAGAACATATGCCACAAAGTTCTTTATGTGGGTGACAGTTTCAGATTTATGTTTCATTAAGAAGATCCACGCGGCTCTAGAAAAATCATCTACCATAGTTATAAAATATTGGCGTCCTTGGTGTGTGGGAACTTTGTAAGGCCCCCGTGCAGTAATTCAAAACTGCACATACTTTTTATACAACTTGATGGGAAAGGGAACTTGGTTTGCTTTTATTGGAAACAAATGTCACAATTTTTATTTATAAAATCATCCTTTTGGCTTATAACACCCAAATGCCTAAGTACAGATAAAGACGCATGCCCAAGTCTAAAATGCATTAACCAAGCACTACTCAATACAAGTGTCGCATTTGCTTTGTTTACAAAATTTGTAACATCAGTGACATGTTCTTTCTTATGTTGTAATATGTAAAGACCATTGACAAGTTTACCAGTCCCCTCATCTTCCCACCTTGAAGGCCCTTCATAAGACAATATTCAGGGGAAAATATAACCATGCCTTGTTGTTTACTGAGTTTTGACACTGAAATCAAATCAAATTTTAATTGTGAGCATACAGTACATTTTCTAGCTTAAAATCAGCAGAGAACTTTACTTGCCCAATATGAGTTACGGGAACCTTGTCTCCATTAGGTATTCTAACATTTTTAATAGGTCCAGTATAGATTTCATAGCTATCTGAAGTGACAAGTGTCCTACAAGGTGAGTGGTTGCCCTTGAGTCAATTACCCAATTAGTGTGTGTTTAAAGTATTGAGATTCGCTCAAACCTGTACCGGTCAGGGCGTGAGCTGTTGCAGTAGTTTCCATATCCTTCTTCAGGAATTCCAGCAGCCTTTCATACTGTTCTGGAGTGAATGTTGGTGAGACAGTGTTTGCAGGAACCGTCGCTCTTTCTGGGTCGTTTTCCGAAAGATGAGAACGGTGAAGAAGATAATGGAGTGGATATGTGCGGGGGTTCCAATGATAACCTGCCTGTTAATGGGATTCTAATGGAAAATTTCTCCATCTTGCAGCGTTCGGTAGTGCAGAGAATTAGAGCATGGGGAACGGATTAGATTTTCCACAGAAGCTGCTTGATGATTTGTGCCTAACAAAATAACGCATGGGTACTTTTCAGTCTTTGAGGTCGACCCATGCAAGTATTGGTATTTGAATTTCTTTTGTGATTAATTAATTTAAGTTCTTCCAATTTTCCAATCATTAAATTATATTCATCTTGCGCCACGTGCGCACGGAGAGTAAATGAGTGTATTATTGGGGTCTGATGGTAAGATCTAAAATTAAGCCCTCTAGATTAAATTTAATATATAATTTTTTTAATAATAAATATTTTCTTGAATAAACTCACAATTATGAAATTTTTTATTTTAAAATTTTCATATATTAAAATAAAAATATTTAAAATATAAAAATTATATTATATTAAAGTTAAGCTGTTTAAAATTAATTTAAACGGTTTAGAAGATGAGCACGAAATGTGCTCATGAATTATTTTGGTTTAGCCATGCAAATGCTTTCATATACCATGCATATAGGTTGGGCAATGTTATGTTATGATTATTTATTTTTCAGAAAATATACCATTGACATTTTGAGCACAACACACGTGTTAAAGATATTGGGACAAAAGTATTTTTCTGAATGTTATATCCAAACAAGAGAGGATTTTATCATCCCAAAGATCGGGATAGCATGCATGTTGACGTGTTAGTAGTTGTAGCACTAATTTATGCACTGATTACATATATCCGCGAGTTAATGCTTGTTTTCATTGCCAGTTTAAATAAACTTTTTTTTTTTTAAAAAAATAGATTATAAAAATAAAGATTTTAGATAACATTTAGAAAATAGTTTATAAAGAAAAACTTATAAAAAAATAATTATAAATAAATAAATATTTAGATAGTTATTATTATAAAAAATTTTGTGATTGATAAATTATTAAAAAATATATAAAATAAAAAAATATTAATTATCTAGATTGTGACACTGTTTATTATCACTATTCATAATCAATGTTCATATTCTTCTTTTCTTTACCAATGACAAAGATCAACGAGTACAGGGGAAGACTAGTGGTGATCCACGGCAGTGTCTTTTTCTACAACGACCTGGTGGACATCGACATCTTCTTCCACTGCGAGTATACGGTGAGACGCGACTACCTTCTTCCTCCTTCCTTATTCTGACGAGCATATTATAGCATACTTCTCTATTCTAACGAGCATATGGCATAGAGAAGAGAGAGAGAATATAAGAGATGTTGTAAAAAAAATAATAGTAAAATAATAATTTGATAGTCTATAAGTTCTTTTACTATTTCAGAAGTTATTTTTAATAGCTTATTCAAAACTTTGACTCTAAACTATAATTTATTTTAAAAGTCTTTTAAAAAAATATAACTGTTTATTTTAAAATTTTTCTAAACTAAATTTTAAATAAAAAAAACCTTTTTAAAACCTTGATTTTCTTCTTACCCAAACACATATATTATCATTTTCTACTTTATATTAAAATATTTTAAGTATATAGAGAAAGTATTATAGTTAGTACTAACATTTTTCAAAAAATTTATAGTGTGATAGGATTAATCATTATTTTTTTTGTAAATACTTTAGGTTTAAGTATTTTTTAGCATTTCTTTAATCTCTAAATCTTTTTTACAATTTTTATTTCTGTTGACGATAATATATTTGTTTTATTTTTATAATAATTGAGTTATTTTTAGATAATGTTAAGTATATAACTAATATTTTTAGTAGTGTAATTTAGGGGTGGGTACGAAACGGGTTATCCCGATCCTATCTCAAGATAGGACACGGGACGCATTTGGCGTCCCGTGTCCCATCCCGTTTTGAATATATCCCGATCTCTTTCAGGAACGGGATATGTCAGGATGGGTTTGGGAATTCCTGAACTAATTTAAAAATAAATAAATTATTAGATATTTTATGTACATCATATCTATTAGTAACATATAATCAAAACACAAAAAATAATAAAAAAAATTAAATTCTCTTTATTATGATTAGCAATTTAAAATAATAAATACTATTAATTATACTATAAATATTATTATTTTTTCACTTCATAATTGAAGTTATTGCTTCATCTGTAAAGAAATAAATACATGTAAGGAAGGGAAAAATACAATCATCTAATAAATAATATGTATAAGTAATATCATTTTCTTTTTTTTATTTTTTATAAAAAATAAATAAAATAAAAATATTTTTTATTTTTTTAAAAAAATATTCGGGACAGGATGAGAATAATGAGGATTAGACTGAGACCTGTTCTATCCCATCTGGACCCTCTTTTTTATCCTATCCTAACTCTTTATAGAATAAGATAGATTTATCTTAAATTATTCAGGATCAAATCGAAATAATATGAGTCAATGAGAAAAAAAAGATTATTTTACTGTAATTTTAGTTAAAAAGGTATTATGATGGAAGGCTTAGTATTTTTATACAAATATTTTCTTCCTTTCTCCAACGCATGGAATTCATGATTCCCCTGTCACGTGACCTAATTTGAAATACCCTGAAATTTGAACCGAGATCAGCAGGAAGCCACAACAAAAACCGGAAACCCCATTCTCTCTCAATCGAACCTCGGAACCCACCAGCCATGGAAGGGATACTCATAGATTGTGTGCAGAAGAGTCTTCGCCATTTCATGCACAACAACGCCATCTTCTTATGCGAACGCCTCTGCGCCGAGTTTCCCGCTGAGGCATTTTTCTTTTTCTTTCTCCTCCATAAATATATAATATTTACGTTTTTACCAGTATGACTTCACCTTTGTAATTGCCTGTCCGTTCATGTTTTCTTTTTCTTTTTCACTGTAAGAATCGTTAATTGGAAAGAGTAAGAACTTGACAATGTTTAATATTTTCCTTCTATTCCTTTGTGCTTCTAAGCAAGCTTCCGATATTTGTGCCTCGAGATCGATGGTTCTGATAACCCAGCTATTTGATTCAGGTGTTACTCTTGAGGTTTTGGAGTGGTGGTTGTTTTTGGAAGATTTGGCTTCTTACGTTTTAGCCTCTTGGCCAATCTGCGTATCTGGTTTAGTCATATGCTTAGTAGGGTTATATCGGTAGAATCTGCTGCTTTTAGACCTTAATTAGTTTTTTTTTTTTACAGTAATGAGTAGTAGATGATGATTTGTCCCTCCAAAATTCGAAGTGGCAACTGCAGTAATACTGGAAGGGTTTCTTAGCGTTTTGAAGTTCTTAACTACCTTAAAATAAACTTTGTAAATATATTGGTGTATTCAAATGATTATTTGGCGTGACATGGGTTGCTTCTCCAAAGGTTTTAGCTTTAGGACTAGAGTCCCAAGATCACTTTCTGTATAGCTTCTATTATATAGAAACTCTTGTCTGAGTGTAACCTGACACTTTGTACCTTAAATTCAATTACACACAACAAGAACACACATCGTTCAACATTGTTAAAGTTTTTTATAGTTTTTAAAAACAGAATTGTGCTCTTATAACCTTGTGATCTGTACTTCTTGCTAATGAAATTTGCTTCCCGCCCTTTCTATGAAATTTGTTATTTTATAGTTTTTTGCCTTCTCCATGCTAGTTTTACCTTCTGACTTTCCCTTGTCCAGGCAAATTTGCAATTACTAGCTGGATGTTATTTGCAGAGCAATCAAGCTTATTCTGCTTACCATATCTTAAAGGGTATGCTTCTTGCAGTATAAAAGTCTCAATCAACTTTTGATATACACCTGTTGTTTTATTTGCATATGACAATTCTTCTTTTGTTTGTTGTACTTTAATTTGTTTTATATGTATATAATATAACATTTTCTTTCTTTGTTTGCTATCCCTGCACTGCAGTGTTTCTTATTGTATCTATCTCTTATCTTTCTTTCCTTTTTTTTTGCTTGAAGGAACAAAAATGGCTCAATCCCGGTACTTGTTTGCTGTATCGTGCTATCAGATGGGTCTTCTTAGGGAAGCTGAAGCGGCATTATGCCCTGCTAATGAACCTAGTGCAGAGGTATCGTGCATATATGATATTGTGTTTTATATTATCTCATGTATCTTTTAAAGAAGTTAGAATAGTCTCCTGGCTGCAAGAACATATTTTTCATTAACTGATAGGCCTTTTTTTTTGGTCTTCTCATCTTTTCTTCGTCTGCCTCTCTTTTTTCTTTGTTTATACTCTTGGTCTGCCTTATTTCTAGTAAAGATGCCCATTCTTGGATGCATATGCATTATTCTATATCACATGGGTTCTATAATGTACATTGTTCTGCTTTAGGTTTCTTTTTCTACGAGAAGGTGAATAATTATTTGATTTTTTTCGCCTGACTTGCTTTGCAGGTTCCAAATGGTGCAGCCGGTCATTATCTATTAGGACTCATATATAGGTTGATCATGCCTCATCTGTCTTATCAACTGTCATTTATTTTGTGTGAAGCATCCTTTTACTCTTGTGTGAAAAGAAGCAACCTGATCTTGGTTAAATCAGATCAAATAAGTGCATGAAGATGTGTCATAGTGATCATAAATGGGAAACTTTAATCTCAGTTTTTTTTTCTGGCATGTGCAAGAAGCTAAATGGAGTGATAGCTATATTGTGCACCTGATCTATGCAAGGCTTTAGAATTTCAAAAACTGTTTCAACAAAAATGTGTTTATAGTACTTTTGGAACTTTATTGATATTCATACCTTCAAAGCCAAATGTTTTTATTTTTATAGGTAGGTTTATCAGTAAGATACCATATATTTTTAGTGTGACAGATAATTAACGACTTGCTGGATAAGGCAAACCATTGATGATGTTCTTGAGTATGTCCCATAATTTGATTTGAACACTTGGAACTTGAACTTTAAACCAGTTCTGGGGCATCTATTTTTCTGGGCTAACATGCTGATTTGATCAATAATGTTCAAGACTTTGGCAGGTGTCCAAATCTACCAAACAGATTACTGATGAAATAAATTTTTTCTCAGTTAGAATAGTTCTTCTTCAAACCTCTTTCTTCACGACCTCCGTCCATCTCTTGTTTCTTAGATATTTGTTTGTTGATTACCATAAAGGATTTTGTATTGTGCTTTGAATCTCTATTTTTTTTTGTTCTTTTTGGGGGATTGATTTCCATTTGATCCTCATCTTTAAATATCTGATTCATTGCTGCTCTTAATTTATCTATTGCTATATTCACCCATCCTGCCTTTCTACATCGTTCTGTCCATTTAAGATAACATTCTGCAAAGTTTGCCCTTTTCCCCCTCAAATTATTTTTTTTTTTCAGGTACACTGACAGACGGAGAAGTGCTGTACATCATTTTAAGCAGGCACTATCAGTGGATCCGCTGATGTGGTCAGCATTTGATGAGTTGTGCATATTAGGTGAGTAAGGCAGATAATCATGTTATTCACCTGATTAACAGTGCTCTTTTGGCACAACAGTTTGAGACCCTTGTTCATTTAACTGAGGTTGAGAGGACTACTCAAGAGATGTATATTGAAGACTTGTAGATGTGGTAACATTGTAATTGGATGATGTAGCCAAGGGGGGCAGCTGCTAAGAGAAACTTAAGTAGTCCTACTGAGGATGTAGCCAAGGAGGGCAGCTACTCAAACAATAATGGGAGCTGTTTTTTGTCTACTGAGGATGTTGTTAGAGGGATCACTAAATTTTTGCCTAGTTTGAGTTTTGGTGCAGTATCTAGATGTCCCTTCCCGATACATTTTCTATATTGATTTGGGTTTTATTTGGAGCAAGTTGAAGCTTGTATAATCTTCAACTTGAGGATGTGTTAAGAAAGTGCAACTCCAACTGGATATGGAGTTAATCTTTATCTTGAAAAGTATATCATCATCTAGAGTATTAAGAGTTTAATATTATTTAGGATTCTTAGTTATTGTTTATTGTTATCTGTTTTTAAAGAACAATTCTACCGTTATCTATATAAGTATATATTGTAGTTGACTTCTATTTTAATGTCATTATGAATGACTGGAAGAGGGGCCACCCCATTGAATTTTTGAATATTCTGCCTCTGTGCAAGCCTACTCATTGGTTATATTTCTGTTCTTATCTTAAATTTCATGCACAGAATGGAGCTGGAACTAACTAATGCAAAATAACCTTATTTTCATTACAAGGCTGTTTCATTGTTTGTCAAAATGAATGAATCAAGTTATGATTTCTTTTCTGTATTTTGTCATCATGATCATCATCACCATCATCCTAATTTTGTTTATAAATGTTAGGTTCTGCTGAAGAAGCAACTGCATTTTTTGGTGAAGCAGCTGCTGCACAAATACAAAAGCAATACCTAAATGATTCAGCCTCTTCATGCCTGCAAACATCAGCTGAAGATCGTAATGTGGTTTCTGCCAAACACACTGTCTCAGAAGACATGAATCCAAGGCATTTAAAACACGTTCAAGGCAATAATTTAAAGGATATTCCTGGCAATCACAATGGAACGTCTATAATAGGAGGAACTTCCAGTCAACCAATTAATAGTGGTCCTTCCAACTTATCATTTTATAATACCCCTTCTCCAATGGCGGCACAGGTAATTGCATCTAGTTTGATAGTCTCTTTATTAGCTTCTGTTTTTCCAATAATTCATGAAAAAATTGTGGAAATATTAGAATGTTAACCTAGTCATTGTTTCTACAGTTATGAAAAATGATTATGAAATATTAAGTGAAAGTATTGTTCATTTCTATGATTTATTGGAGGATAACATCATTTTCTCAACTGGTTTAATGTTATTGCTTGATATCCTTTCTAATGATTTTTGCAGCTGTCAGGTGTTGCCCCACCCCCCTTGTGTAGGAATATGCAGCCCAATGGCCCAAACCTTAGCACACTTGGCGCTGACAGTTCTCCCAAGTCTACAGTGAACTCAACTATTCAAGCTCCTCGAAGAAAGTTTGTGGATGAGGGAAAGTTACGAAAGGTTGAGGATCTTCAAGACACAAGTCTTTTGTTATTTTACTTCCCTGTGCAAGTTTGCTTAATTAAAAAAGAAAAAAGAAAAAACTCATCAACCTCTGTAAGTTACTTTATGTAGAGATATTAATCTGAAAAATAGTGTTAGAGCCTTAAGTACCTTGCTAATTATGGAAGCTTTTATCTCTTCAGACAGTATTGGCACTTGGCGTTGTTTGTTTATGGTTAACATGGGAACTTGCAATCTATTGTCAAATATTTTGTTTGGGTTAGGGGTTTCTTTTATTTGAGGAATGCCAGATTTTATTCTGGCAGCATTATTGGACATCTCATTTGTTTAATCTATTTATGAGCCATATTCAGTTTCTGAGTTTAGCTTTTAATTTCATGTTGTCTTTTATTCTCCTTTACTGGTTTTGATGTCAACTATAATTGCCACACATTGGGAGCTGATATTCGAATTTAGTGTTTCTAAAAAATTTACTGCATGCTTGCATTTATAAGTATACTTGCTTGATATTGAGGTTTCTTCTTCTCACCATTTCTTGCCTTTCATTTTTCAGATTTCTGGTAGATTATTTTCTGATTCAGGGCTTCGACGTAGCACAAGACTTGCTAGTGATGCAAGTGCAAATGTAAATGCTAGCACAACAGGTGTATCTGGAAATGGAAATAATAACTCTTCTAAGTATCTTGGAAGTTCTAAGTTTAGCTCCATGGCATTTCGTAACACAACAGTCCGTAAAGGGACATCATGGGCCAATGAGAACATTGATGAAGGTGGTGAATCTTTATACAAGAAATTAAAACTGTTTTATGTGCATTTATGGAAATGTCTTCCTGCATCAATACCATTGTTTTGTTTTGATAGTATTTTGCCATTTATTTTCATTATAAATTGCATCCTAATTCATGATGACAGGTCTCTGTTGTTGGTTTATCCTCCTTTTTGATTTTTTTGATGTAAGAGTAGTGGAGGGATCAAGAAAAGCATCAATTTCTTTAGGTACTGACTTACTGCTGTGATTCCCCAAATGATATGTCTGATGGGGGATTATGCAGGGGAGGGGAAGGAAGGTTTTATTATGCTACCTTAGTTGGGAGTTAGGAGTTGTTAAAAAGGAGGGAAAGGGGAGGTAAACGAATTTTCATCAAAACCTTTTTTTTGTTTGGGAGTTATTAACAAGTGAGGAAGGATAATAAAGGATTTTCAACTAACCTTTCCCGTCCATAGTTCTCCCTTCTTTATGTTATTAGGTACTTCTGATATGGAGGAGAAGGTTTCTTCAAACAAGGGACAAAGAAGTTATCTTTCCACTCTCCTTGTCTTCCCTTCCATTTTGTTTGATTGCTTTCCATCTTTGTCCTTCCAACTCTTAAATCTAGGGTCTATTTATTTGTGGGTGTAATGTGTAGTGTTTCTAGTACTTCTTATGCAAGTCAATATACAAGGACAACCAATTGTAGTACGCCCTATACTCCTTAACATCTTACAGTATATTACAGATACTCTCGTCTACTGTCTAGCGCCTATGGATTCTGTCTAAATGGGAGATGTCTGGTAGCAATATATATTTGCTGCCATTTCTATGTTGAAATCTAATCTCTGCGAGTATAATATAATATTGGTAAAGATTTTGTAAAGAATTTGCTGGAATGATATCTTATTGAATCACATTAATCATCCCCTGAAGAATTTTTTATTTCCAATGATACTGTTGGTTTTTGTGATTTTTTCAAAAATTTACTGTCAGTTAAGAACACCCGAGTTATTTTAATATTTGGTAATAGCTATAAACTACATTGCTAATACCTCTTCATTTATTAATTCTTTAGGGAGCCGTAATGATGTTCTTGATGACTCTCGTTTAAATATTTCTTCAACAGCTGCTATTTCATCTCCTGGGATTGAAACTAAATCTTGTGAACAAGAAGGATCCAATTTTTTAGTTGGTGGGCAAGTCTTGAGTCTTTCTAAAGTCATTACAGGTGCCTCAGAAGTGTTAAGTCTATTGAGAGTTCTTGGTGAAGGCTATAGACTTGCCTGCCTATACAGGTGCCAGGTATTAATTGGTTATTTTGGTATAAAAGCGAGTTTGTGTTTATATTTTTCCATTTAATGAGGGGAAGAAACCTGAGCGGAAAATAGTTTTTCCTTGATTGTTTCTCATGTCCGTCTATTGGTATTGCAGGATGCACTTGAAACATATATGAAACTTCCACATAAGCATTACAACACAGGCTGGGTTCTTTCCCAGGTAACATAAGCATTGAGTTAAAGATTTACCATCATTCTTATGATGTTTTCAGTTCTGTTGACTGTTTAGAAAATGAGAGGATGCCTTTCCTTATGTCGGCTAAGGTCTGATGCATCTGGGTCTCTGTTGTCTTTTACTGTTTTCTTTTCTAATCTAACTTGGGAGGCACTTTTATCATATTTCTTATTGTGCGACATACTGGAATACTGTACTGGAATACAGCGGGGAAGCATGAAACTGATTCTTCTGTATATTTCACTACTCTATCATATTACATATATACACATTATGGATCCCAGATCTGGTGGGATTTATAGAGTAAAATCAGGGAATAAATCAAGGAATAAAATCAAGATATAATCTCCTATAATCTCTCCTAATTAATCCCTATAATGTCTTTTAATTTAATTCTAATATCTTTTACACTCCCCCTCAAGTTGGAGCATAGATGTTTATCATGTCCAACATTCCAATTAGATATTTGAATTTATCTCGAGTTAATCCCTTAGTAAGCACATATGCTCTTTGTTCTTTTGAGGGAATATATTTGAGGTCAATTGTTCCCTCATCAATATTTTTTTTGATGAAATGTCAATCTATCTCTATATGTTTTGTTCTGTCATGCTGCATTGGATTATGTAATATATTGATCGTTACCATGTTGTCTGAGTGCAATTTGATAGGTAGTTTATTAGCATTCTCGACTCTTCGAGTACCCGCTTTACCTATAAGTCTTCACAGATTCTAAGAGCTATAGCTCTAAACTCAGTTTCAACACTGTTTCTAGCAACCACACTTTGTTTTTTACTTCTCCATGTGACTAAATTCCCCGAGACATAGGTAACATAACGTGAGGTGGATTTTTTGTCCTCTTTATCACCTGTTCAGTCAGTATCTGTTAACATCTCTACATTTCTGTTGATATATTTTTTAAACAGGAGGCCTAGCCCGGGAGAGCCCTTCAAGTATCTTAGAATCCTGTAGACATCATTCAAGTGTTTTTGTTTAGGGTCATGAGAATGTAGGCTAACCACACTAATAGTATAAGCAATGTCTAGTCGAGTGTGTGACAAGTAAATTAATTTACCCACTATGCGCTGGTATCTTCCCATATCCACGGCCTTCCCCAGTTCTTTATCACTGATTTTGTTAGCTTGTATAGGAGTATCGCTTGGTCTACAACCAAGCATACATGTTTCTTAGAGGAGATCTAGTATATATTTCTTTTGCGAGATACTGATTCCCTTAGCAGATCTAGCAACTTCTATAACGAAGAAATATTTCATTTCTACTAGATCTTTAACCTAGAATTCTCTGTTCAGAGCCCTTTTAATTCTATCATTCTCTACTGAATTACCTGTGGGAACAATATCATTGACATATACTGTCAATATCACAATCCTTTCATTTAAATGTCTGAAGAATAGAGTGGTCATTCTGTCCTTGTGTATAGCCTTGGCCTTTTAGTATCTTGGTAAGCCTCTCAAACCATGCTTGAGGAGATTGTTTTAAGCCATATAATGACTTCTTCAGTCTACACACTTGGTTTTCCCTCCTTCCGGGCAATCGTAGAGGCGTTTTCATGTATACTTCTTCCTTTAATACCCCATTTAAGAATGCATTTTTGATATCCATATAGTGTAGTGACCAATCTAGGTCTGCAACAAGAGAAAATAGGATTATGATAGTTTTTAGCTTGGCTACTAGTACAAATGTCTCTGTGTAGTCCATACCGTAAATTTGATTGAAGCCCTTCGCCAGTAAACTTACTTTATATTTATCAAGACTCCCATCAGCACGATATTTTGGGGTGAATACCTATTTGCAGTCTACTGTTTTTTTGCCCTTAGGTAGTTAAACTATTTTCCATGTTCTTTAACTTTCCAGGGTCTTCATTTCTTCCATCACCGCCTTTCTCCATTTAGGACTATCAAGAGCTTCATGTATATTTTCTGGTATTCTGATATGATCAAGATGAGATATGAAAGCAAAATATTTTGATGATAAAGTCTGATAAGAGACAAACCTCTCTATAGGATGTCTAGTACATGTCATTTTGCATCTCATGGCCAGAACTTTCTCCTAGTTCAGACTCTTGGAGTGTGTCATTTGCTTGTAGTGTATTTCCTGTCATGTTCATGTTTTTGATGGTATAGACTTGACTCCACCTGTTGGTGTCTCCCCTTGAACTAGTGTTCTCTTCACATTCCTTAGGCACCTTATGTACTATTTCCTCAAGGACATAGATTCGATCAAGTTCATGTTGAGGGTATATGGATTTGGTGTCTGTCTGGGTGGTCTGAGGTTCACTAAGTCTCCCCCTGAACTGAGGAAGTATAAAAGGGAACAGTTTAATGGAAGGTGACATCACAAGTAACATCGAGTCGTTTAGAGACGGGATCAAAACGTTTGTACCATTTTTGGTTCCTAGTAGGCCCCTAGGTAAATATATTTGACGGCTTTGAGGTTGAGTTTATGGGAATAGTGTAAGTGAACAAGGGTAATACAACCAAAGACTCTTAGAGGTAAGATATTCTCAAGATATGATATGTTGAAATGGTGGTGAAGGACCTGGAGAGGAGTTTGAAAGGACAAAGGTTTGCAAGGCATTCGATTGATCAAGAAGGTAGCTGTGAGAATAGCATTATCAGGAACAATGCTACGGAGAGCTCGAGCAGTTTTTAGGATGTGTCTATTTTTGCGTTTGGCAATACTATTTTGTTGGGGGTTGTGAGGATAAGAACTCTTATGGGTAATATCGTGCTGTTTAAGAAATGTTGATAATGGATGGTTGAAATACTCAGTACCATTATCAATATGGAGAGTTTGGATTTTGTGCCGAATTGTGTATGGATCATATTATAAAAATCAATAAATGTTTAACATACTTAGGTTTTATCCTTTAAAAGGAAAACCCAACTGACATGGGTATGGTTATCAATAAGAGTCATGAACCATTTTGAACGAGTACGATTTGGGACAGGGGACGAATCCCCCACAAGTCACTGTGGATAATTGAAAAGGGCTTAGAGGGGCGATATTAAACAATGTGAAAAGAAGTGTGATGATCTTTTGCAAGTTTACATGAATCACAATAAAATTTCGAGTTTTTATTTGAGCAAATTGAAGGAAACATCTTACACATATTGAAAATGTGGATGTCCTAATCTGTTGTGCTGTAACTCCAACTCATTAGTTCTAGTCATAGACCTTATTACAGAAATAAGGTACTGAATCATGACAGTCATTTAGGTAATATAGCCCATCAAGCTCCTTAGTAACACTAATTGTTGTCCCCATGAATATTTCCTGAAAGACAAAATTAGTAGCAAAGAAATCAACATGACATCGTTCCTTTTTATTCAGTTGGCTTAGATAATAAATTGCCTTTCAATTTTGGGACAGGTAAAACGTCATGAAGTTTTAGCATAGCAGAAACATTAATGGTACCACTACCAGTCATTAGTGAATTAGAAGCATCAGCAATTTTAACTGAGGCGTAACGTTGTAGGAGTATAATTTGAAAATAATGAGATATCATTAGTCATATGATCAGAGGCACCTAAGTCTATTATCCAACTATGACATATATGCTTAACTTTAATGGTAGTAAGAGCTTTAAAGAAATTACCTCACTGTACCACAGTAGCAATAGGTTGTTTATGGGACTATTTTTCTAGGGCAGTTAGACGTTTTAAAATAACAGCCAATGGATCTGGGCTTTGTTGGGCCAAGTGGCATACTAGTAGGTGCATGGACCCCCTCGTCTGAACTGGAGGCTTTGGCCAAGTACCCTTTGGGCTTGTGTTCTAAACTAGTGGCTTCTCGTGAAGGTCCTATCATTTCTCCTTGTTGTGGCCCAGCTTCTTACAATGCTCACAGACGGGTTCTCTCCTAGAGTCTAGAATGCAAGTAGCAAGGGCGGATACCTCAGTGATCACTGGCCGAGAAGCTACAAGGGCAATAGCATTATCTGGTCCTCATCCTTCAGGAGAGCAAAGGCCTCGGGGACAAATGGGAGAGGAACTCGAAGAGGAGGCACCACGGACATCATCGTAAATAGGATAAGGCCAATGAGAAGTTCAAACAGACACTCTTCCTCTAGAGCTTGACGGTAATCGCCGGTGTCATTAGCGTTTCTCCAGATAGTGTTGTAGTAGGTTGAGTTTTTGTGACAGTGCCGTCTTCGCCAGAAAATATCCTGCTTAGTGGCCTAGAGGCGAGCTCACTGATCAAAGGTGAGAGGCATTCGGATGTTTACCATATGCTTCCTTCACTGGGACCTAGATTGCTTTGGCTGAAGAGAGGAACATGAAGCTTCTTCGGACAACAGGGAGCATGTAGTTGAGGATCCATGAAGCTACTAGGGAGTTGTCTGACTTCTATCGACGACGGGTACTGGCATCGTCTGTGGGCGGCTGGATGCTTTGGATCAAGTCAAGTTTGTCCCGACCGTCAAGGGCAAGGAATATTGACTGACTCTATTCCAGATAATTATCGTCGATGAGATATTACAGCATGATGAGGATGGTTAACCATTCAAGGCCAGTGACTTCGGCTGTATTGAGACATGACCCACTGTTGGACAAGTCAGTGCCATTGGAGTCCGCGGTAGAAGAATGAATAGATTAGGCTGCCTGACACCATATTGTGTTACCTACTGGAATACAGCAGGGAAGTATGAAACTGATTCTTCTGTATATTTCACTACTCTCTCATGTTACATATATACACATAATGGATCCCAAATCTGGTAGGATTTACAGGGTAAAATCAGGGAATAAATCAAGGAACAAAATCAAGATATAATCTCCTATAATCTCTCCTAATTTAATTCTATCTTCTACATTTATAGTATTTAATCTCTATGTAACTCTGTCAAAATTATGGTTCTCTTGGTACTGTGGAACAAACCTTGAATTATATCACAGAATGGTGAGGTCACAAAGTAATAAAATAGTGGCGAGTGTGACTATTTCAATTTGATTGGAGGCTATGAGTCTATAACTCTGATAGAAAATACAGAAAGCTCCTTTTTGAATTTACCCCCTGATAAACTCGTTGATGTTCAATGTTTACACCCTGCATCAGACCTATATATTTGCCCCTCTTATATACAGTAAACTGAAAAGCATAAAACAAACATATTTAGTAATTACACAACTTAGATTAGATTATCAAGTTTGACCTAAATTGATGTCCTCATGAAATCATTTATGCTTCAGAGTTTGGGCCAACTCATTTTCTTGATGCAAATAATATTGCATTCTCTCAATTTTGAAGTTCTTGAATTCCTAGAGGTTTCACAGGATTCTTCCTTTGAGGGATGTCTTGCCTTTTTTTGATATGGAAGTCTCATGACTTCATAAAAAAGCTGGTTCTCCTATGTATCTCCCACTATTCTTGGACGTTTCATATGTCACAATTTTTTTGCAGGTGCATTTGACTCTGTAATGCAACTTTGTTATGTTCTATTGCAGGTTGGAAAAGCATACTTTGAATTAGTTGATTATTTAGAAGCAGATCAGGCATTTTGCCATGCTCGTCAGATTACACCTTATAGCTTGGAAGGAATGGATATATACTCAACAGTCCTTTATGTGAGTAAAATTTAATATATTGTAGATAATACCAATTCTAATTAACGCATGCGGATTTCTCTTTATATATATCCCCATTGAGGATACAACAACAACAAGCCTTTTTCCACTAAAGTGGGGTTGGCTACAGGACAACACATTGCTAATGTGCTCTTTTAACAATCAAATCTTTGGATAGATTGTTAACCTAGAGATCTCTCTCAATAACTTCATTGAGTATTCTTTTATCCTCCTTGAGAATGACATGAAGAAAAAAAAGCGAGGGAGATTTAAATGAAAAGAGTTTCATCAACCAACACACGTGTCGTCCCTATCCCTTGGTACATTGGTGTATAGGAAAAGTGGTTGGCCAAACAACTAAAACTAACTACCTAAGTAGCTTCCTAACTTGTCTTCTCATTTATTATTGACGCTGATATTCGTCCCTAAAAACCCTTGAGGTTATCATTAGAACAAATATAGGAATATATTCACTAAATATCATAAAACAGGATCCTAGTTCCCTCTATACCATGACAGAACGAGAAGTTGTGTAGGATCCCATTGGTCACACTTTATTGATTTTAACCATTGTGTTTCAAAAGTGTTGTCGCATGTATGCAAGGGGCAACAAGGGAATCTATTTTTGTTTTGGCCAAAATAAGGGCATCACTTGCTTCACCTTTGAATCCTTTGCTGATTCCTTGAGTGGTTTCTTTATTGTTGAGAATCTGAGGGTAACAAATGATTCAATGATTTTGTTCATAAGAATAGCTCTCTCTCTCTATATACAACATTGTTACCTCAGGAAAGGAAATGTTTATTACTGAGTAATTTGCCTATAATTATAATTATGAGGATCCTTATAATTGTACCTATACTGATTACTAGATTATATATAATGATATTCCATAACACTTCTCAAGTTGGATTTTTGATGTTAATCATGCTCAACTTGTTACAAATATGATCCACTTGAGTTTCATTCAACTTGTGAAGATATCTCCTAGATGATCTCTATTCTTGACGTAACCTGTAGAGATGACTTTTTCCGCTGTTGCAGCATTTAAAGGAAGATATGAAGTTAAGTTATCTGGCACAGGAACTGATATCAACTGACCGCTTAGCTCCTCAATCTTGGTAGGCATGTTGAACTGTTTTGTGATCATTTGATGGTATAAATTTCATCTTTCTTTTCACCGATATGCTTTCTTCACCATTCACAAGGTCCAAAAGGTCTCTCTGGTGTCTCTGTGTGGGTGTGGGCCCATGTGTAGAACTGCATCCTTTACTTAGACAATGTGCATTTTTTTTAGCAATGTCATACTGCATTTAGGCATATTGAAACTCTGATTTAGTGGGGAAATTTCCATTTTTCTTGACTAATTATTTTTATTGAATTCAATGTTACTCATCACTAATTTTTCTTCATATTGCCAAAAGATTTAAAACAACATCCTTTTCTCTCCCTGCTGAAAGTTAAAATTGCAAACTGCATTTGCAAATATGTGCATTATTCTTTTGTGATGTGATGCTGGCACCACAGTATTAGGGCACAATATGTGTAAATGTATTTTGTCAAAGCTTTGTTTTTCTGGCTCCTGCAGTAACACTTGTTACTTATTCTGGTGTAATATTTCTGTTGAATTGAATGCTCTGGTAGGTGCGCCATGGGCAATTGCTACAGCCTGCAGAAAGATCACGAAACTGCGCTGAAGAATTTCCAACGAGCTGTTCAACTGAATCCTCGATTTGCATATGCACACACCCTTTGTGGACATGAGTATGAACATGTTACTTTTATTCAAGATCTTACATTTCATATTTTTTCAGCAACTCTATGGTCCAGTATTTTGTTTCTTGTAGGTATGTAGCGCTTGAAGATTTTGAGGATGGAATTAAGTGCTACCAGAGTGCACTTAGTGTTGATTCTAGACACTACAATGCCTGGTATGGACTTGGGATGATATATCTTCGGCAGGAGAAGTTTGAGTTCTCTGAACATCATTTTCGGATGGCTTTCCAAATTAATCCTCGCTCTTCTGTTATAATGTCGTACCTTGGTACCGCTTTGCATGCTTTAAAGGTCGATCTCTTGCATACTGATTTTATGAGTGCTTTTCATGTTTGAATTTTTTATACCCTGCATTCTGAAATTATGATTCCATGGTTTGATAGAGAAGCGAGGAAGCGTTGAAGATCATGGAGAGGGCTATTTTAGCGGATAAGAAAAACCCTGTTCCTATGTATCAGAAGGCCAATATACTCATGAGCTTGGAAAAATTTGACGAAGCTTTGGACGTCCTAGAAGAACTTAAAGATTATGCTCCTCGTGAAAGTAGTGTCTACGCTTTGATGGGCAGGATCTATAAGAGGCGTAACATGCATCAGAAAGCTATGCTTCATTATGGTATGGCTTTGGATTTGAAACCGTCTGCAACCGATGCTGCTGCCATCAAGGTAATTTCTTACAACACCAAACCCTTTGCTCTAAAATTGCCAACCAGATTCGCTGTTTGCAATCTTTGATTGTGATTAGAACTTAGGTGGAAGCATTAAAACTTGTCATTTCGTCGTTAATATGGAGAAACAACATCTTACCTCATTGAACTAAGATTCAATTATAAAATTAGCACGGAAGCTTTAATACATGAGTAAGCAACCCCTGAACTCGAATAAACAAAATTTAGAACTAGAAGGAATTTATTGCTAGTCGTTGACTAAAGCATTTTATTAAAGCTATCAAAACCTCAACGGCCTCAACTTGCTAATCAAAATTTAACCATTTTATTGGGGGAATTACTATACAGTCCCACGTAAGCAATCTAAGTACTATGAAGTCTCATAATAAGGGAGCAACATGCAATGACGAAATCTAGTACAAGAAATAACATGTTGCATGTTGCTCATTTGTTGAGACATTTTAGCCATTAGATTGTTTATGTAGGACTGAATAGTAATTCTCCCTTTTGTGTTAGTTCAAAAATTTGTCTTATGATTCTAATTTTATGATTAGGTCCTTAAATTCATGCTCTCTTATACTCATCCAACTTGAATACTTGTTATTTTCTCGTGATAGGCTGCAATTGAGAAATTGCACGTACCTGATGAGATTGAAGACAACTTGTAGCTCTATGAAGAATGAAGTTTCTAAACAGCTAACACAAGGTGTGATTCACATCCATGGGCCATAAGGAGTTGGCTCCGCTTGTGCTTTCGGCTAATTGTGTATAAAAAAGGCTCTACAAATGCTTGATTGAGTATTCATTCATTCATGCGGCTAATATGTATCCCTTTCATGAATAGATAAAGATCAGTTTTGTAGAACATTCACATACTAAGATTAGTAGTAGAAGACCTGATGTAAGCTTCATAGTAAAAAGCAGCTTCTTTGCTTGCACTACTAGATGTACCTATTACTTGTATCATTATCAAAAGCCTATTCATTCAATTGTTAATAAATCTCTGCCCTTGGATTGAGGTCCCTGGTAAATACCTCCATTTTTCTGTTGAAGCTGAACTCAATACCCCAAGCAATTTTTCCCCAATAAAAAGATTTAGTTATTAATAGAATATAATAATGTTATATTATCTATATAATTAACTTTATTTAATACGATAAAGCATGTGGTGTTGAAAGTGACAGAAATGCCACGTAATTTACAAAGCATCAAATTGGACTTGGAACTGTCTCATTGTCTTCACACTATCCTCAAGTCCTCCCATAGCCACTTTGGATATAAAGTAAATATGCTATTTTAACTTTGTTGTCTTCACTTGTTTAGCTTTTAAAATTAACAAATAATCTTCAAATTATTAATATGCTCTTTTAATATTTAATATAAAGTATATTTAATTAATTTGATTAAAATAAGAAAATTAATTAATATTGGATATTTTTTTAAATATTTTAATCATATAATATCCTCCTTTTCTCTCTCTCTCGTATTTAATTATTATTAAGAGAATATTAATAGAAATAATTTATAAAAAATCTTATAAATATATTTAAAATTAAAATTAATTTTTTAATTAGATTTTATATTAAGGATTAAGAAAATAATAGATATGTATATCATATTATACTACACATTTAGTTGTTACTCAAGAACGGTTAGGTCAAATAGCAATTTAATAACAAAGTCTTGTATTTGAGTCTTTTGAAAACAAAAATATTGGGAGAACCATTTTCTGGTTAAACAGTACTTGAATTAAGATTATTTAATGATTGATAACAAAAAATTAAGATTAGTTAATGCCAGAGAGGGTCAATTCAAAATGTTAAGGTCAAAGAACTTACTAATTTGAAGATTTCTGTTAAATATATGCATGATATATTGATTGTTGGTTAAAAAGAAAAAAAAATATTGACAAGTAAATTTTTTTTCCCAAAAGCCATGAGTAAAATTGAAAAGAATATTTTGAAATATATGAAACTATTTTTTTCACTTTTTAAAATGATCTTTTATTTTTTATAAAAATAAATAAATGATATCGTTAAAATTCTCCATGGATTTAATAGAATCTATCACTTTTTAAAAATAAGAACAGCTTAGGATTTACTATCACTTTTATTTCCATCGAGGTTTGTTGTGTTGGTGTATGATCTCAAGATTAAGACCTCAAAAATTGAAGAAAGAGAAGAATTTACTTACCCGTATCTTAGGAGGTCAATCAAAATATATATATATATATATATATATATATAATTCCTGTTTATCTTATATTTAGTTAGTAGTATTATTTATTATTATCTTTTAAAAAACAGGATATGTTTCTAATTTTCAAGATACGTCTACTGATTTTATCATTTACGTATAAACATGAGAATCTTTAAATTTTATAATATATTTACGTGTTATTTATTTATATATATACACAGTAAGTTTTTTTTATCCATCCGATTCATTGAAATTTTGTCCCGACTACATCTGGATCTGATTCACGTCGCGCACTTAGCTATAGTGGGTGAGTCTCCCAACAGTGATTTTCTGTATACGTTAAGGCTTGAACTCAAGATCTCGTTTAAACGATATCGAGCCGCTTACCATTCAGACTAACCCCCGTTAATATATATATACTCAGTAAGTTAACTCAAAGGAAACACAAGTCTATCGAATATTAAAGGCAGAAGATTAAAAACAAAAGTGTATTTAAACAATGGCATGCATGAACAAAATGTTTATAATATATGAGAGAAACAAGAGAGAGGGTTATTGGAGAAAATTGTGTGCTATTCAAATGAGTTGAGTACATCAATATATATAAGGGAAAATATATTGGTATAATAAATTCTAATAAAAAATAATAAATACATGATCAGATCAAATCATATCAAAAAAATATACTAACACCCACCCTTCAAACTCAAAATGGCTTAAGAGAAAATCATGATTAAAAGATTTAGTAAACAAGTTAGCCGGTTGGTGCTTTGTGCAAATGGAAACAAGTCTAATGGTGCCTCTAATAATATGTTACCAAATAAAATGACAGTCAATCTCGATATTGTTTGTTCGCTCATAGAACACATCATTATAAGTAATTTAATAATTGTTTGACTGTCACAGTATGTATTAATAGAGGATGTCTAGGAAGCTCTTAAATCATCAAGCAACCAACGAAGCTAGAGAACCTCAGCAGTAATATCCACTAATGCATAATATTCTGACTTAGCACTAGATTAATAGGATAGAGTATGCTTCTCACTCCTCCAAGAGATAAGAGAGTCACCAAGAAATACATAAATCCTAATAGTATACCGGCGATCAACATGTTTACTTCCCCAATCAGCATTTGAGTAGGCCGATAAAGTGAGGGAAGACCTAGTAGAGAAATGAAGGTTATGATACAAGGTTCCCTTGACATACCGAAGAATCCAAAGGACAATATCTGGACAAGTCATTGGAAGGTTAATCCTCGAATCAATTGGTGGTAACGTGAGGGGTCTCCAACAAAGACCCATCAGTAGGAACAAACTGAGCATTAGGCTCAATAGGAGTGTTCTCAACCTCTTCATCAATTAGAAAGGCCTAAGATATCAAATCATAGGCATACTTGACCTGTGAAAGAGAGATATCACTTTCCCCATGATGTACCTCAAGACTAAGAAGATAATTCAATCTTCCAAGGTCCTTCATCTCAAACTGTTCACCCAAGTGATTTTTAAGCTCCTTAACTCTTATCAGATCACTACCTGTGATAATTATATCATCAACATATAAGAGAAGTAAAATAATACCGTGATCACTACTCTGAACAAATAGAGCAAAGTCATGAGGGTTGCAAGTGAAGCCAAGATGGCTCATAGTACTACTGAACTTAGCAAACCAAGCTAGAGGGGATTGCTTAAGTTCATAAAGGGCTCAATGAAGACGACAAACTCTTTCACGCATATGAGGATACTTAAGAGGGGCTTCATATAAACTTCTTCCTCCAAATCACCATTTATGGAGAGTCCAGTATTTGACAACAGGAATAGCAAGAAGGTTGGGAACAGAAGTAATTCTACCAACAGGAGCAAAAGTCTCCTCATAATTAATACCATATTCCTGAGTGAATCCTTAGGCTACCAAACATGCCTCTCGCTACATGAGAGAATGATCTGAGTGAGTCTTATTCTTATATATCCATCTACATCTAACCAAAGTTTTACCAAGAGGAAGATCAACAAGATCCCAAGTGTGCATTTACTCCAAGGTTAGTAATTCTTCATACATAGCTTGTTGCCAAAGGGGATCATGGGAGGCTTCTTTATAGGATTGGGGTTCCTAAAACTAAAGGATGATGGAAAAACAGTGGTAATCATTAGAGGTAGGAAGGAGGATGTCTTACACAGGTAGACCAAATGATGTCGATGATATAGGCTCAGTAGGCATAACTTGTGCAGGAGGATAAGAGACATGAGGCCATTTGGAGTGGGCACTGCATCAAGCATGTGAATGAGCTCAGTAGGTGAGTCTTCACCTGAGTCACTAGGAAAAAGGTCAACAGATGTATCTATAAAAATAGATGCCGAAAGAGGAGAAAGTGAGGAAATATCAGTTAAAGATGATAACTTATGTTCCTAAAAAACATGACGGGAGACTCGAGTGCAATGAGATATGGGGTCCAAGCAACGGTAACGTTATGTTCTCGATCATAACAAAGGAAACAACAAACATGAGCACGGACCTGTAATTTTGTGGTCTCATGGGATGGAAGAAGGACAAAACATACACAAGTAAAAACTTTTAGAAGACTATAGTCAGGAGGTGTACCATGAAGACACTTAAAAGGAGAGATGTTACCAAGAATTGGAGTAGAAACTCTATTAATACAGAAAATAACAGTCAATATTGCTTCACCCCAGAAACATTTAGGACAAGAAGAAGAAATAAGTAGGGCTATAAAAGAATGAAGGATATGACGGTGTTTACGTTCAGCCCCGATCATTTTGTTGTGAAGGTGTTAGGACATGAGTGCTGAGAAATAGTGCCCTGGTCATGAAGAAATTTAAGCAATTTAGAATCACGATATTCTAATGCATTATCACGCCGAAAGACGTCTATAACTTTTGAGTATTGACTTTGAATCATAGTAGCAAATTTATAAATATCACGTAGCTCATATCGATTTTTCATCATATATATCCAAGTAAAGCGTGAATTATGTTCAACAAAAATCACAAAAATATTGAGAGGGAGTAGGCCCCAAATATCTGAATGAACCAAATATAAAATTGAATTAGCAATGGAATCATTTTTGTTAAACGATAAAGCAAGCTATTTGGCAGTTTGATATGAAATGCAGTGGAAATACTTATCATTGACTTGACCTAAGAGACTACTAGAAAGTAAAGGATAGAGTTTATTCAAGGAAGGATGAGCAAGATATCATAAATCAAGGGACTAGGATTTGGTAGCAGCACACAGTCTCGGAGAAGTGACTTCAGGGAGGTACAGTGAGTTGATCTCAAACATATGACCTTACGCCTAATCCTGATAACCTGTCTTGTCTGAGAATCCATCACAACACAACCACATTTGGTAAATAATACATCATAACCCGTATGAACAAGTTGTCCAACAAAGATGAGGTTAAAACTAATAGCAAGAACAAAGTAAGTGTCATGAATAGATAAAGAAGGCAAGGAAAAGTGCCAATGTGACAAACATGCATTTATAAATTGTCAGTAGAGGACATCACAAGTTGAAATCAATAAATCCTTAACACAATTAGAGGGTATCACAAGTTGAAATCAATAAATCCTCTATTTAGATCTTGTAACACTTGATAAATCAACATTATTTATAGGTTCAGTTGATTTACTAGACTGATTAGTTTTCAATACAACAGCAACAACAACATACAATACATGGACATCAGCAACATACATTATTAACGCAATGCTTCTTTCAAAAGGACCAAATAAGAAGAAGCAGCAAATAAAAGGACCACATCAGACTAGAAGAGGATAAATAGACACCAACTAGAAACTACAAGACCCATAATCCAACCAAATTTCAAACCATTCATATGAATGTTACTTAGCAAATGGCTAAGGGCGAACATAATGTAAGTGAAATTAAGAAATTTGATCCAACTTCAAAGACAATACTAAGTATCCAGGAATACAGGTACCTACATATCTAATATTCACGTAAGCTAAGAAAAGATTACCTTTCCATCCACATCCAAAAGCTTGAACTGAGCAAAAGCAGGCATTGAACAATAACACAAGTAAAATTTCCATTCATTTAATATCGTTAAATAGAAAAAAAGGTAGACATAAAAGCTCATTTATAAATGAAAAATAAAAAATTTCATTTCATTTATAATCATTAATGCCTACCCTCTGATTGAGAAAAAAAAACTCATGCATACAGAAAGTAATCTTAAATTAAAGAAGAGGCACCGCATATATTCGTTTACTTTTGCAAACAGCTTCTCCAATTTTGAGAGTGAAAATTACACTGTGAACTATTATTTATGTATTAAAATATGTCTTTTCTTAAATTTTAATGAACAATGTTAGCAAATATATAATTTTAAAATCTTTCTTTCCTTTTTGTTGGATTGGCACATGGTTAATTAATTAGTTAGGTATATTTACAATATGGTTAGATGGTTAAATGGTCTATCTTTCTACATCATACTTTGAGATTGAGTGAAGATTTTACTGATTGGAGAAAGAGAAACTTTCATGGACAAATCAGTTCAAACTAAATGTAAAAGTCTTGTATATATATATATATATATATATATATATATATTCCTACAGCAGCAGCCACACCCCCTCTCTTTTTTTTTCTTCTCTCTATTTTTTTTTTTCAACTCACAAGCTACAGGCACACGCACATCGACAGCACCTCATCCTCTACCGCAACATATCATCTCTTTCTCACCTCAAATGCTGCAGAAAAAAGGCACAACAGCAAAGGCATTTTATGTTCTTCTCTTTACTATTATTCCTTAGTACACATATATCCAAGTACTATGTTTCGCACAAACCAAATCAATAACAGCAACCTCAAATTTTTTTTTCCAGAACCAGCAAGCTACAGTACATTACAGCCACAACAAGCACAAACCGTCAGAAATAAGAATAGGAAATACTCACCTCAATAGGTTAACAGCGTCACGAGCTTCTTCTATCGTCACCGTCCTCCTTCAACGGCTACATTTTTAGCTTCTGGTCTCGCCTCTGTCTCCGCTACATTTCCCTCTCTCACTGTGCTGACAAGAAATGGAAATGGAAATGGAGGAGTTGACGGAGAATCTCAGTTGGAATAGAAGTTCAGGCAAGATCGAGATGCTTCTGCTATGCTTGCTCAGTCATCCCTCCTCCGACCACTCTTCCGACGCCTCAGCACTCTGCTCCCTCTCTCTCTCTCTCTACGCTCCCATTCTTGTTCTGGAATGTTATGATGCAATGAGGAGAGTGAAGGAATTAAGGTTTTAAAGCGTAAGAGAAGTCACGTGTTTAGTTAATTGACCTTTAGCGACGATAAGAAAAAGTCGTCGTTAAAAATAGACTTTCAGCGACAACAATAAAAATCACGGTTAAAAGTCTTATTTTCATTAAATAATTTTTTAAAAATAATTTACTTAATAAAATAATAATATTTTCTTCTAATAACTTCTTCAATTTATTAGAGATTTTTTATAAAAGTTTTTGGGTAAATAATAACTTTGAATTATTTTTCTTAAATTTTCTAAGAAAATAGGTTTAGTGTCGTCGCAGAAGGGTATGGACAATTGTTTTTTTTATTTTTGAGCTTCTATGACAACATTTTCATGTTACTTTTAGCGACAACAATAAAAAGTCGCCGCTGAAAACTAATCTTTAGCGGTGACAAAAAAAAGTCACCACTAAAGATCTATTTTTAGCGACAATTTTTTATGTCGTCGATAAAAAGTTGTCACCAAATCAATAATTTTTTTACAGTGATAGATGGTACTTGGAGCCATTCAATGTAATAGAAATAGGTTTGGACAACTTTTGACTTTTCCATTTTGGAGTTAAACTATGTCAAAAGGCTGTTTCAAACATTGAAGACAAAAGAAACATCGTGAAGCGATGTGGATCTAGATATAACCAAATGAACTGATGAGAGCGATGTGGATTTAGACGGAACTAGACAAACCAACAAGTTACAAAAGGCTCTCCCTTTTACCAAAAAAAAAAAAACAAGTTACAAAAGGAAGAACACATGCATGATGATGCGTGGACAAAGGTAGGTAGGCGGTGACGTGAAAAAATATGTCAGTCTAATAAAAAATAATAAATACATGATCAAAACAAATAAATATAAATTAAATTAAATTATATTAATAAATATATCAACAATACACAAATAATTTTTATCTTTTTTCTTAATGCAAAAATATTATCGGATAAAAAAATATGCAAGAATATTATATCATATCATTTCAACACAACTATGAGATCCTTTTTACTATTTTACCTTGGATATAATTTTTTTTTTTACTCTATTGAATGATACAAATGGCTAGAGCCGCATAAATGGATTTGTATGAATAAATATAGAATGCATATTTTTTTAATCCAATGAATAATTTCATTAAAACAAAGTTTTACAAATACAAAAATCACTATAAAAAGGAATTTACATAATTAATATAAAAGTATAGAAATTCTTTAAAGTATGATCCCTCATAATAAGAACACGTGCTACAGCTTTTTTAAAGAATGCATATCTTATGATAGGGGCCGTCTTCAGTCTTTATTTTCTTTTAATATCTTATGATAGGCGCCCTTGTTGATTTGAAGGAATTAATTAGTGAAAATGTCAAATTAAAATATGTAACTTGACAAGTTGATGTGCATTGACAATGATATTAAAAGAATGGCACCTTAGTAATTATATAATTCGACTCTTTCACTCTCAAGTTAATAAAATTTCATAATAATTTGAATATTTTATGGGATCTTTTAATAATTATTTTTCCTACATGATACTTTAGAATAATTTTTTTCAAAATTTCAATTGATAGACCTTATAATTTCCAAATATTAAAATTATTAGTGAGGTTGCAAGAAAAAAATGTTAGTGAGGTAAGGATAAAATAAAACTATCATCTGATACAAAATGAAAGAACTTTCTAGTAAACTATATTTATCCCTATTTTAAAATTAAATTTCGTTATTAAATTTGATTTTTTTGATAACTAATTAAATTTTGACGGGGAAAAAGTAGCTTTCTCATATATATATATATATATATATATATATATTGCCAAAATCCCGTGAAATTATTAATTAATTAATTAATCAATTATTTACAAATTGCGCTTCATCTTCTACGAGGTTAAACCTCTGGCTTGCTAGGGTTTATCTATCGGTTCGATCGATCGATCGCTCGCTCAGAAGATCTCTCACTCCCTCATTACCTCTTTTCCGACGAAACCATGTCGCCTTACCGCCTTCTCCTGCGTTCCCTCCACCGTTTATTCGCCGCTGAAGTCACTGCTGGAAACCACCTTCGCCATACCCATTATGTGAACTTCAACTCTAATATAAATCCATTCCAGCTCTCACAAAACCGTGGCTTTGCATTTTCCTCCGCCGAAGAAGCCGCCGCTGAGCGGCGACGCCGGAAGCGTCGGCTCCGTATCGAGCCTCCCTTGAATGCCATTCGCCCTCCTCCGCAGCATTCTCCCTCGCGTGACCCTAACGCGCCACGCCTACCTGATTCTACTTCTGCATTGGTAGGACCACGCCTCAGCCTACACAATTGCGTCCAATCTCTAATTCGCGCAGGTGACCTTGATGCTGCCTCTGCAGTTGCTCGTCACTCTGTTTTCTCCCGGACGCGCCCCACTGTTTTCACCTGCAATGCCATTATTGCAGCCATGTACCGAGCTAAGAGGTATAACGATGCCATTTCTTTGTTTCAGTTTTTCTTCAACCAGTCCAATATAGTGCCCAATATTGTATCTTACAATAATTTGATTAATACCCATTGTGATGAGGGTCGAGTTGATGTGGGTCTTGAGGTTTATCGCCATATCATGGCGAATGCACCATTCAGCCCGTCTCCAGTGACTTATCGACACCTTACCAAAGGTTTGATTGATGCTGGTCGGATCAGTGAAGCTGTTGACCTTTTGCGTGAAATGTTAAATAAGGGGCACGGTGCAGATTCTTTGGTTTATAATAATTTGATTTCTGGGTTTTTAAACTTGGGAAATTTGGAGAAGGCAAATGAGCTATTTGATGAGCTTAAGGAGAGATGTATGGTGTATGATGGAGTTGTTAATGCAAGTTACATGGAATGGTTCTTCAATCAGGGGAGAAATAAGGAGGCTATGGAATCATATAAGTCATTAATGGATCGACAGTTTAGGATGATTCCAGCAACTTGCAATGTTCTGTTGGAGGTCTTGCTTAGGCATGGTAAAGAAAAAGAGGCTTGGGCTTTATTCGATCAGATGTTAGACAACCACACCCCACCAAATTTCCAAGCTGTTAACTCGGATACATTTAATGTAATGGTCAATGAGTGTTTTAAGCTTGGAAAGTTCTCAGAAGCCCTTGCAACATTCAGGAAGGTTGGGACGAAAGCAAATTCAAAGCCTTTTGCCATGGATGTTGCAGGCTACAATAATATCATTGCTAGATGTTGTGAGAATGAGATGCTGTCAGATGCAGAAACTCTGTTTGATGAATTGTGCTCAAAATCACTAAGCCCAGATGTGCCAACCCATAGGACTTTGATTGAGGCCTACTTGAAAATGGCAAGGATTGATGATGCTTTGAGGGTATTTAACAGGATGGTGGATGCTGGTCTGAGGGTGGTTGCTAGCTTTGGTAATAAGGTATTTGATGAATTGATCAAGAACGGCAAAGCTATTGATTGTGCCCAGATTTTGAGTAAGATGGGAGAAAAAGATCCCAAGCCAGAACCTTCTTGCTATGAGGTTGTTATAATGGGACTCTGTGGTGAAGGTTTATTAGATAAAGGCCGTGATTTGCTGGATGAAGTTATGCGATATGGTGTGGGGGTAACTCCTGCATTGAAGGAATTTGTAACTGACGTTTTTGGGAAAGCTGGGAGGGGTGAGGAGATTGAGAGACTTCTTAGCATGAATAGATGGGCACACAATCCTCATCCTTCTGGACCGAGGCCTCTGTACAGACCAGCAGCAGCAGCAAATTACCCTCCTCAGATGACAGGGCTACAGAATCAGTCTTCTGGGCCTCCTTCTCAAATGAGAGCACACGTGCACCCCACACAGCCTTCTCAAATGACAGGAACACATCAACCTTCATGGGGTGCCTCTCATCATATGACTGGCTCTTATATGCCAGCATCAGGAATTTCACGTCATCCTGCTGGGCAACCTTCTGCACCTCCATCTCCAATAATGGGACAGCAGCATGGGCCACAGCCTTCTCAAATAATAGGTACACATCAACCTTCGTGGGGTGCATCTCATCAAATGGCTAGCCCTCATATGCCAACATTGAGGATTTCGCCTCATCCTGTGGGGCAACATTATCCATCATCTGGGGAGCGGGTTCAAATGTCACCTCCTTATTATACACCCTCAGGTACTGTTCCACATGCTACTCTCTTTACTGAATAATCAGTTGAATTAATTGTTCCTAATTAGTTAATTTATTCAATAACAATTTGGTAAGATAGTGTGCACTATTTTTTTGGTTTGCAAGTTTTAATTTTATGCCCAATTGCAGGGCAACATTATCCATCTTCTGGGGAAGCAGCTCAAATTTCACCATCAAATTATTCAGTCTCTGGACCATCAGTTGATGCAGCTAGACCTTATCAGCCCCCATCTGGACCCCCTCCTCATGTTGATGAATCAAGTCAACAGCAATTACAAGGCCCTCAAAGGATGGTGGCTTGATTTTTGAAGTTCAGGACATTCCTGGTGATGCACGTTCTTTTAAATTAGGAGAAGATACCATCATTTTAAGTGTCCTCTGATGTTAATCCAATGGTCAAAATATGAACAAAAAATAATGAGGCGTTTGTGAGTTAATAGATGATACAGGAACCTGTTCTCATTTATTAGTCCCTATAGGATGGGATGCATATTGAATATTTCGTATTATAATTTATTATTGTAATTCTGACCTTGACTTTTTGGCAAACAAATAATTTTGTACTGCCTCTGATATCTTCATTTCACCTGAAAGTTATGTGAATTTCATCTCACCTCAGTTGCATATGCCTTAATGAATTTATACGTGTTTTGTTCTGGATGTAATTTTTACTATTCATGGTACTAAGAGAGCGCATGCGTTTGTGTGGTGTATAGCCTCGGTCAGTGTTCTTCAATAATTTATTGGACGGGGATTCTAGCGTATTCATTTGCTTGGTATGTTTGACTGCAAAGGAATGCTAGAAATTTTTAAAGGCACCTTGATGGCTCTAAATGACTAATGAGAAAGGGTCTTGCCTCTTGATTCCCTCCGGCTTCTTCTTCTAAAGGATCTTTTTTAACCTTCTTTTAGTAGTAGTAATGTAAGATACATGACAATATTTTAAATTTATGACCAACTCTGGATTTTAGTAACTCTGATAGGACATACAAGCACAAATTATAAGAAATAGCTTACTGGAGTTTCTCACAACTATCTATATTCTTTTCATTAACTGTCAATTGGATTATTGGGGTAGGAGTAAATGGAACATATTATAATTGCTGTTGGGCTACTTATTTTTAAGTATTTTAATATTCTGATTGCTCTGCTGGATTTATACTTTGAGTGGGTGAATTAGATTGATGACATGATAAACGCTTTATTTCGTCAATCTTTTGTTGTTTTGGTCAGGCTTTTTTCATGGTGGACTCGGGGAATATGTTTAAGCTCTGCTCCTTCATTGTCACATTTCTTTCATTTGTGGTGCTTGTTACATCCCTGGTGATCTCTGGTGAGGAAGGCTAAAGAGAACGCTTAAAGAGGTTATTGAGCGGGATCTCTTGGTTAATAACCTATCTAAGGATTTAGTTTTTGATAGAGCACAATGGCATCGTATGATCCATGTAACCGATCCCATTTAATAGGATAAGGCTTGTTGTTGTTGTTGTTACATCCCTGGTGATGCATTAATTCAGAGAATGCAACAAATTATTTTTAACTTGTTATTTTCTATCTTCAATTTTTAAATATGACGGTGTAAGGAGAAAATAAATGTTACATAAGAAATTTGGTTTTTGTGAGAAACTCAATGGTGGATTGTTTGGTGAACAAATTCAAGGGATAAGGGTTGCAGTTTGACATGTTCTGGAAGTAGTATACGGGCTTGATATGATCTATCTAACTAGAAGTTGTTGCGTACTTTCTCAGATTATCTCTATCTATCAACTATGGTTATAAACTGTTATTTATAGTTAACTGTCATTCAGTTATCAACAAGACGCATCTTATAGCATGAATCTGCTGATTGCGGACCCCTAATCCCTAATAAGGTAAACTTAAATCAGTTCTTTCTTCTTTTCTTCCTGAATTTTTTCTGTAATAACAAATTTACCATATATTGCAGTGAAACATTTGCAGATAATTTTCCTGGAGTTCATGTTTAAATTTGAAATCAAGTTAAAATGTAGATTTTAAACACAGAAAATGAAAAAGCCCTTGAGCATAGAATTACTATGTATGGCTTTTATCAACATTTGTTGATGAGTAAGTCTTGAAATTCTGAAAAACCCTTTTTAGTTTGACCTGAACTTAGTGTCTGCAAATTTCCCAAATTTTGTTGTGTTGAAAGGTTCTAGGTTTTAGCCTTTGGTAGTTGTTATTATTTGACCTTAATTATGTATTGGGCTCTAGTGGACATGAATTTGTTTATACTGGAAAAGAAAAAAATTGAAATCTGCCTTGTGACTGTCGAGCAAAGTCTTTTTGGACATTGACTCATTGTGCATGCAGAAATTTGCACAATGGGGTTAAATTCAAGCTGTGCAGAAAGCAAAATCGACTCGATGCAGGGTTTGTCTTTTAGGAAATGCATTCCCTTGTAAAATGATTTATATTATTACTTGATATTGGCTCTAATGCTATCTTCTGATTCGTGTTACTGAGTGCAGTCCCGTTCAAGTGACTTTATTGGGATGCTTTTTCATTATGAATGTCGATGGATGGAAGAATTTTGCTTGAAATATTAAGTGATATGCGCCTGCGGTGAATCAAACGGTAAGGTAAAATTAGATTACATGAGTTTTTGTTCACCCCAATTATAGTTATGTGCAAAATTAAATTTGAGTACTTATTGAACTGAAATATGCTAATCAATGGAATAGGTTCACCAAGCGATTTTTGACCAAAAAATGTAAGCTACTCCTGCACGGAAGACATGAAAATGTTGTTTTTTCCATATGGATGCACACAAGGGGTTGGTTAGTTTCTACTGTTTGGTGGAATCTACCATATGTTTATAAAACTTAAGTTGTACTATTTATAAGTCATGAATAATATTTGCTTTATTAGGCTTTGTACACTGCATGAGGCTCGATTTAGCTGTTTTAATAAATTGTGCCAAACAAGCGCCGCTTTTTCTAATAGCGATGAGAATTTGCACTTGTGATCTTAGATGGCCAAACTGATTTCCTACACAAGTCCACTTTTCTTCATTATGAACTTCAACAGAAGCACTATCATGTGTACGGGTGAATATAGTGCCCGGTGCGCCTGTCTGTGCCCAGTAAAAAATTATCGAGCCTGGCCTGAAATATAATTGGGTAGGGTCAGGTCAAGTCAAATTTCGGGCAGGGCATTAGGTGAGGTATGCCACTCGGCCATATATATATTTTAATTATTTATCTTAAAAGTAAACCCTAATGGCTAATGAGTTCATATCGGTGTCCATATCAAGTGATGACTAGATCTTGCATTTGTGATTGGGAGTCTACCTCTAACCAGTAAGCCGCGAGTTTCTGACCAGTCCATAGTGGCACAGCCTTGGCCTCTCCGATTGTGAGTCTTTGGCTCTCTACCTTTAATCTGACGGTCTAACCTCTGCCTCTCAGCTAACCAATTCCAGTCGACCACCAGTGCCGAGTACCAATTGCAAAGTGGCAACTGGGCGATGCGAGTCTCCCCGCCTCTCCTCTGACCTCTGCCTCTCTTGCGAGTCTCTGACTAGTTTCTACCTCTCGTTCTAATATCCTTTGTCGTTCTAGATGTCATTTGAAGTGCCTATCCTACTTCTGCATCTAGTGTGCTTCTCGTTCTCGTTCCCTTTCTACCAAATTAAAGATGCCACATTTTCTGTTCAATCCTATGTTTGTTTTTGTTCTGATTGTCCAAACCACCTTTTTGGACTTTGGACACAATTTCTGAAAACATTTGAAACACTAGCTCACTAGTACATTCACATAGAAGAAAGTATTGTTGTGTACGTTTATTAATCTAAAGGTTACAAAAACTGGCAGCATCATATCACTGCAATAATTTGAGGTCCTAGTCGACAGAAATACACTACGAACAAGTAGGAGCTCTCATGTATATTTTGCTGAAAAATTTGAGATTGCAGTACAAGCAGCCTTGTAGAAATACATTAGCTTACACACACAAAAAGGTAAAGAAATATGCATGTTTGATATGAAGTGTAGTCAATTGTATGTAATTATGCATGTGACAGAAAAAATCTGTCACAACTGTAATTATTAATCCTCTTTTAAGAAGATTTTTTTTCCAGATTTGATAACATTAACCAAGAAACTCTATTACAAAGCTGTTAACTTAGAGAAGATAGTATCTGTAGATATACCGAGATTATAGTAATAGAGGGATTATAGGGATTAGCCTTGATTCCATTAATTGCCTTGATCCCATTACTTATTGTAATTCATTATAAATCCCAGAAAATCAGGAAGCCACATTATAGTCCTGATTTCTTATACGTGTATATAATATTGTACAGACCACGCAATTAAATATAATTCAATTTCTCCACTGTTAGTGTACTTACATGGTATCAGAGCACAGAGAATCCTCACCGATGTCGACAGTGGCTTCATCTGATCAACTTGAGGGAGTCCCTAGAACTGGGTCCTCGAGAATAGTCAACGTGGAAGGGTCGACGACGCTACTTGTATCCGAGAGGCTGACCGACGACAACTACATGGAGTGGGCTCAATCGATGAAGCTGGCTGTCGACGATAGAGATAAACTCAACTACCTTACCACCGGCGCCCCAATGTCTGGCGATGCTCAGACACAGCGAAAGTGGAAATCCGATAACTCCCTTGTCTCGTCGTGGCTGATAAATGCCATGGCTCCTGGAATCAAGAAATCAAGCTATCTGGGAAGCGGTCTGTGACTCCTATGGGAACAAAGCCAATGCATAAGTGATATTTGATGTACACTCGAGACTGTGGCAAGCAAGGCAGGGATCGCGGTCACTGAACGACTATTGGCTGGAGAAGACGGCGCCGTGGCTTGAACTCGATCAACTCAAAGATCGAGTCTGGAAATGCCCTGAGGACGCCACTGAAAACAAACGCGAACTGGAGGAAGAACGCCTCTTCGAACTGCTCGTTGGCTTGAACTCTGTATATGACGACATTAGAGGTTGACTCCTTGCGCGTGAGCCCTTACTGTCGATCAGAGAAGCATTCGCGATTCTGAGATATGAAGAATCTCGCCGCAAGGTTATGCTCCCTGACAAGCCACAGCACTAGGATGCTCCCCGTGTGAACTCCGTAGAAGCGTCAGCACTTGCTACTCGAGCAAACCAGCGCATGTCAGAGCGCCCTTTTTGTGACCATTGTAGGAAAGTGGGACATACTAAAGACACTTGTTGGGATATTCATGGTAAATCCCCTGATTGGAAGCCAAAAAAGGGAAAGTCAAAAGGGTGCATAGCTAATCTCCCTAAACAAGATGACATGTCTCCTCCTGCTGTCCCCGATCAACTCAACTTAATCTTGGAAAGGCTAGCAACATTAGAAAATAAGCAATCTACTACTAGTATGGTACAACGAGGTAAATTTTTTAAAGCTTTGGCCACCATTAAAGGTATGAATTCTGGTCATATTTGGATAGTTGATTCAGGTGCCTCTGACCATATGACTGATAATAAAGCTTTATTCTGCACCTATGTTCCCACTAAGACTCGGCTTACCGTGAAAATTGCTGATGCTTCAACCTCTATTGTAACTGGTATTGGGGATATTAAAATCACTGATTCCTTAACTCTCAATGGGGTCCTACATGTTCCCAACTTAAAGTGTAATTTGTTATCTGTTAGCCAACTGGCCCGAGATAAACGATGTCATGCTAAGTTTTTTGCCACTCATTGCCTTTTCCAAGATCTGTTTACGGGGATGACAATTGGTGTTGCTAAGGAATATGAAGGGCTCTACTACCTGAATGACTGTGTGACTCGAAATATCCAGACTTGTAAGGCTGTGTCTCTCCCTCAGATTAGTGAAATAGACCTGTGGCATCAACGTTTAGGACATCCAAATCTCCACTATATGACTACTATGATTCCCTCCATTTGCAATAATAAAAAAGAATTTCATCTTTCATTGTGACTCTTGTGAGGTTGCTAAACACCAGTGCACTTCATTTCCTACTTCTTCTTATCATCCTTCCAAACCATTTTCCCTCATTCACAGTGACTTGTGGGGTCCATCCCGTATACCGAATCATACCCAATCAAAGTGGTTTATGACATTCATTGATGATCATACCCGTGTCAGCTGGGTCTTTCTATTAAAAGATAAAACTCAAGTCCCACAAACATTCATTCAGTTCTATCATATGGTCCAAACACAATTTCATGAAAAAATTCAGATCCTTCATACTGATAATAGGATGGAATATTTTAATCAGACTTTATCCACATTCTTGGCCGACCAAGGCATTCTACACAAGAGTTCATATCCTCATAGTCCTCAACAAAATGGTATTGCCGAAAGGAAAAACCGTCACCTTCTAGAAACAGCTAGAGCAATGATGTTTAGCAATAATGTCCCCTCTTTCTACTGGTGTGATGCCGTTCTTCAGGCTACATTTCTAATCAATCGAATGCCTAGCAAACCTCTATCCTTCCGCACACCATTACAAGTGTTACAGGCCCACTTTAACCTCCCTTACTTGGAAAACACTCTTCCCCTAAGGGTCTTCGGCTGCACCACTTATGTCCACCTTCACCATACCACCAAACTTGAACCTAAAGCCACCAGGTGCATTTTTCTAGGCCATACAGGGACACAAAAAGGGTACAAATGTTATGACCCCATCTCCAAACGTCTATACCTCACTTGTGACACCACATTTCATGAAACCCTTCCGTACTACCCTTCGTCTTCGATTCAGGGGGAGAACTGGAGAGAATCTCAGACATCACAACTTGAGCCTAAACATCCATCTTAGTCACAACCTACCCAATCAGAGCTTGACCTTGAAGTTGTCCTCATCACTGACCCGATACTCATACTTGAAAGCCTAGAGAACACTAACTTGAGCCTAAACAACCATCTCAGTCATAACCTACCCAATTAGAGCTTGACCTTGAAGCTGTCCTCATCACTGACCCAATACTCATACCTGAAAGCCTAAAGAACACTAACTCAGGGGGAGACACTAATAGGTGGAGAAAGTCGACACATGACAGGTACGACCCCCCAGACAACTGATGCAACCTATGAATCTGAACCAGAGATAGGTCTAGAAGAAGAAAGGAAAGATAACCCCACACAAGATGATCTTGAGCTACCTATTGCCTTACGAAAGCAGTCCAGGACTTGTACTCAGCATCCCATCAAAAGGTTTGTTTCGTATAAGGCCCTTGCCTCACATTATTGCACCTTTGTCTCTAATTTAGACCAGGTCAAGATACTTAACAACATACATGAAGCACTCGCCAACTCTCATTGGAAACAGGCTGTCATGGAAGAAATGAAAGCCCTGGAAGTAAATGGCACTTGGGACATCGTTGACCTACCTAGAGGAAAGAAACCAGTGGGTTACAAATGGATATTCACTCCTAAATACACTGCTGATGGTAGCCTAGACAAATACAAGGCACACCTAGTTGTGAAAGGGTTCTCACAGGTATATAGTATGGACTATACAGAGACATTTGCACCAGTAGCAAATCTAAACACTATCAAAATCTTGCTATCCTTAGCTGCTAACCTAGATTGGTCACTGCATCAAATGGATATAAAGAATGCTTTCTTGAATGGGGAACTAAAAGAGGAAGTGTATATGAAGCTACCACCAGGATTTCCAAGTGAAAAGGCAAATCAAGTCTGTAGACTTAAGAGATCCCTATGTGGACTCAAACAATCTCCTCGGGCATGGTTCGAAAGATTCACCCATGTTTTGAGAACACAGGGATATACTCAAGGGCAGAGTGATCATACCCTATTCTTCATACACCTAAAAGGGAACATAGTCATTCTAGCAGTATACATGGATGATATTATCCTTACAGGGAATGATTCAGCAGAAGTTGAGCGCATTAAGAATGCGCTAAATCAAGAATTTCAGGTTAAGGATCTAGGACAGATGAAATACTTTCTTGGGATGGAGGTAGCCAGGTCAAAGAGAGGAATCTACATCTCACAAAGAAAGTACATCATAGACCTTCTAAAGGAAACGGGCATGTTTGGTTGTAAACCCAGCGACACCCCGATAAAGATTGATAAAGTGAAAGATGATGAAGATTTAGGAAAGGAAGTTGATCTAAGGAGATATCAGCGCATGGTGGGAAAATTGATTTACTTATCACACACAAGGCCAGACATTGCCTTTACAGTCAGTGTGGTGAGTCAATATTCCCACAATCCAAACCAGAAACATTTGAATGAAGTTTACAGGATTCTAAGGTATCTAAAAGGGTCGCCAGGACGTGGACTACTATTTAAAAAGACGTCACAAAGGTCTATAGAAATATTCACTGATGCTGATTAGGCAGGTAACCAAGAAGACAGGAAGTTAACCTCAGGATATGTCACCTATGTATGGGGAAATTTGGTTACTTGGCGTAGTAAGAAACAGTCTGTAGTAGCCAGAAGCAGTGCTGAAGCAGAATTCAGAGCCATAGCACTTGGAGTTTGCGAGGGGATTTGGGTAAAACGGATATTAGAGGAATTAAAATTGCCTACAAGTTTACCCATTACACTTCATTATGACAATATGGCTACTATAAATATTTCACACAACCCAATTTAACATGATCGGATGAAATATGTAGAGGTTGATAAGTATTTTATAAGAGAAAAGATTGACAATAAAATTGTGGAACTCTGATATGTCCCCTCTAGAGATCAGACGGCGGATATCCTCACAAAAGCACTAGGCAGAGAAAAATTCGAGCATTTTGTTGGCAAGTTGGACTTGTTTGATGTTTATAGTCCAACTTGAAGGGGAGTGTAGATATACCGAGATTATAGTGATAGAGGGATTGTAGGGATTAGAACGTTATTGCCTTGATTCCATTAATTGCCTTGATTCCATTAATTGCCTTGATCCCATTACTTATTGTAATTCATTATGAATCCCATAAAATCAGGAAGCCACATTATAGTCTTGATTTCCTATCCGTGTATATAATATTGTATAGACCACGCAATGAAATATAATTCAATTTCTCCACTGTCAGTGTACTTACAGTATCTCTCTTTGACAACTTAGATTCAATTCCTTTAAGAAGCACTCTGGGAGTAAAATTCTCAGTGCATTAAGCCAATGCGCAGAGAAGGTATTTGGTTCCAATGACATCTCCTGGAGTAAAAACAATGAAATCTCTCTACATTATGGTCATTAGCTAAACTTTGAAGAAGTCAAACTTCACAGCCCCCCTTGAGTTTAAAGGCACTAGATAGGCAGTAGCCTGCAACAATAGGGAGAAATTTGTAGTCTTCAAATTTCATGTCTGTTTGTAATCCTATATCTATTTTTGTTCTGATGCAGTTTTCCATTTTGGGGGGGGGGGGACAAACAGGAAGAATGATTAATCTTTTGTCTGTTTTTGTTCTGTATATGTTTTTGCAGATCTATCAATGATTTAACTGACAAATTTTGGGAGTTCGATAATTTTGATAAAATAGAAAATGTCATTTAACTTGCAGCAAGTAATTTTTTATTTTAAAACTCATAAATTCTATTATATATTTTACTTCATAATATGTAACGCAATTTTTCTTCTACTTTTTTCCCTAGATGCTATACTTAGAAGGAAGAATATGATGGCTACTAGTGACTGAAAGTCATTTTAATTCTAATGGACTTCAAGACTTTAATTATCTTTTTATTACCTTATTTTTAGTTGATTATGGATATTTTTTAAATTTTTGATACATAAATATAGTATTATTTTAAAAATTTATGATTGTAAATTTTTTTCTCACAATATAAGTAGGACATCACGATTTAAGTATGCAAGTTTGCCTATGCCTAGCTTAAAATGGTTAGGGTTTTTACTAGGTATCGGGCATACATTTTTTAGACAAGGCATCGGGTAAGGGGTTGACTTGTCTAGTTTTACCCATACATTTCCCTAATCATGTGTGTATTATTGGCCCGTTTGGTTCAATTTCATGCTAGTGCATTCCCCTATTCAGATCCAATGTAATTATGATTATGATTACATGTTACAATAAATCATGTATTAATCTGATGTAGAATCTATTTAATTAATTTGGTTAGATTAAGTTAGTTAATATAATATATTTTTTTCTAAAATATTATAATCATTTTTTTCAATATCTTCATTTCCTCTCTTGATTATTGTTCAGGGAGTATCAATAAGGGTAATTCAAAAAAAAAAAAATATAGAAAATAAGTTTTATATATAAAATTAAGATCAACTCATCAATTAAGTATTATATTAAAGAATAAAGTAATTCTCGTTATATAGTTTTAACTTTTTAATACGAATTCATGTTTATATGACAATATATGAGTATTTATTCTCTCTATCAATCGTCATATAGACATTTATACCTTCTTTTTTGGACTTGATAGAGATAAAAAGGTTATTTCATATTTATTTATAGTTTTTCTAGATAAGATATAAATTCATGCCATGATCCCTTACGTTTCCTTATAATTATTGTTCCGTTACCTTACATTTTCCTTGTGACCTTGTCAATAATTCTGTGAACTGAATAGGCACTATATATATATATATATATATATATATATATATATATATTTTGTTACATAAATTTTTAGAAAGAGGTTGGGCTTATACACTATCTAAGGGTATAGCGAAATTTTCCTTCCTCTTAGGTGATATCAATATCGGTTAAGACGAACAATCTATTATCTTTAGGTATAAACCTAAGTATCCAAGAGTTAGGATATCTCCCTAATCGTCGTAATTAGAACCACAATAAAATGATATTTTTTAAAATTCGAGTACACTATAAATAATTATATATCTCACTTCTTCGTCAGTTGAACCAACAGACGATGGGTTGAATGGGCACTAAATTAATCCTCAAAGAAGACACTTCATTTGGAATCCATGGTAACATGGCAATAGGCCTGATGTATTTTAGTAGTTTGGGAGAGTATATCAAATTTTCATTTTGCATGGTGACGTATACTGACATTGTATACCCAAGAAGATGAACTTTAAATTTGCAGGGCCTGCTCTTGATCCTGATGATTCCAACTGCATCATCCATTCACAGTTCGTAAAAGAGGATCAAACTAAAGTATTTTTTTTCTCTTGCTATATTCTCTCCCTTTAGAAGCATTTATGAAGTTAACTCACCGTGACAGAGATGTAAATTTATAAGAGTTTACTTCTATCAATAAATAATTATTGAAAATATGTGATTAAATAATTAAAATGTACTAAATAACAATTTAGTTTAATTATATTTTAAATTTAAATTAATCAACATTTATAGTTTATTATACTCAACATAGAAATTTTTATAAAATTCATATATAAAATTATTAAACATAATCAAATTTTAAAAATATAATTAAATGTTAGGTAATTATCATCTCTGTCATATTCAAATTCTTTGCTTTCACTTTGCCTCACCTCAAGCATTATCATGTTATCAACATTCTGAAAATTTTCCTTGCACTTAAAGACATCTTCAAGTTTCATTAACTAATTAATAAAGTAGTCAGAAGAAATTGTAAGATAAAAATAAAATAGGTTAATCTAAACTTTGGTACTTTTTAAGTTTATCTCTATTTTAGTTTTTATTTTTCAAGTTTTAAAATATAGATTTTAATTTTTCAAGGGGTAAAATGGTTCAAATTTTTATTAAATTATAAAGAGTAATGTTTTAGACAGAAAAAAAATTGAGAACAAAATCAAAATGAAAGCAAAGTTGAGGAATCAAAATTTGTATTAACCCAAATAACAATTTGTCAGTTAGCAAACTAACAAATAATTTTTTTATATAAATTACAATTTGTCAGTTAGACAACAATCAACAATGGTTGTGGGGGAAAATATTAAAAAATATTTGTACTTCTATTATATTTTTAAGTAAAATATAATAAATATAATTCTTCAATGACAAAAACTATATTTTCTCATTAGATTATAGATTTATCCTCTTATATTATTGTATTTAAAAACTTCTACCTTCAGTTCTAAATAAGAGCTAAATATGAAGTTCACTTTAATCCTAAATAATATCACAATTTATTTTATCTCTTAAAATTATAATTTTTTTCTTAAAATATCTCTATATGGCTGCACATACTAAAGTGATATTTATTAAGGATAGTTCAAATGTAAAAAGTTAAATGGGATATTTTAAGAAAACAGATATACAATAATTAAAGAGTAAATCTGTATATTTAATAAATGTATAGAAAGCTATAGTTCATAAGCTACTAACTTAACATTACAGTTTGTTATAGAGGATTAGATGTACTAGTCCAACAATTTAGTTACAAGTTATGTTTATATAGTCAATTTTTAAAATTCTAAAATGAATTTGTTTAAACCTTTAAAATCATCCAAATAAATTTCTTATTATTAATTTATTCATTCTTTCACTAATGGACTGCAATATAATAAAATTAATCAACAAATAAATTAAATTTAGGGGATTAAATACAGGAAATTTACTCAAAAAATGGAGGAGATGAGTATTGAGTACTAAAAATCAAGAATCATGGTCTTTTTTTAATATTTTAAAAATAAAAAGAAAAAATTTGCAAGAGAGATTTGAAATGAGAGAAATGAGAAAGAGAGAATTAGAGAGAAAGATGAAGTGATTATCATTCTTATTGTTATCCTAAATATATGTACATCATCATCTATTTATAGAATACTAAAATTGAAGACTAATTCTAAAGAGTTATAAATATATAAATAAAAGAATTAAATAACATAATTATATAATTAGAAGTTATAGAGAATGAATATTAGAGATCCTTCAATTTGAGAGTTATAAGCTATAGTGCTATTAAATATGATGTGGAATTCTAAGAGACTATGAACATCTATATATAATATCATATTTATAACAAAAATTTTAATATTCATGGTTATATTTGAGGGTCTTTAGATGTCATTCTTTCCGCACAAAAAATCCCCTCAAACCGGTTCCTAGCCGATTTGAATGACACAACCGACCCGTTGAACCCGATGTCGACATTTCCGGAGCTATAAATACCCTCGGCTTCTCTGAAATTTAATTTTTTTCAGTTTCCCGGCAAAATGATGATTCTGGAATAACATGGAAGAAGAAGATCAGCTTCAACAGCAACCACGAGGTGATTCTCTCTTTTCTTTTTCTCAGTCCATGGCATCTCTTATTCAATTTCAATTTCATCATCAGGAAGGATCTCTCTTCTTAGGGCTTTTAATTCGGCCTTGGCAGACGAAGAAAGCTTCCGAAGCGAAAACGCAGTCCTCATTTTTCTGTTTCGTTTTGAATTGAAGCTTTCTACGGAAAGGAAACTGAAACTTCCGGCTTAAGAAATTTTTTTCCCTAGGTTGTACGGATTCTCGTCTTGGTAAACAACACCCATCCATCTTTCATTATAGCGTAGGATTTTGGTTATAAGGCGCTAATTCTGATCTGAGATTTTAAGATTGGTCTTGAATTTTCAGTAATTTATTCTCTCTGCTGTCTCATTTTGTGCTGTTTGTACTGACTTCATACTAATGGCACGATTTTACAGAATCCATAGCATTTCCAATTCAAGGTATGAAGTCTGTGGTGGCCACAGTGAGTGGCTATCACGGAACAGAACGATTCAACCTTATCAAGTTGATTTCACATGCTGGTGCAAATTATGTTGGCGCAATGTCTCAATCGATCACGCACCTGGTTAGTCTATCATTTTGAAAAAAAAGATCAGGAGGGAACAAAACGTTAGAGATTAATTAAACAGGAATAGAAAACTTTTTAGACTGAGGTACAGTAAATAGACAAGTCTCTGGAGGAATAGTCGCTTTTATATTTAGTTGAAGAAACTAGTTGATGGTTTGTGGCTGTTTATTTTGTCCAAAATGGTCAGATTTGTTGGCGATTTGAAGGAAAGAAATATGATCTTGCTCGGAAGTTCAGAACAGTTATAATAAATCACCAGTGGATTGAAGACTGTTTAAAGCAAGGAAGGCGTGTTCCAGAGGAGCCTTATAGATTGAAAAGGTAAATTTGATATTTTGATATTTTCTTCTCATTAGAGATAAGGTGCTATAGCTTCTGCATCAGTTAAAGGAAAACTTGATTGTGATTTATAATCATTCCCAGTATCCACTATCACCTTTCAAAGATTGAAATGATCATTGAAAGCGCATAAGCTGATTCAATCTGATACAGCTCATTAGATTTCAAAATGACTCACAACTTCCCTCTCAATATAATGTTTAGAACTATTAACATAATAAATTCTGAAGTTCAAAAACTTATTTTGATGTTAATTAAATCTGTAGAATTTGGAACAAATCTGTACTTATGTTCAACTTTCTTGCAGTGGAGAAGAGGTGGGACCAATATTGCTGCAAGTTCCACTTATTGTTCGGGCGAGTAGCTTGACTAAGAATAAAGTGATTAAATATGGATCATATGACATTGTCTCCAAAAGTCAAACAACTGGCATCAGTTCTGGAGCTCCTGGAAATTCTGTCAAGGAAGATTCCTATTTAACTAATGAGGTATCTATAAAATTGGGATCTCTCTTCCCTTTATTTTCTGTCTTTTAATAAATGCTACTTGCAGTTGTACATTTGCACGTACGACCTATCTTCTAAAATGCTCATGATGGTGCTTTAGTAGTTGGATAGATGGATTAATTTGGACTTTGATTAGGTGTTGCTACAAATATGCTTGCTTTGAAATTTTGGCAAAAAAATTGGTTTTTGAAGTGGTTCGTCTGAAGCAGATGACAAATTCATATGTCTGAAATGAGTACTCTGCTCAAGGAATTAATGGTAAGCTGCTAATGCAAAATAAGAAATTAAACAATAGAACATAAAACTGACTGAATAACTGTAATGTTCTTTTGACTATCTTTAATCCTTTCTACTGAAAGCAGGTGCTTTAGAATATTTTCGTTGGTACATTCTTAAATGGAATTACAATTAAAAACGTCTGTACTAGGAACATGATTGAAATCACATAACAAATCATGGAAATATGTTTACATGGGTGCTTTAATATAAGTTTTCATCTTTTAAAATATCTTTTGAGCTTATTCGTCTTCTTTTCCCTTAAAAAGCAGGAGGAGCCAATAACTTTTTCTTCCAGACGGTCAAGGACAGAAAAAAGGAAGATCTCCAATAGTAATGGGGTGGCTACTTATGCTGGTCCTTCTCGTCGCAGAAGAAGGCTTGTGAAAAGGAATGTTCAAGAAGTTTCAGCTCCTTTACTTGATTTGAATTCTGAGGAGTATCTTAGCAGAATGGATACATTAAATACTGATGCTGTAGCTTCCACTAGCCTTTCTGGTGGTGTCTCTACTGATATTATTTTAGAAAATAGAGAAGGATCAGATACTGACTCATATAATCAAAACATAGCTATCAATGCAGTACCAAATTCCACTGGACAAATCAATGTTTCAAGTAATTTATCAAGTTCAAGAATTTCAACTTTATGCGTACAAGATGACTCGCCTACTGCAGAGCAAATCTCAGTAGAAGAGTGTTCTGAAATGTCCGCAGATGATATTCAGGATGATCATGTGGCTGACTTGCCTACGTCGACAGACTTGTCATGTGTCATATGTTTGACGGAATTCAGCTCAACGCGGGGGGTTTTGCCATGTGGACATAGGTTTTGTTATTCTTGTATCCAGAGTTGGGTCGATCACAGGGTACAGTTTCTATTCTTTTTATATATATATATATATATTTTTTTTCCTTCTCTTAATCATGCTAATAAAAAAATGGTTTGACTTGCTCTTCTCTTTATTGGTTACCACAATATTTGCTTTTACGTATTATTTTCTGTTGATTTTCATTCAAAATTTCATTTTTTTAATCCTATTAAAAACTTTCCATGAACCCATATGGCTTCTGATGTCTTGGAGAATTTTAAGAGCCATCAAGTTCACAATGCTAATTTTGCTACCAAAAATTTTCTGACAACTTTTATTTGTTGGCACGTTATAATATTTCATATTGAATGTAAATATTTGTGTAATATTCTAGATAGAGAGGGAGTAGGTGTTGACTTGAATACGATTAGTTTATTTATTTCTAGTCCCTTGATTGTCGCCTGTGAGTGTATATAACTATATATGCGTCAACATTGTACCGTGTAATTTATATCAATGAAAGATTCCAAATGTAGAACGAAGAATGCAAAGAAATAATAAATCGATGGGTGCGTACTAAAATAGTTCCAAAGATGAAGGGATATTTTAATATTTATATTTGTAGATATTTGGACTTTTTTTCTTATATTTTTCAAATATTCTCCAGTTTTTTCTTGTCTGCCCAACATAGCAGTTTAATGACATTTGAATTTTTGTTTCATTCTCATGAATGGTTGTCAATATCTGTAGACTACAATGGGAAAAATCTCAACTTGTCCCTTGTGCAAGTTAAGGTTTGACAACATCATTAAATATGAGGATTTGGCCGTGGATCAAAAGATATATTCCCAAACAATCCCATGTGGCATTCCAATCTCAGATATTATTTTACTTATGGATCGAACACAACCAAATTATGGTTTTGAGGTATGCATATCCTCTTAATGTTCGCTGCCTTGTACTTTGACTTCTGACAATCTAATTGCTAAAGAAAACCATTTTTTTTTGTTCCACCCTGCTTCTGAATCCCTAGAATCGCAATAAAGTGGTCTGAATAAATTTAGTATGATCCCTCCTTTCTCTTTTGCTTAACTTGGATGTTTCCTATATGTTTGCATTCTGATGAATTGCATACAAGTAAAAATGTCAATTGACAAGTGGCGCATGGTCAATGCCGTATGATTGAAGAAACCTTTAAGCCATAATACTGAGCAGATAGCTTCTAATTAATAACTTTTAGGTGTTTCCTTTCCCAAAATTTGTGTTCATAACTTACATCGTCATGACAATCATTTGTTTTGCCAGTAGGGATTCGAGCATGATTTACTGATATATGGCCATTCCTAAAATGTTGAAAAAGACTTAATCTTATTGTATCAGTGAAGTTTAATAGTTAGGTGTTACTGAAATAATAGGTATACGAGCATGATGAGGTGTGTTGATAATAAACATCAGGATCTAAAAAATTCAACAAGATTTTTATGAATGTCCATACATCAGATTAATCTCACCTTTATAGGCTTTATTGAGGTTATAACATGTCTACTACTGTTTTGAAATCTTATAAAATTTAATCACACTAAATTGAAAATAAAATATCATTTGTGGTTATGGGGATTGTGTCCATAAAAGTTTAATCCTATTGGCACGTTGCAATTGCTGGCCATCAACTTTAGACCTTTAAAATGTTTATTTCTGGGATGTTTTCTTCAACTATGTATTATTCTGTAACATGTTTGAATTATTCATTATTGTCCAGATTTGGCAGGAAGTTTATGTACCCTTTAATTTCTTTTGTTTTGATGCGTCTGTTCTATGCTTTATACAGTCCTCACAGACAGGTGCTTGTGTTGTTTGCCGGGGGCGAGAACCTGAGGATCTGCTCATGAGTTGCCATCTTTGCCACATTCGACAAATCCATTCCTATTGCTTGGATCCTCCTTTATTGCCATGGACATGCAATCACTGTAAGGATCTTCAGATGCTTTATCATAATAATTCACATTAGTACATATCTTCTTAAGCATCCACCTTCCTGGTCCCAACTATGTGTACTGAATCTTTTGCTTATGATTCTGCTGCATATGTTTTTTTACTCAGGACGCATATTTCTGATATTAGGAAGCTCTGTTAGTAAATTCTGTTGTGTAAACCTTTCCAGATCGAATTCATTGAGATTGTTCGATTGGTTTTAGTGGTTTTCTCTGAAACCACATGCTATAAAGTGACTAGCATAATATATTTTTACTTATCGGACTAAGTAGTCTGTACAATGATTCAGTAGGGTTGCCATGCCATGATAATTCAAATTTCAACGTCTTGAACCAAAGATGTGAATGATCAAATAATGATTACATGTTGCTAACAGTAGTATAGTAGTCTTTCCTCTCACAAAATTCTGTTGGCTTAGTTTGACATGTCATCATTATGCAATTTGACTGTGCTGTGAAATTGGAGTAAACTAATGTGATTGTATAATATTAACCAGGTGGTTCTTGTGCATTACAAAAATAGTGTGACTTGTTATACCCTATATATTGAATATTGATTTTTGGAGTTAATGGATTTTGCTGCTCTGAAATAGAAAATCTGAATGGGAAATTTATTTTGCAAGTACCCATATTTTCCCTCAATTTTTAATTTGATATTTATATTGTTTTCTCTTATTAAATGTTTTAATTTTACTCTTTTCTGTTAACCCCTATAATTTTGTTTTGCTAGCATTGTTAGTTTTTGTACAAAAGTTAATTATACTTAATAGAGCAAAGTTAAAAGATTTTTTAAAGAGAAAAAATGATAAGTATCAAATTAAAAATAAAAAAAAATATAGATACATGTAAAATAGTTTTCCCTATCCGAACTAGGAAAACGAGATTGAATGGAGAGGGAAAAAGGTAAACTAAAGGATTCTCATTTCATGCCACGCTTTTTACTTCAATCCTTGTCCAATAAAGGTGTCATGATGGGTCTCGTTGTTCTCTTTATTATCTTTGTTTTCTGCCTTTATGCATATATTTTTTTCTTTTATGATTTTTGTTTTTCTGCATTTGGGTTCTTTATTATCAATGATCCACATAATAAAACTAGGAGAAAAAAAAAAGGAAGAAAGAAAAGCGCTAACACACTGTATGATTCCCCATGTTCTGTTCTGTTTCTTCTATTGTCGAGCTATAAAGATGTTTGGGGCATTTCAGTCGTTAAGTCACTTTCAAGAGATTCTTCGGTAGATTTTATTTTCATAATCATGAACGTATAACAGGTACTATCTCTTCCGATACTTGCATTACTAGCTTTTGCAATATAATAGCTACTCCACTGGGGTAAATGTAGAAGGAAGATAGTTAATTTATAAAGATTAAAAATATTAAGTTATTTATTTGTAAAATGGGTTAAAATGTAAATTTGTTTAGAAAGTTTGAACAATGTTACTTAAAATTTTTTTTTAGGTTTGATGTTATCTTGAAAATATTAATTTAAAGCAATGTCAATTTTTCAATAGCTAATGTTAGTTTTTTATTGGGATGAGGTAATATTATTTTATTTTAATATTTTTAGGATGATAACTTAAAAAAAATGGGTAATATTACTCTTTGGTGAAAAATTTTGAAATAGATTTGCATCTTAAACCTTGTAAAAGTTGTTTGTTTGCCTAAAGTATTTCTTTTAACTTAATTTTATTGCCTAGTGGCATATAATATGTCATGGAAGAGGAAAATTGTGGGTTTGATCTCTTTATAACTTCAAGCTATTAGTATTTATCTCTTGAGAAAAATATCCCTTTTAATCATTTATATGAGAAACATTTCTTAATAATTTTTTTTAATATGTGCAATTAATAAGATAGTTTAAAAAAACTATAAATTTAGTAAATAAAATAAATTAGATATTATATATTTAAATTAAGCCAAAACCAGTATTAGATCTTACATTTGAGAATGAAAGGATTATTATTTACCTCAATTGCATTTATGAAATTATACACCCATAAAATTTCTCACTTTCTCATTTGTATTTTTAAATTCTTACATTTTATTATATTTTATCTATGCGCCACCAAACAAAAAGGTGTAAAGGCCATGCATATGAATTTATTATTTACTTAATTTTACAAACTAAATATGTTTGAAAAAGACCTTCATATCCTCTCTTGTATATTACATTGCCGAAAGTAAGTTCTTAATCTTTTTGGATGTAATTTGTTGTTAGAATGTCTCTATCCCCACGCAAAAACATGTTGGGCACCATTAGAGTGTTAAATAATAGTCATGTCTGACTCAGATGGCATCCCTTGTTCCCATTTTCACGTGCAAGCCAATGCCCACATCTTTGTTTTCCACTTTATTCTCTTGTCATTGACTTGGAGTTTAGGATTTCCATTCAAGATCTTTAATGGAAAGAAATTATTTTCAAATAACAAATTTAGAAACTATTTAGAAACTATTTATTTCAAATGACTGAGTGTTAAATGCTTAAACGAACTTATAAACATGGTCCTTAAAAATAATTGGTTTTTAAATTTAGTTCTTGTAAATAATTTTTGTGCTCATAGAGTATTTAGTCTTTTAAATTTGTACTTTCTTCTATCATTGATATAAGATCTAGTTGATTAATTTTAAAAAATTAAAAAATTAAATAAATAATTTAATTATAATATATGTTAGGTATCTTTAGATTATATATTAATGTATAAATTATATAAATTAGTTTAGAGAAAATAATAAATATTAATAATTTAAAAAAATTATTTAGTTTTTTTTAATTTTTCTATATATTAAAGACTAAATATAGTACAAATTTTGATTTTAATATCTCAAGTTTTAAATTATAGGTTTTAATTCTTCAATAGGTAAAATAATTTAAATACAACAACAAGCCTTACCCTATTAAATGGGGTATACTATATAGATTATATGATGCCATTGTATTTTATTAAAAATTAAATCCTTAGATAGGTTATTGACCAGGAGATCCTGCTCAATGACCTCATTAAGCGTTTTCTTTTGCCTTCCCTTATTTATTTTAACTGGAGTCCATACTGTTTCATCCACCCTTCTCACTGGCGCATCCCTTGGCCTTATTTGCACGTGTCCAAATCACCTAAGATAGTTATCTACCAATTTCTTTTCAATATGTGACACTCCAACTCTTCCTCGTATTTGTTTATTACAAATATTATCTTTTCTTGTATGCCCACACATCCATCTCAACATCATCATCTTAGCTACTACAACTTTATGCTCTTGCTGTCATTTTAAAGCCCAACATTCACTTCTATAAAATATTGCTGGTCTTATAACAGTGCGATAAAACTTTCCTTTTACTTTATCTAGTACTTTTTGATCATATATAATCCAGTAGCCTTTCTCCATTTAAACTAACCAGCTTGAATTATATGATTAACATCCTTCAAAATTTTACCATCTTTTTGTATAATTGATCCCAAATATTTGAACTTATTTATTTGTGGAATAGCTTGATCTCCCAATCTGACCTCCAAGTTACTTATAACTTGTCTCTTATCAAAATTATAGTGTATATATTTAGTCTTACTTCTAGTCAACCGAAAATCCTTTGACTCTAAAGTACTTCTCTATAACTCAAGTTTAAAATTAATCTTTTCTCTTGACTCAGTCACAAGAACTATATCATCTGCAAAAAGCATGCACTTAGGGATTTTTTCTTAAATATGCTAGTTAGAACATCCATTAGGACTCAAAGATGATCATTGATGTAGACCAATCCTTATGGAAAAATCCTTTGTTTCGCCCCCCAACTGTTCTTACAGTAGTTGTTACCCCCTCATATATATATTTTATTACCTTGATATATGCCATGCGCACACCCTTCTTTTTTAAAGCTTTCCAAAGCACCTCCATTGGCACTCGATCATATATTTTTTTTAAGTCAATAAAGACTCTATGCAAGTCTCTTCTTTTAGTCCGATACCTTTCCATTAACCCCCTTAATAAATGAATCGCCTCTATTGTAAACATATCTGATATGAAATCATACTAATTCTCAGTAATATCAGTCTCTAATATCAACCTGTGTTTAATTACCTTTTTCCACAACTTCATAGTGTGGCTCATAAGCTTTATCCCTATATAATTTGCACAATTTTGAATATCCCTTTTATTTTTGTAAATAAGAACTAAGTATTTTTCCTCCAATCATCAGACATTTTCTTAGAACTTAAGATTACATTAAAAAGTTTAGCAAGCCACACCACCCCCACTTCATCTAAACACTTCCAAATTTTAATAGGAATACCGTCAGGTTCAACAGCTTTACTATTTTCTATTTTCTTAAGCGCATCTTTAACCTCGTCAATACAGATCCTACAAGAAAATGCCAAATTTGGTTCAATTTATTGTGTTAAATCCTCTAACTCATAACTCGACCCTCCTCCCTCGTCATTAAACAATTTGTAAAAATAGGTCACCCACTGTTCTTTAATATCACTATCTACAATTAAAATCTTGCCTTCTTATCTTTAATACATCGTACTTGATCTAAATCCTTCGATTTTCTTTCCCTATCTCTTGCAATCTTATAAATCTTTTGTTCTCCCGACTTTGTCCCTAACTCTTTATAAAATTCCTCAAAAGCCTTAAAACAAGCTGCACTTACCGTTTTCTTAGTTTCCTTCTTAGCTAAACGATAAATTTCCTAATTTTTAGTATTATTACATAAATATATAGCTTTGAAATAGTCCTTGTTCTTATCTTTGTTTTGTACTTCTTCGTTCTACCACCAAATTTTCTTGTCTCGTTGACCAAAATCTTTAGATTCTTCCAAAATTGCTTTAGCAACTGTTCTGACCTTCTCCGCCATTTCTTTCCACTAATATTAGTATTTTTTTGCTCCTCCCAAACCCCTTTATTTAACATAGTTCTTTTAAAAGTTTCCTTCTTCTCCCCCTTTAACTGCCACCACTTGACTCTTGTGTTTGAAACATGTCAGCGCTTTTCCTTTCTACACTTAATACACACATCAAGGACCATTAACTTATGCTGGGTTATCACTCCATTCCTTAGAATCACTTTACAATTTGTACAAAGTCTTCTATCATGACTCCTTACCAAAAAGAAATCAATATGTGACCTGTGGGGTATGTGATCAAGTGCTCATCCCGCTTCTTAAAGCACATGTTGACAATCTTAAAATCGTAAGCTAAAAGAAAGTTAAGGATAGATTGTCCTTCATTATTAATCTCTCTAAAACCAAAACCACCATGAGCCCCTGTATATTGCCCTATCTCCTTGCCAACATGACCATTAAGGTCCCCACCAATAAAAATCTTCTCAGTAAGTGGTATGTTTTGAATCAGCCCCTTGAAATCTTCCTAAAACTTTTTCTTAAGATGTGATTATATTCCCACTTGATGTGCATAAGTACTAATAATGTTGATTGTATCCCTACTAACAATTATTCTTAAAAATATAATTCTATCATCAATCTTTTTAACATCTACTACATTCGTCTTTCACTCTTTATCCACAATGATACCAACACCATTCCTCGTACCTGTTTTACATATGTACCAAAATTTGTACTCATTGATTTTTTGAAATTTTTCTCCAACCAATTTAGTTTCATGAAGGCACAAGATATTAATCTTTCACTTTACCATTACACCCACCACCTTCCATGCTTTTTCGCTTATAGTTCCAATATTCCAAGTGTCAAATATGATCTTTTTCTCCTGAACTAGCTTCTTTAGCCACCTTCGTTTGTAAAGTGGTAGCCCTTGCTCATTTAACACTACATCTGGGTGATGATGCAGTTGCCCTTGCTCACTTCACACTGTACTCGAGCCATACAGCGTGTAACTTACGGGTAACGACCTAATATTAGCGCAATTTCTTCTTATGTCCTTGTTCATAAGATTCGATAAGTTTTACGTTAGCTATTGGGGCCTAACATAACCATTTTCCTTTACCCGGGTTTGGGACCGACTACATGCATAGGTAAAATAGTTTAAATATTTATTAAATTATTGGGATTAATGTCTTAAATAAAAAGAAATTTAAGAGATCAAAATATATAATTGAAAAGTGAAAAGTGAAATATAGCTTAAAGAATCAAGATTGTTTTAAGGAAAAAAATAAAAGACTATATGAATTTAAAAATGATAAAATTGGTATATCAATATCTAAATTGACAGATTTAACAAGAGGTCCAATCTATCATTTTAAATTTGTTTAAAATATCAAATTATCTCTGGAGTTATAAATATTTTAGCGAGAGTTGTAAAAACTATTACTGAAATTGTAAATTATATTGTAGAAGTTATAAACCCGAAAGTAATTATAAATACATTGTTAGAGATGTAAATTTCTTAAGGAGAGTTATCAAATATATTATTAAAGTTGTAAATTATATTGTAGGAGTTACAAACCCCGAAAGTAATTAATTATAATTTTAGAGTTATAAATATCTTAGCTAAAGTTATGAAAACTATTACTAAAATTATAAATTCTATTACAGGAGTTGTAAACCTCAAAGTAATTAGTTACAATTTTAAAGTTGTAAATGTATTAGCTGAAGTAGTCAAAACTATTAATAAAGTTGTAAATACTATTATAGGAGTTATAAATCTATAAACAATTAGTTACAATTTTATATTTGTCAATGTCTTAGGGAGAGTTGTAAAAATAATTATTAAAGTTATAAATCTCATTGTAGGATTTACAAACACGAAAGTAATTAATTATAATTTTAGGGTTATAAATATTTTAGCTAAAGTTATAAAAATTATTACTGAGGTTGTAAATCCTATTGTAAGAATTATAAATTCGAAAGTAATTAGATCCTATTGTAGGAATTATAAACCCCGAAAGTAATTAGTTTCAATTTCAGAGTTATAAATATCTTAGAGAGAGTCGTCAAAATTATTACTGAAATTACAAATCCCATTACAGGAGTTATAAATAACCAAAAAGCAATTTCATATTTTGTTATAAATTTACAAAAGATAGATTGAGCAGGTTGAATCTGTCACTTTTAAAATTCAGAAACCTTTTTATCCTTTTAAATTTTACAAAATCTTTTATTGTTTTTTTCTCTCTTTTTTAACCATTAATTTTTTTTCTAAATCTTTAATTTTTTTTCTAAAATAAAAGATGTCGGCTACGTTGGGAATTGGGATCTTGTATACCTCTTATCAATTCTAGGACCAACGATAATTGGCATAGATTAAGCTTGTTTGTCCAAAAACAGCACAATAAACTGTGGGATTTGAATAAATATTCTGATTGTCGTGCTCGAGATTTGCTCTGTACATCAGGTGGTGTTTTTTTTTTTTTATTAATTCCCCTATTTTTTTAAAATCAAATTAAGAGGGTTATTACTTTTTAGTCTGTTACAGAGTGGAAAAAAGTATAAAAATAAATTATAATATTTGTCAGAATTGTTATAATTTTATCAGGGTTTTTTCTTGTTATATTATTTAGTATTAGAAATAGAATAGCCTTGCCTTAGCGTTAACTGAAAAAAAAAATCAAGAAGAAATGTAGGATTGTGTCCAGAATTTGTCGTTGTACTTAATCCTTTTTAGTGCATTAAGTATTATATATTTGTAATAAAATTACATTCTGATTTTGTATTATAAAATTCTTTTTTAAGTCTTTTAATTGGTTCAAGTACCATAAGGTACTTTTGCAAACATAATTTGGAGACAGTTGAATGAAAATTAACTCGGCCTTTTTAACATCTTACAACTAATTGTGGAGTTTGTTATGTAAAGTTTGAAAAATGCATTGTATTATTTATGATTTATAAATAGAATATATTTTGTTAAATTATTTATTACATATAATTAAGGGCATTCGAGGGATGGGATTGGGACAGCCACGTCTCATATCACACCTCGCCAAATGGTAAGACTTTTTCATCTCATGTCCCGTCTTGTATTAAGAGCCATTTCCTGTTTTTGGTTTTGTACTTCATTCTATCTTGGTTCACTTTCGTCTCGCATTGAGGTCGTTCCATGTCTTGCTTTGTTCGTCTCTACAACTTTTTGGTAAAATTTATAAAATAATAAAATATATAATTTGAGTTGTATTTGAGAATATTATTTTTAAGAGATATTTTATAATTTTTAATAAATTAAAAAATAATACTTCTCATGATTAAATGACATTTTCATATAAGAATACAGGGTGATAAAATTAGTAGAATATGATAGAACTAAGCAGAATAAATCATATAAAAAGAGAAATATCTTAATAATAATATGTATTAGTGTGTGTGTTTGGATATATTTTTAGAAAATAATTTATAAAAAAAAGGTTTTTAGACAGCTTTTAGAAAGGAGATTTGAAGAAGAGCATATAAAAAAATAGTGTTAAATAAATAAGTGTTTTAATAGTTATTACTAAAAATATTTTTATAATTAGAAAATTACTAAAGATGATATGATTTTATTAAAAATAGAAGAGAGAAGAGAAATTAGAGATTAGAGAATGTGAAGAAGAAAGAGGAAAGATAAGAGATAGTGGAAAAGATTGAGGAGAAATGGTGAAAAAGAAAGAGGAGATAGGAGATAGAGTGTAAAAAAATATGAGTAAAATATTAATTAGGTAGTCTATAAACTTTTTACTGTTTTAAAAACTAATCTCAGTAGCTTATTTAAAATTTTATTTTTAAATTATTATTTAGTTCAAAAGCTCTTTTAAATAATATGACTATTTATTTTAAAAAAAATAAATTAAAATTTAAACCAAAAACTTTTTTAAAATTTAAATTTTACATATTTCTAAACAAATCATTAATCTTTTGTCAACCATCTACTTTTATAGACCGTAAAAAAATATAATACTCAAAAATCATATAAAAAGATATTTCTCTTTTTTTATACATATTTATCTAATACTTATAATATTTCTAATACAACTTTTTAGGGTAAACTTGACCTATTTTAACATGATCAATGTAAGTTTCCCAGCCCTAAATGTAATCATCTCTAAATTGAATCATTTATGAATCAAGAAAGAGTGATTCATAGTTTAAAGGCTTGATAATAACAGTTTCAAGGCTTTATTGCTCATTTATACATTTACCACAAGTATTTTGTGTATAAATTTACAACAAATTAAGGCCTCGAGATTTATTTTCCAATTTCCATACAGAATCAATGCTAGAAAATAAAAATAAGAGTAAAGGAACAAAAGCATAAAAGCTAGAACGTGAAAGCAGCCTGGTGTTTTCTTGTCGGTTATATGCTGTTTATTTCTACTTTTATATTCGGTTCATTCACCGTAGAATCCGGTAAAGCTGACATGGTAGTGACTTGTGAAAGCTCATGTCAACTTTTGCAATTAACATTAATATTTTAGGTCCTATTTCTCATATTGTTACATCATGTGTGTTCTTAGCATCCATCCACCCCAAAGACATCATTTACCCAAAAGCCAAGGTAATCTTTCCCAAAAGTAAGATTGGTTCACAGGTACGGAATCTAGGATGTCCCGTCACACTTTTTTTTTTTAAAAAAGTATATAATTATTATATCATAATAATATTTATAATTATATATATATACATATATTATAAATATATTTTATCATTATAAGACTTATATATTATTAGAATTATTATATATAATTATAATTATATATAAATAAAGTAATATGATTTTAATAAATAACATCGAGAGAAAACATCCTCATCCTATCTTATGTCTATCTCTATATGATGGAGACGGGACAATCATAAATACCCATACTACAAAGGAATTTTTTTTTTTTAAAGATTTGATGTAGGATTTTAGATATGCAATAGCTATAGAAAGTTTTAAGACTTATATATATAATTTATATTTATTCTAAATTATATATATAATTTTTGTTTAAGATATGATTTATATATATTTATACCTAATGAGGATTGAGAAAGGAATGATCTGAAAAAGGTTTGAGAAAAGAAAAAAAAGGGCAAATAATAATAGCATATGCATGCACGTATGAACATATTTTTAAAATTGTAAATTATAAAATAAGTATATACATTTTGAATTAAGACTATAAAGTATTGATGATTTTATTTTTTATTATATATTATTTTTTGTTTTTATTTAAGTATTTATTTTATTAATATGAATCATTTTTTTTATTTTAAACACATATTAGTTATTTAAGATTAATTACTTAATTATACTTTTAAAATTTTATAATATCAATTTAGTCAAAAATAAGTTTAGGTTAATCTGACTTAATATTTTAAATTATTTTATTTGTAAGTTACAATCAATAATCTTATTTTAATTTTTGAAAAATCTCTAACCACATGATAATAGTTAATTAATAATTTTATTAAAGTATAACTCAAAATTTTTTAAATATTAAATTTTAAATTTTTAACTATTATAAAAATTATAAATAATTAATCAATTATAACCTATTTTAACACAGGGAAACCTCTAGTTTTACTATAATTCAATTCAGTTATTGAACAGTGAACCAGTGCTTCATTAAATTGAATAGCCTATTTAATTTTCTTTTTATTGATTATCTGTTTGTTGCTAGTTTTAATTTCATATTATTTGTTTTTAGAAAACAGAATAATAGATCGATGCTGGTTGAAAATTAATGTGAATATTAGTTTCCCGTTAGCAATTAATGAAAGGTAAAATATAGTACAATTAATGTGATTCATTGCTAGTTTTTTGTGGAGTGGTTGAAGAGGTTACTTTTCATCATTTATGACCACAAGATTGAATGACTTTTTGGAGAATGGTGACTTTGTGTGGACAGTTTTGCATGTTGCATTGGAGCCTTTTCCAATACACAAGAAAAGTCAACTTAGAACATTTAATTTTATAAGTTATACCTTTCTTACTATGAACTTGATAATATCGTTGCTTTGTCAACAATTAACTTATGAGATACTCCCCTGTACTAGTACTATAAAGGAAGTAAAATAGTTAAAAAATCAATAAAAAATTATATTTAAAAAAATTATTAGATAGAAAGACTCAAATTTAAATATTGGTACTTTTTATTTATAAAAATATATTAAATTATTTTGATTAATAAAATTTTTGAACAGTGATCTTTTTACCGATTTTCTTAAAAAATATATATAATATTTATATCAAAGTAATTCATAACATTAGTCGCTTTTGTGTTGTTGTTTTTTTGGGTGAGAGAATCCATTTTATTGAAGGAATTTCTTTTATAAAAATACCATTTAAATTTTAAAATTCTAAATTAGTTTTATTTTTTATACTTTAATATTTATTGACTATATTTGATAAAAAAATAATAACATATTTTGTTAAGAATTCTTAATTTTGGATCTTGAAATTTAAGTATTATTTTCATAGGATTTCCCTTTATTAAAAATGTTAACGCTAGGCTGTTGGAGGAAGAGAGAAAATTTAGTGAAACAAATTAAATGTGTCACTGCATTAAGTGCTCTCTAAAAGTCAAATCATGAGATAGTTATTCTACTGCGGCAGTTATCTGTAGACAAAATAAATCCTCCCCCCCCCCCCCTTTTCCCGGCAAAAAATATCACTGTTTATGCAAAAATAAAACACACACATGCAGAATGACTGTGTCACCTGAAAGATGATGAATTGGGTAATTTTTAAAATTTTAATAACTTTATAATAAATCTAAAGAATTAGTTCATAAGGATATTACCGATTTGCAGGAAGATGAATATAGCAAATAAATAAAAAGTTAAACACTGTCAATTTATACTATTTGATCTAATCACTTGGCCTACGTCTAATCTCTAAAACTTCTCTGAATGTTCTATTACCTTTTAAAATTAGATAGGCTCTTGGTGCATTAGTACATCAATGTGAGATTTCACTCACTCTCTCTTACAACCATAAGATAACATTAGTGAGAATCCCTCTTTAACCCCTTATAACTCGTAAGTTAATATTCACTTAAGAGATTCACACTCTTAAGCAACTATGAAATATGATTGATACAAAGATAATTCTCTCTCAATAGAGGTATTATGATAAACGCGTAGGCATATACTCTCTAAATTTTTCTCTCTCAAAAATATAATATAGTTTGTATCAAAGAGAATAAATAGAGTGAAACAAAGACTATAAGTAATTACTATTACTTTTGATCATGATGCATTTTGTATCTCTTTTTGCTCTTACATCTCTTAGCTTTCTTTTATCGTTAGTTTTCTCTCTCCAGTTTGCTCTTCTTTTATAAATGAGTTCTTTATATATTCGTTGAAGTAGACGTTAGAATAGCCGTTGAAAAATATAATTGTTATTGTTGACGTATGCATTTCACTTTTTATGATCTTCATTTGATCTGTAAATGATTTTAAAACATGCTTTAGAGAAATTATATAATCAATATAAACATATAGTAATTGTTTTTAAATAATTTATATTTAAAGATCAAAATTTGTCAAAGTTTGATTTTGAAAGTCAATTTAATATCAATTGAATCTTATCGAAGTATTCATCGAACATGTGTTTTATCGAAAAAAACTTCGATAAATTTTAAATAAAATTCTTTAAAACAATTCATAGATTTATTGAATAAAACTTCGATAAATAATCTTATTAAAAAAGTCTTAGATAAATCTTAAATGATTTATGCTAAAATAGTTCTAGATTTATCGAATAGAACTTTGACAAATATTCTTAAAAAAAATTTATCGAGAAATATTCTTTTTAAAACATATGATTTTAGATTTATCGATATATTTTAAAATATTTTTTAATATTTTATTTATTAAAGTGTTCTTCGATAAATAGGCTTATCAAATAGCTTATTGATAAATATTTGAAAAATATTATTTCAAACTTTTCAGATAGGCTTTCAAATATTCTTTAATTTTTTATCAAATTATATAATATATTTAAAAATAATAATTCATAAGATCATTCTTGACTTAAAGCAAGTCAAAAATCCACAAAGATCATACAGAGAATCATTCATTAAAACTTTGGCAAACTCATAATTTAGACAGTGTCTTTTTTTAATTCATTGAAGTGTTTATCCAAGAGAGTCATTATCAAAAAAGATATGGATAAATAGCCTAATCAAATCTCTCTTCCATAAATAAATTTCTTAAATATTGAAGAGCAAGAATTAGACTTTCTTCTTCCATGAATAATCTTTTTTAATTCTTAGATGATCAATATCATAACAAATCATCATCAAAATTATTTATCAAATTTATGCTCAGTGAGTTTGACAGATTATTCAATGAATAGACTTTTAATGTTTCAAATTTAATCTAATAACGCTTTGTAAACCAAGTTTTCTTCACTCATTTGGGAAGAGGATAATTCAATCAAATCACTGTTAAAATCATTTATTAAAGATAAATTTGAAAACATCTTAGATGACCAGATTTTGAATCTTTAAAACTTTATTTCTCTTATCATAAGTTTTTATAAATTATTTTGAGAAGAAATAAATAAGATAACATCTTATGAAAAGCAAGTTGAATGAAAATCTTGTATTAGTTCAGTGCATTTGATAACTCATAAATTTTTTATTTATTGAAATATTTTTTAATAAATATCCTTATCAAATAGTTATTCGATAAATAAATTTTTAAAATCATAGTGTCTTCTTTTAGAAATAGAGTTTATTGATTGAAGCCTTCATCGATAAATACATTGATTGATCAATATTTTGATAATTTTTTTTTACAAACTGAGTTTATATCTTACTTATCGAAAACTTCTTCAATAAATACATTAAGCGAATAACTCTTCAATAAGTTGTAATTTCAAAATAGTGACTCAAGTTTTTTCATAAACTAAGTTAATATTGATTTATCGAAATCTTTATTAATAAGCAATATTATTAAATATGTTCTTAATAAATATTTTTAACAATAATGTTTTAAAAATTCTTTTTTATTTATCGAAGAGTTTATCGAATGGTTATCTTATCGATAAATATTCTTTATTAGTTAAATTTTCTTTTTAAAATATTTTCTCAATAAATTGTCATCATCAAAATATTATAGTCTAATACATACTATAGGATTTATTAATAAGTGATAGGATTTCTTTAATGCTGTGATGACTCTTTTACATAAAAATGGACAATGGTCAAATGAATCTAATCTTCGTTAGCTCGTTGAATTTTTTTTTATAAATTTACTTTTAATAAAACATGGTTCTGGTACAATGAACCCAAAAAAAACAAGAAAAAAAAAAGGAAAGAAAAGAAGGGGAAAAACGCATGGACAAAAAATGTTAAAACCAACTGGTATGATCTTAGTGGAAAAGATTTTCCCTTTTAAATAGGAGGTTTGAGTTTATGTTTATATGAATATAAAAAGTAAATTTAGAAGAACTACTGTCAGTTAGATCTGATCATTCTCAAATCTAACACAATTAGTTATATAAAAAAACATAAAACATGAAAAACATTCGTTGCCAGATTTTTAAATGGTCTGTACTTTTTAAATACAATATATTAGTTATTAATGTGTTTTTATCTTTCCTAGTGAGTTTAATTATTCGTTAACCGAGCAGCTGCGTTCAAATATTAGCAAATTAATTTAATTTAGTCTCTTAATTAATTTTCTAAAACTTATCACCCTTCCATCATAAATGGAAGGGCTAATAGAAAAAATATATTTTAATATTAAATATAAAACTCCAATCCATTTTATTTATTAATTTTGTACTTTTTTTCTTAAACTCTCAATATTAATTCCATATATTAAGAATATTTTATTATCAAAAAAATATTTTCATTACAAATGATTAAAATAGATACTAAAAAACCCAAAGCATATTTTTTAAAAAGTAACCAATTTAATTAATTTTTTAATATCTATAAATTAATTATCTAATTTTCATATTTAGGAATATAAATATTGAAATTTGAAAAAAAAAAAACTCATGATTTTAACACAAAATTAAACATCACATTGTGCCAATCTCTCTAAATTACATAATTACAGCAACTATATGGTAGAAAAAGGATGGTCATAACAATAATCAGCGCGAAATTATTAGAAATATATGAATTATACCTACAAAGTCGACGTGATTCTCTCTAAAATTAACACCACTATAGTATTGTTTGTTGGTTAATATTAAATAAAAATTAATTAATTTTTTCAAATCCATAATTATCTAACCTTATATAATACACACACACACACACAAATATCACACAGAAGTAAATAGATTAAAGATAGGACCACTTTTAATTGTGTCCTCTCCATAGCTGCTCAGACTGCAACTATTTTCAGAGATAAGGAGCTGAGAGAGATTAATGAGAAGAGAGAGAGGGAGAGAGGTAATAGTAAATAACTAATTCGCAGAAGATGTAATTATGATTTTGGAAGGGTACATACATGTAATTATTAGGAAGAAGGTTGATCAATGATTAATCAGAAAGCGAAGGATTTGATTTTGGGGGAATCAGCAATCTTGAGAGTATCTTCGATTAGCTTCCTGGCTTTTCTGCTTCGAATCTCAACTCTCATACTCTCACTCTTCTCCATCTTATCATAATTATCATTATTATGATTCTTCATCTTCAGCGACTTCGTTATCTTCGTCTTCAAGCTCTCCACCAGCCTTCCCAAACCCTTCTTCGCCATTTTCTCCCTCTCTGCAACTCATACCCGAATCAGACGAAAAGAAACAAACACAGAAATTTAAACTCAGCCATGGAGAAGAGAGAGAGTAAAGTACCTTAATTGTGAAGAAGCTTATGTTCAAATGTTGAAGTTCGGTTTCTGGGGAAACTCACAGAACATTACGAAGAAGAAGAAGAAGAAAGGTAGGCATTTTGGAGGAAAGAAGGCCGTCCACGCATTAATTATACGAGATTAGGTCTTCTCATACACGCACACACAACATATATATATATATATATATATATATGACACTAAACATTTATTATTTTTCTGGCCAATAAACATTGGTTACTTCAAGTGAACTCTATTATAATAATTTTTGATTGGCCAAAAACTAATACTACTATATAATAATAATAATAAAAAAAAGAAATCAATTTCTATGTTTGAATAAGAAATATAACTATAATTTTTATGCTTTTAGAAGTCGTAATTAAATCGTTACAGGTAAGTGGTTTTAATTTAATTTTATTATTATATTTTTGTAAATATTTATATATGTGTGAGTTAATGTTATTTTGTATCTTTTTAATATAAATTATACATATTTAGAAAAAAGACAATAAATAATAATTTAAATAAATAAAATTTAATTACTATAACCTGATTAAAAATTTTGAAAATTGTAACTCTCAATTTTAAATATAAAATTATCAAATTTGGAATTAATTAAAATGATTCCATTAAAAGTACAATGTTCCTGTTGGCTAATAAATTATAGTTTGACCAAAATTTTAACGTTATAATCTTATTAATTTTTTTTTTGAAAATAAATATCTAAAAGTTTTTAATTAGTGATCTGAATGAGAGCATGATTCCTTAAGTAACATGGTATTTGTCTGTATGTACATGCATCAGCAATTAAAAATCTCCTAAAATAAGAAAAATAAATAAATAACTCTGCCATAACTAGTGTGAGGCCCTGTGAAAGTTGGAATGATGAGTGGACAATTTTGAATCCTACATAGCCAGATATCCTTTTCCTTTCATATGTTCTTTTTCTAAAATTTGAATTCACGTTGTTATTAATTAATGAGATTTCACATATATAATAAAAGATATGTCTGTATTTTATAATAACATAAATTCAATTTTAATTATGATAACTCTTTTTATAGATGATATTATAAATTCTCTATAAATATTTTTTAAACTTTGAGATTATACCCTGATCTTATTATGGAACTGGTATGAAACTAACCTAAACTTTTTTTACCAAAAAAATAAATCAGATTATTAATTTAAAAATATAAAAAAACTTTTTAATAAACCATAGCCATATCCTAAGATGAGTAAGAATTTTAGAAAAGTATATCCTTCATTCCTCGTTAATTTAAGAGCTAGTTGAATTTTTTAAGGGTTAAAAAATTAAATAAATTGGTTAATTATGACCATTTTAAACCCATAAAATAAATTTATATTATATATTTTTTAATCTATTCAAATTAGTCAGCCCTTATATTATATATAATTAATTAATTTATTTAGTTTATTTAATATATCTAAAAAAATTAACTAGCTCTTATATTAAAAAATAGAGATAGTATCACTTTTCTCCTATATATAAATAATTGACATCTCATTCTCGCATACTAAAAAAATTATTAAATTGATAAAAAAATTACATTTACCCATATTAAAGAATGAGTGTTAAAAAATAGGTCATTAATTACTTTACAAGTGACTAATATTTAATAGAGGTAAAATTAAAGAAAAAAAGTCATTAATTACCCTATAAAAAACATATATTTATAATTAAAATTTTTTCAAACAAGTGATTTACATATAAGACAATAGTGGTATAAATTACTCCTTCCAATCTTTATTACATGTAAATTTTATCTATTTTACATAAATTAATAAGGCAATAAAAAATTATGTATATTCTTAAAAGAATAGGAAACTTAATTAAATTCATTAAATTCAAACGTGAACTGTCTTCTAATTACTTGTCAGACAGTTTACACAATGCACTTCAAAACTGGACCATATTGAATATAGGGTGGTCCTGTTCTTACAACTACCACAGGTGCTCGTTGTGATGGAATTCCACGCATGCATTTATTTAATTTAATTTTTTTTAATTTGTTTATTTGGGAACACATATAAAAGGCGCATCGATCACTATCTTGAATAGTAGACAGCAACAAGTAACAATCGAGTACTTCGCTTTTCCTCTTCAATTTTAATTTACAAATAAAATAAGTTGCGTGTTTATTACTTCTACAATAACTCATACTATATTATATGTATTCTATAAGTAGAATAAAAAATTACGTGAAACTATAAAAAATTTAATAAAAAAGTTATATCAATAAAAATTTATTTAATTGATAAGAAATTTGATTATAACTCATAAAGTTATAAATTTAAATTACATTATCTATGTGATGATACTATTAATAAATAATTTATAAATATTTTTTTAATTTTTTTAAAGTATAGATATCTTTATACTGATAACAATCCTAGTTAAGACCTGTCGAGGCTTAAATGTATGACTTTTTTTTAATAAAGATTTAGAATTTAATTTATTATATTGTAAAAGATTAGTTTACTAGAACCAACTCATATTGATAGATTTACATTTTTTTTTTGTATAAAAAATTAAGTGGATTTAACGCTGATCTCTTATCAAGGTTAGGATATAGTCTCAGGGTTCAGATAATACTTATAAAAAATTTATAAGATTATATATTAAAATAATATTCATAATATCATTGAGAATCAAATTCGTATAGTTGTGTAAGACTAGCATATTAATTCTTCCTTGAATTTTTCCATTTTATGTCATGACAACAGGGCCAACAGTGATGTAATCTACTTTGTTGTAGGCCCAATAATACCAAGCGCTGGCCCATAACTATAATGTTCAGGCCTTCCATGAATTATATATGGAAACACACCAAAATAAAAAAAGGTATAACATAAGTGAGTTAAATTATAGGAGTAGAAATTATCCATAGATTTAATTGATAAAAGAATATGACATATAATTATTTAGAACGTATTTAATAATTAAAGATTACAATTTTATTTTAATTTCAATCGCGGCCCTTGAGGAGACATCCTAACTCATAAGTACCTAGGTTTATATCTGAGGGTAATTGACGGCTCGCCCTATCTAATATTGTTATTGTCTAGGAAAAAGAGAGATTTTACCTTACCCTTAGATATAACCCATTCTAAAAAATTTTATACCAAAAACATACAAAAATTGTTCTAGTTAAGGATAGAAATAGATCAACCATTTAATAGGATACACGTCTAGCCTATTTAATTATATATATATATATATATGTGGTAAATAGGTTCAAACTTATTTAGAACCTTTTATTAATAAATATGTAGGCTTTAAAGGATACTAAAAACCTATATAAATGTATGATTTAGTAGGCTTGAAGTCTATTTACGGCTTTCAAGTCATGAAATAAGAGATTTTTTATATGTCTACATTATAAGTAGGCTTATAAAAAGGTTTCAAGTTTGAGCATAAAAAAAGCTTGAATATAAATTTAAGCCTATTTAACTAAGTTTAGCTTGACTTAGCATATTTTTAGCTATGGTTCTAATGGAATGAGTTTTGATTGTTTAAGCATATGGTCTCAAATTTAAATTTGTGGGAATTAAAAGAACTACTCGCAATTGACCTCGAGAATGATCTAATCTAATCCAGTTTGATATAAAAAAAGGAAGTTAAATTAGAGAATGAAGGATCAATGGGGATATCCATGCAAAAATCTCCTTCACATACAATATTTTTTCTATTAAATTAAGCATTTTGTTTATTTCCATGAGAAGCCCATGCATTCTATTATTATTGCTGTTATTGTTATTGTTATTATTATGAAGATAATAAATAATTAAAGATCTAAATATTTTTAAGCGTAAATAATAAAAAAAATCTATGATCAAGAGGCCTAGAAATTGAACAAAGCCCTGTTGTATTATTATTTACCATACAAAAACATTATGAAATTACATAAATTTTCAAGATGTACATTCAATTACACTCCGGATATTACTTTTTTTTTTACTTTAAATATATTCATTGAGATATTTTTTTTATTTTAAATGTAAGACTCCAATAAAACTCTAATAATCTTTATTTCATAAATTTATATTTTTTTTCAAATTAGTATTTCGATCAGTTGCCCCTATTAGATTCAGAAGTGTTTCTATATAGAATAATTTTCATTTCAAATAATTGAAAGAAATATTTTAAGGAAACTAATATATATATTTTATAAAAAACTAATTCAATTAAATTTTTTAATTTTTATAAATTAGTTATTTAGTTATACATTCAAAACTTGAGGAGTATTAAAAAATGATAAAAATGCAAAACTACCTATAAAGTTTGACTCTAAAGCGCTCAATACCAGATGTTTTTTAAGATAGAAAAGTAACCATATCGTTATAAAATAAATTTAAAAAAATTAAATTATATTTGTTGATAGTTAGAGAGAACTTTTAAATAAAAATGCTTATATGAATGTAAATGTGATATAATTATGACCTAATTAGCATCATCTATCATATGCCAATTAATATTAATTTATTATTTAAAAAAATATTTTTTTAAAATGAGTATATGACCTCAATCCAATTTGTCCATTTAAATTTATAATTTTCCCCAAAAAATATCCATATTTTTAATAAATTTTAAAAATAATAAATTAATATTAATTGATAGATTATGGATAATATCAGCTAGGCCATAATTATACCATGTCTATATCTATGTGAGTTTTTTTAGTCAAAAGTTCTTTCTAATGGTCAACTAATATAATTTAAAGTTTTTTTTACCTATTTTATAATGTTATAGTTATTTTTATACATGAAAAATTATTTGGTATTGTGTACCTCTAGAATAAAATATCATGGATATTTTTACTCCTTTACCCATTAAAATATGTGGGAAAGTGAATGCTTTTCTAGCAAAGAAACCAAGAAAGGGAGTTTTAGAATTTTTGAGAGTATGAAATATATCATGTAGGATCCCTATATTTAGCTTTTGTATATAATTTGTATCTTTTACCCAATGAAAATTTTGGAAGGAAAAATTAGGGAACATTCCTATATGGGTAACCTAATTTATTTTCCTCCTCGTATGTATGTAGCATATTGTTTTTTAATGAATAATTGGCATTTCACAAAAAAAAAAGACACCAAACTTTTATTTAAAAATTAATATAAATAATTAAATGCACTAAGCAAAATGGTAATAATTCTTGCCAACCATTTTTCCATTAATTACGTGATATTTTGTATACGTGCAAGACATTCAAATTGGTAATCTTGGAATATATCGAAAAGGAATTTTCAACTTTCCTCAATTAAATATTTGGGTTTTACAAAATTAAAATATATTAATATTACCACTTTGAAAACCCAAAACACTGCACGAGGTCCTTAGGAAAGGGATGTGAGAGCAAGAGAACAGATCAAAGCACAAGCACTCATGAGATGCGTCACGCCTCACGTGCCTCCCAATTAATTATAATCATTATATATATATATATAAATTAAAAAAAATAAATATCAAAGTAGGACATTTATCAATAATAGATTAAGTATTACTAACAATATATCAAGTATTATTAACATAATGTCATATTTTAACATTTATCATTTTTTATAGTCTTTTTTATCATTTTTATCATATAATATATATTGATTTTTTTAATTGGAACTCTCTGGTTTTAAGATATAATAAATTTCTAGTATAATCTAAATATAAAAAATTAATTTATTAATTCAATGATAATCAACATATACTAATTGCAACTTGCCCATGAAAAAAATTAATTAATCCTTTTATATCATTATGGTAAATCATAATCAATATCAAATATAAGTGGAAATGGTATAATGAGTAATGATTTTAGAGCCTAATATTTTGAAGACACTCATCAGTCATCATTAACAAACCCGTCTTTTTTCTAAACAATTGGGCAATTACCTTGAGTTAATTAATGATTAGTGAATGGTTATTTCTATAAAAAGACAAATTTAATTTGTAAATCCTTATAATTTATGAATATTTTGTTTTATTAAATACCCTTTTAACATTTGTGAAGAATCTTTTTTCACGTAAATTTAAATTAAATAAAAATATTAAAAAATATAATATATGTCAATATAAAATGAAAGAATTTGACATAATTTCGGATTTAATTTAAGTTTTATCCAAAAAGTTATAGATTAAATTATTGAATCAAACAATAAAGACTTAATTTAAATAAAATAAATCATAAAAATATGATTTAAAATTGAGATAAATTATATGTATTGAAATTAATTTGCTCATATAAAAATTAAATTAGTACATAGTTTGCATATAATCATACAAAAAATCTGAATTAAAAAAATATTAAATGAATCCATCTCATCACATCACTGATCACACACACATTATATATGAACAGATCTATAACAATTTAATTGATTCTCTCCCCTTCTCTCGCTCTCTCTGTGATCTCTCTCTCCCCTCTCCGTGTCTCTCTCAAAGATGAAGTTCCAATTAATGGAGCTTCTGTTTGGGAAGAACAGCCCAAAGCAAATGATCCCAAAAGTAACATTACTCGCAGTTTTCGCCATTCTTCTCTTCACAGTCTCTCCATTATCAAACCCTCTCTTCCGATCATATCACCATTCTTCATCATCTTCTTCTTCTTCTCATTCATCTCCTTCATTCGATGTTCTGAACCAGTCGGCGGTGGCGGTGGAGAGTTTGCCATCGACCTCCATAACGATGTGCGACCTTTCCTCCGGCGAGTGGGTCCCAAACCCTAAGGCTCCATATTACTCGAACACGACGTGCTGGGCGATCCATGAACACCAGAACTGTATGAAGTATGGAAGACCAGATTCTGAGTTCATGAAATGGAGATGGAAACCTAATGGCTGTGACCTTCCAATCTTCAATCCCTTTCAGTTTCTGGAGATTGTTAGAGGCAAATCCATGGCTTTCGTTGGAGATTCCATTGGAAGAAACCAGATGCAGTCCATGATTTGCCTACTTTCAAGGGTTAGTGAATTCTTCTTCCACCCTAAGATTACCACTTTTTTTGCTGTTTGTTATAATAATTAATGATTTAGTTATATTATAATTATAATTTTATTTGTGGGAAAATACTTAATTTTGATATATTATATTTATGCTTTGATTGATAAAATAATTAAAACTTTTGAGTTATATTAAGTTAAGATTTTTAATTTTGACTGAATTAAAATTATAAAACTGAGTTGTTGACGATTATAACTGAGTTAAAATTATAAGGATAAAAAATTATTTTTCTCATTATTTTGATAATTGTAAATGGGTGAAATTTTAACTAGTACAATACTTTTTTGATACACTTAACTAGTAAAATATTAGATAGGCATGTTGTCTTCTCCATCACATATCTCTGTCTAAAATTTAATGCCAGATCTTGAAGTGTTTTTTTTTTATTTGGGCATTGAATCTTAGGTATTAAATAAAGTAAGCCAAACTAAACGAGGATATAGGATAGAAAATATCGTTGCAAGACTTTGAATAATTGATGGATAAGTTAAAAAAAGTAAATATAAGAAAAGTAAATGATAAGTTTAAGTATATCTAGTGAGTAGTAACAAAAATTTAGTAAAAAAATATAGTAGTAAACGCATGTATTAATTAATCTAAGTTTTGTTTTTGTGATTATTAAATTATTTTAAAATACTAAAGATTATTAAATTATTTTAAAGGGGTTTCTTTAATTCCACACCCCGCCAAAAAAAAGAAAGATATGCTTGGTTGGAACGTTAAGTATGTGTGGCTGTGATTCTACATATCTTTACTCAAAGTGTAGAGCCAAAATGACACTAATTATTACCTAAAGAACTTTTCCCTATGGTAATTTAATTATTTATATTTAAAATAAACTAATTATAGCTTACCAGTGAAGATTTTTTGTCCTGGCCAGCTTGTTAATGAAGTTTATATCTTCATCATGATGGATGCATACTATTTATACCATAGGTTCATCATTCCATATATATATAATTATTAGTATATAATATAAATAATACAACTTATAATTTTTTATTTATTAAAATGTGTTTCGTTAGGGATATAAATAAATGTCATAAAGTCTATGGGCACTCAAATGTAATTTTAGTTTTAATGTAGGCGTCACATCTAATTTCTTGGATCTTATTACTATAATTAATCTCACCGACTCCTAGTTTTACTAAAAGATAGGGGTTAGTTGAACTAAGGCATTGTGAAATTCAAGGATTAGGTAATTAATAATTTAATGAAGGATGGAAATGGCAGTAACGTGCAAAGAAGAAAGAAGCATATAAATGAAGAAAAGAATCCTAAGATAACATCGAATCTCTGTCTTGCCCATACTTCCAACCCCTTTTTCCAAATTATTATCAATTACTATTTATAAGTCTGCCTTTTGCTTTTCTTATCATTTTTCTTTTTGCTTAGTTCTCAATTTCTGGAAAGATATATGCTTGCATTATTAGGGGTTGTATCTGTAATTAAAGTGGGGTCTGCTTATCTAATTAAGAAAGCAATATAATTACTGTAATCAAGTACTGTAATGCCCATCATATTATTTTATTCTTATCTAGTTATTATTATTATTATTGTTTAATATTGCTATTTTTATAATGATTATCATGCCTTCCCATATGATTTACTTTTTTTAAAAAAAAATAAATAAGCACACTGTATTTCATTTCCCAAATCACAATAATTTGTTAGATTTGAATTGTGACTTAGAAGCTTTTGGAAACCAAAAGGATAAATCTGGGGGAGCCCTAAAGAATATTTAAATTGAGATGACGTGGATGAAAAGGAACCATGATCATGAATTATTGTGCCCTATTACTGTAATGCATATTATTAATCCCACTTTCTGTCTCCTTTCCTAAAAGTTCTCTTACAAATAATATATTTATATTAGCTGGGAACATGCTGCATGTGTTTCTTCTTCTTCTTCAGTCTTCACTAGCCAGGAACTGAAATTAATATTAAAAATTATTTCAATAAAAACTAGGCTTAATTAAATTACTCATGATGTTTATTTTATCCAAAAATAAGTAAAAGTGGATCTTTAGTCTTTTAATTTTATAAAAGATTTTAGTTTAATACATTAAGTTTATATAGTATATGTTCCGTCCTTTAATCATAACACGGTTATTTTCAAATGATGATTTTTTGTGCTAACATTATTATTGTAAAAAAATTAATTATATTTAATATGCCAATATTTGTAATTTTTTTAATATTTAAAATTTTAATGTTATAATATTTTATTAATGAAATTAGTAGTGTTAAAATACTTTAATAAAATTAAGAAACCAAAATAAAATATTGTGTAAAATTAAAGTTAAACTTTGACTCCACAGATATCATTAACAACTTTTCTAGAATATATTATATAATGATAAATGTTATTGTGACTTTTATATATTAATTGGACTTTATAATCATTAAAATATACAGTTGTAAAAAGATAGAAAAATATAAATAAATGGAATGAAAAAAAATATCAATCTCATACATACTCTGGAACTTTTAGTCTTCACCATTTTTATGATTATTTAACTAACTAATTACAAAAAAATTACTTTATTTTCTTCAGCTAATGCATTTTAATTTACCACATGGGCATAATTAATTTTCAGGCAGAATGGCCAGTAGATGTATCATTAACACAAGACGACTATTTCAAGCGTTGGAGATACCCAAGCTACAACTTCACCATGGCCACGTTCTGGACTCCACATCTAGTCAAATCCAAAGAAGCCGACGCCAGCGGTCCGACGAACTCCGGCATCTACAACCTCTACCTGGACGAACCTGACGAAAAATGGGCCACCGAAATCGCCAACTTCGACTACATCATCCTCAACGGAGGCCACTGGTTCATGAGATCCATGGTCTTCTACGAGAAGCAATCCGTCGTCGGCTGCCACTACTGCCTCCTCCCCAACGTCCCCGACCTAACGATGTACTACGGTTACCGGAAAGCCTTCCGAACAGCCCTCAGAACAATCATAAACAAAGAAAACTTCAAAGGCATTACATTTCTGAGAACTTTTACACCATCACACTTTGAAAATGGACTGTGGAACGAAGGCGGCAACTGTGTGAGGACAAAGCCATTTAAGAGCAATGAGGTTGAGTTGGAGGGGATGAACTCGGAGTTTTATATGATACAAATGGAAGAGTTCAAGAGCGCCATGAAGGAGGCGAAGAAGAAGGGTTTGAAATTTAGGGTCTTTGATACAACGCAGGCCATGTTGATGAGACCAGATGGGCATCCAAGTAGGTATGGACATAAGGCTAATGAGAATGTGACTTTGTATAATGATTGTGTTCATTGGTGCTTGCCTGGGCCAATTGACACGTGGAGTGATATCATGCTTGAGATGTTGAAGATGGAGGGTGTTAAATCTGCTCAAGAGAGGCTTCATCCTAACATAAACTGAGGTAGCCCACATAAATAAATTATTTAATTTATAGATTATTTTAAAGATAAGGTAATTAAAGAGGTTAATTAAATTTTAGGGCTATTTTGTTATCCGTTTGTCTTCATCATGGGAATGTAATATGGGAATGGTTATCATCTCATTTACACATAAATCTTTTTAAAGTCAAAATATGTAAAGTGTTAGCATTGTATGTAGTTGGATTTGGTAGAAGAAATTTGATAGTGTCCCTTAAACTTATAATTAAGTAAAAGCGTTTTTTTTTCAAGTGAAGGCCAAATGGCTGTAATTCATAAAGGCCATCATAGTGGATAGATCTATGGGTAGATATTAATGCTAGCGATGCTCCGAGTTATACTAAAAAAAAAAAACAGCAAATTACCGACACTAATTCGTTAGAAATTCTGTCGGTAAACCAAAAATCCGTCAATAATTCAGTCGCTAATGAGATGTATTTTGTTAGTGTTAGTTGGAGGAGTAGAGATACATCAGGAGAATAAAATAGCACCACGCACGCACGCACGCACGCACACGTGAGCGCATGTAAAGAATAGGAACCTAAAACTTTAATGAATTGGCCTATCAAGCAATAGTTAGTCTATGTAAGATCGAATAACATAAAACTCACTAACATTAAAGAGTAATTAAAATTTCAAATTAATTTTCTTATAAATAATTAAGTGAAAATTAAAACGTATGTATATCTATTGGACACCGTACGTCTCTCATAACCCAAAGATTCCTTTAACATAGAGTGAAAGCATTACTATGTTACAAAATGTATAAGTCCCACAACCACGCCCTCTTTATCGAAAAAAGAAATATTCATTCTATGATCTCTCTTCCTCTCGCGCGCGCGCACGTGTCTCTCAACCAAAGAATATTCCCTTTGACGAAGAGAACCCGTGAAATGAATCCAATGTAGAACCTCCAGATTTAATATTTTTTTATTTTTTAAAAATATTTTAATAGGTATAAAATATAAAATAACAATAATCTGTTAACTAATTCTAATACTCCTTATATCCTTAATATATAATATATTTAATTAATTATATTAAATTAAAAAAATTAGTTAAGTTAATATATTTTTTTAAAATATCCTAATTATTTTCTTTATTGCTAAGAAATTGGCGTTTTTTCAATTAATTTTTAATTATTCTTAAAAATACTCACAGTTAAAATAGGCATTTTTTTATTTAAAAATTATCAGTTAAAAATTTTAAATTTAAAACCATATTTCAACGGTGCAGGTCTTACCGAATACCGACAATGATGAGTTTATGACCCAAACCTACGTGGGACGTGTGTCTCTGTAAAAATAGTATAAATCCCTCCTTTATTTTCTCCCATAACTGTATCTGCCCATTATATATCCAAACAAAACAATCCAAAGCCAAACTCCATTTTTTTCGTCCCGAATTGTTCATTATATATTGAAACAACTTCACTTTCTACAGAAACCTCACATACACACACATACATACATAGCGAGAGAGAGTTCGGACTCTTTTCTATCTTCAAACATTCATTCCATTCCTTCAAACATGAACTCAAAGACATCATCACTAATTCCTCAGGCGAAAGACCGTTCAAAGGTCCTTTCCACGGCCATTAACAACCCTATTACCTTCATTCTAGGCCAACTTCATAGCCCATCGAAGCTCGTCGGCGTCTTCACGTTACCCATCCCTGTTTCATTTCGTCTCCGTCGCTCTCTCATCGCCGGAGCTGAGCTTCTCGTGCTCATCGCCCTCATCGTCTCCAGCAGTGCTGTGGGTATCACCGTCCTGTGGGCGTTGATCATCGCGTCAAGCCCCGTATGGGTGCCGGCCTCCGTGGCGCTGTCCGTTTTGGCTGTGGGATTGTTTTCCGTTTGCGGATTTGGGGCCGTTGTCGCCGTCGCCGTGACGTGGCTTCTGGGACGATTCTTCCCCACGCACTTGCCGCGAGCTTCGGCACCGGAGACTCCATTGAGGAAGAATAAGTCCACCAAGGGATGAAGAGTTGAGAGTATCTTGTTTTTTTTCTTTTAAAAAAGATATTTTTTGTCGAATCATAAAAGAAGTTGGACGTCATAAGTTTGAGTTCCATTTTGCTCGTATAAATGATAAAAAAATTAAACATTCCTTTTCTACAAGAGTATTGCAATTTTTAACCATATTTTATTTTTGGCAGAATTCCATACGGAAAGTTTTGTTTCTAAAGTATTTAAATATAAAAGAAAATAAAATTTATATATAAATATATATATATATATATATGTATGTATGTATGTATATCTAAGACTAAAGTATAGTCTTAGTTTCTAAATTTATATCAAATTTTAATTTAATCTTTTAAACTTATAAAATATATTTTTAATTTTTTAATATTAATACTATTAGTTTCATTTAACGGGAAAAAAAATGCTAAATCACTAAATTTAAATGTTGATTCTACAATTGAATGATGATACATCCAGCTTAAATTTTAATCTTTTAATATAATTATTTTTATATTTTAAAATTAAAATAAACATGCTATGTTCCAGTTTTTATTTTGGGAGAAAGACAAAAAAATCTATTTGAATTTCAAAAGGATAAATTGGGTTTCTGAATATTGAAAAAAATAGATTGGGCAGGAGGCTCAATCTGTCATTTGTAAATTTGTGTGCAAAGACCAAATTACCCTTCACTTTTCTAATATTTTGACAATACGATTTACAAGTTTGCCAATGATATTTACAACTCTTATAATAATATTTATAACTTTGACAATAATATTTACAATTTTGACAATGATACTTATAACTTTGACAATAGTATTTGTAACTTTGACAATGGTGTTTGCAACTTTGTCAATAGTATTTGTAACTCCCATAGTGGTATTTGTAATTTCAACAATGATATTTGTAACTCCCGCAATGGTATTTGTAACTTCCACAATAGAGAAGAAGCAACTTTGTCAATGGGATTAACAACTTTGCCAAAGTTATTTGTAACACCTACAATAGTATTTACAGCTTTGCCAATAGTATTAGTAAGTTTATCAATTGTATTTATAACTCCTAGCATTTGCCACTTCGATAATGGGATTTTCAACTTTATCAATTTTACAACTCTCATAACAGAAAAGAAACAATTGTATTTATAATAACTTAAACCATTGACCGACTGATGTTCTGACTTAGTTAATCACTTTTTAATGTTCAATTTTTATAAAGTTTCCTTGAAGAATGAGATTTATAATAGTATTTTAGTGTTCAATTTTGCTAATAGTATTTGCAACTCTCTCAATGGGATTTACAACTTTTTCTAGGGGATTTGTAACTTTATCAAATGGGTTTGTAACTTCAACTACAAGATTTATAACTTCTTATAATGGGTTAGCATTTTACTCCGAGCCTCGAGGATGCATTTGGGAATTAGGCTTCATGAACACCTTCTATGCTATAAATTATACATAATCCAATAAAACAATTACTAAAACACAAATATAAAATGCCTCAATTTATTTTTTTTTCTTTTAACTCATTATCATTTCATGTTCAATAATGTTATGTTTGGCTCAACAGAGAGGAAGGGAGGGGAAATATTTTAATAGAGTGAAAAGGAAAGAAGGAAAAGAGAGGGATTTTATTATTACCTTATTTAGATTAACAGTAAGAGAGGGGAGACAAAAAATTTTCATATTATCTTATTTGGTTCAAGAAGGAAAAGGAGAAAAAATATTTTTATATAAATAAATTTACTTTATATTATTTTATAAAATATTTTAATAAAATATAAAATATGGATAATATTATGATATTAAAAAAATTATAGGTATATTAATATTATAAAATAATAATATCATATCTCTCCTCTAAATTTCCCCAAATTTAGAGGGGTAAAGTTGGAAAAAGTTTCCCTCCTCTTAAATGTTTTAGTGAGCTAAACAAGGGGAGGGAAGGGATTTTACTCCCCTCCCTTTAAATTATCCATATCAAATAGGGCCTAAGGGGAAAAAAAATTAAATGAAATTCAACCAAATCGACCTCTAAAACTCTTAAACATATTGATCATGCTAGTTCACTGATCTCTGTTAAATTTTAATACCATGCTTTGCTATAATACCTTTGTGTTATTTTACTTTTGGCAAAAGGCCTCATCATACGTTATTGTCTGCACACCAAAATATAAGGGGACCAAGTCGAATAGCTTTCTGGACTAATGAACAAACAAATACAATGCGAGTCATATGATCAACAACAACAACAAGTTTTATCATATTAAATGGGGTCAGCTACATGGATCATACGACGCCATTGTGCTCTATTAAAAACTAAATCTTTGGATAGATTATTAACCAGGAGATCCAGCTCAATGACCTCTTTGAGCGTTCTCTTTGGCCTTCCTCTAGTCCTTTTAACCGGTGTCCATACTGTTTGATCCACCCTCTTCATTGGCGCATCCCTTGGCCTTCTTTGTACGTGTCCAAACCACCTAAGACGGTTCTCTACCATTTTCTCTTCAATAGGTACCACTCCAACTCTTCCCCGTATATGTTCATTACGAATCTTATCTTTTCTTGTATGTTCACACATCCATCTCAACATCCTCATCTCAGCTACCCCAACTTTATGCTTGTGCTGTCCTTTTAAAGCCCAGCATTCACTTCCATAAAGCATTGCTGGTCTTATAGCAGTGCGATAAAACTTTCCTTTTACTTTATCTGGTACTTTTCGATCACATATAACCCCAGTAGCCTTTCTCCATTTAAACCACCCGGCCTGAATTCTATGATGAACATCTTCCAAAATTTCACTGTCTTTCTGTATAATTGATCCCAAATATTTGAACTTATCTATTTGTGGAATAACTTGATCTCCCAATTTGACTTCCAAGTTACTTCTAACTTGCCTCTTATCAAAATTACAATGCATATATTCAGTCTTACTTCTACTCAGACGGAAACCCTTCGACTCTAAAGTACTTCTCCATAACTCAAGTTTAAAATTAATTTCTTCTCTTGATTCCGCCACTAGAACTATATCGTCCGCAAAAAGCATGCACCTAGGGATTTTCTCTTGAATAGGCTTAGTTAGAACATCCACTACTAGATTAAATAAATAAGGACTCAAGGATGATCCCTGATGTAGACTAATCCTTAAGGGAAAATCCTTTGTTTCGCCCCCAGACATTCTTACAGTAGTTGTTACCCCCTCATACATATCTTTTATTGCCTTGATATATGCCATGCGTACACCTTTCTTTTCCAAAGCACCTCCCTTGGCACTCGATCATATGCTTTTCCTAAATCAATGAAGACCATATGCAAGTCTCTTCTTTTAGTCCGGTACCTTTCCATTAACCCCCTTAATAAATAAATTGCCTCTATTGTAGATCTACCCGGCATGAAACCACACTGATTCTCAGTAATATCAGTCTCTAATCTCAATCTGTGTTCAATTACCTTTTCCCACAACTTCATAGTATGACTCATAAGCTTTATCCCTCTGTAGTTTGCACAATTTTGGATATCCTCTTTGTTTTTGTAAATAGGAACTAAAGTACTTTTCCTCCAGTTATCCGGCATTTTCTTAGAGCTTAAGATCACATTAAAAAGTTTAGCAAGCCACACCACCCCCGCTTCACCTAAACACTTCCAAACTTCAATAGGAATACCATCCAGTCCAACAGCTTTACTATTTTCCATTTTCTTAAGCGCTTCTTTAACTTCGCCAACACGGATCCTACTGTAAAAAGCTAAATTTGGTTCAACTTCTCCTGTTAAATCCTCTAGCTCAAAACTTGACCCTCTTCCCTCGTCATTAAACAATTTGTAAAAATAGGTCTCCCACCGTTCTTTAATATCACTATCTGTAACCAAAACATTACCCTCTTCATCCTTAATATATCGTACTTAATCCAAATCCCTCGATTTCCTTTCCCTGTCTCTTACAATCTTATAAATCTTTCGTTCTCCCGACTTTGTTTCTAACTCCTTATAAAATTCCTCAAAAGCCTTAAAACGAGCTGCACTCACCACCTTTTTAGTTTCCTTCTTAGCTAAACGATATTTTCCCCAATTTTCGGTATTATTACATAAGTGTATAGCTTTGAAACAGTCTCTCTTGTACTTAACTTTCTGTTGTACATCCTCGTTCTACCACCAAGTCTCCTTATCTCGTCGACCAAAACCTTTATATTCTCCTAAAATTACTTTAGCAACCGCTCGGACCTTTTCAGCCATTTCCTTCCACATGATATCAGCATTTTCCTGCACCTCCCAAATCCTCTCATTTAACATAGTTCTTTTAAAAGTTTCCCTCTTCTCCCCCTTTAGCTGCCACCACTTGACTCTTGTGTTTAAAACATGTCGCCGCTTTTCATTCTTACACTTAATACGCACGTCAAGGACCATTAACCTATGCTGAGTTGTCACTCCGTCCCCTGGAATCACTTTACAATTTGTACAAAGTCTTCTGTCTTGACTCCTTACCAAAAAGAAATCAATCTATGATCTGTGGACCCCATTCTTGTATGTGATCAAGTGCTCCTCCCGCTTCTTAAAGCACGTGTTGACAATCTTAAGGTTGTAAGCTAAGGAAAACTCAAGGATAGATTACCCTTCAATATTAATTTTCCTAAAACCAAAACCACCTTGAGCCACTGCATATTGCCCTGCTTCCTTACCAACATGACCATTAAGATCCCCACCAATAAAAATCTTTTCAGTAAGTGGTATGCTCTGAATCAGCCCCTCCAAATCTTCCCAAAACTTTTCTTTAAGATGTGCTTCTGTTCCCACTTGAGGTGCATAAACACTAATAACGTTGATTGTATCCCTACCAACAATTATTCTTAAAGATATCATCTGATAAAAAAAAATCAAATATAAAAATAATACCAAGGTCACAGCTTAACCACAACACATACGTTCTGTTAGTAGCGAGAGTTTGGAGTAACATGCAAGAGATATTTGCCATTATAGTACCAAAAAGAAATAACGGTTATGACAAGTAAAAATGCAAAACCATGTCAAAAAGGGGAGAAAAACAAAACAAAGAGAACCAAAAAGGCCAAAAGAATAATAATATTATGAAATTTACAAAACTCAACTTAGTTATGCTGTGTAAATCATCTGAATTAAGACATGCTTCAACTTCTCTGGGAAAGTATCAGCATTAGCAGGTACCCTGTGTACATGGTAAGAAGAGATCCTTTGAAGTACTTCATGAGGAAGATAAAGAGAGATAGACGCATGATAATGGGTTCTACACATGCAGACGTGAATTCCTCCGAAGTACTTCAAGAGATCTGAATCCGCAAAATGTCAGCTTTACACGTTCCATGGTCCAGACCTATTTTGGGAGAAGGAAGTAGTCGTGTGGTGGCCTTGATCTCTACTTCTCCAGCTACTATGAGAGTCATTGAAATAACTGCTACTGTAATCCTGGCTTCCGAAAGCCAGCCTCCTGAACATTCTGATTTGTTCATTTTGCTCTGCAGAATCAAACACTGAGCTCTGCCCAGGTTTCATTCCATTATTCAGACCTGCTAGTTCATCCATCAGATCTAAAGCTCTCACAACCTGCAATGTAGGGCGCAACGGGAAGAAGCATGCGCAATTAGTATCTCTGAAATAAAGTTATCTATAAACTGTTTTTTCATGCTAGTCCATCATCTGTCCTAGTTATATTATACAAAATTTGACCTAAAATATTGTCATATATTAGATACCATGATACTTAAGATGAATCATGATTATGGTCATGACAAAATGAAACTATCCTAAAAGGGCGGCCCAGTACCATAGGCTCCCCTAGATAGGATTTAAGAAAGGTAAGATGTACGCAATTTTACCCCAGCAAGTGAATAAACTGTTTCCAGGAAACCATAATATTTCATAAAAATTAAACAAAACTAATCACTCGTATCATATAAAAATAATAATGAAAGAGATGTAATGCAAAATCTCCATGTATCTATCTATATGATACTATCTGAATCTTAAGGGTGTCATGATAGCGTGATAACTTTAGTGGCACCAGTCATTTTGGTTATTAGCATACCAAACACAGATATCTTGAATGTCAATTAAATTCCACGGTTAAGAAGGCATTGTATCAAATGCATTCTTAGTAGGAATTTGTCGTGGCCGCATGGCAAGCCTTCCCCACTGCAAAACTTAATGTCGTCTCATTCCTTGTATTAGAAAGGGAAAACACACACACACACACACACTTCTTTGTGAAATGTTCGTGGTAAAGAACAAAATTACCTGACTCATTCGGGGCCTCTTTGCTGCAGAGTGACGCACACAGGCTGCAGCTGCCTCGATCATCCGGAACATTTCATTTCTATTATAGTTCTTCTCTAACTTTGGATCCGCCAATATTTCAAAGTCTTCGTTATCAAGTGCTTCAGTTAGCAAAGACCGAGCCTGAAAATCAAAAGTTGCCTTAGACATTCATAGAATTTCATCATAAATTAGGGAAAATCTCACACTATATTGTGCTTATTAACATAATAGCCCCACAAATATAAACAGTGGCTGTAAAGGTGTTGAGAAAATAAGGGGAGCATAAGATAGGGGGAAAAGAAAGAGATACCAAAAAAAAGACTCAGTTACGGTACACTGATCCATCAAGCTGGAAGAACTATGATCATACTTATATGACCATAGTTCTTCCTGTTTTAGTTTTGTCTTCTTTATGACGGTCAAACATTGGAAAGAAGAGATTATGTACAAGGATTCACATGCAAAACAAGAGTTATGAGTACAGAAGCTCAAGAAGCTCCTCTGATTAAAAGGACAAGAATTCACGAGCAAGATATCAGCCTCACAATTGAGGACATATTCTTCTGCTGATTTTCTTGACCTTCATTTTAATTACGAGATTGATGAAGAAAGGATAACATTAGGTTTAGTCTGCTTTATCATTTCCTTCACTGTTTTAAGCATGCAATGTTAGTGTTCATTATAAAACCTAGTCAGTTGACTTTCTTCCTCCCCTTCTTTTTTCTTCTACATATTCTACATCATCTCACCTATAATTATCAGAAAGAAGAAGAAGCAGCATAGCAATGTTAGAGCTTGTATACAATTTACCCATTCAACCAGGCTCTCATCACCAATTGGCTGAGAAGCATCTACAGGCTTCCGACCTGTAATTAGCTCCAAAAGCACAACGCCAAAAGAATAAACATCAGATTTTTCAGTCAACTTCCCACTTGTCGCATACTCTGGTGCCATGTACCTGAAAATTCAGGTAATTCTGCCAATAATATATCCTCAGAGCAGTGCCAACAGAACAGTAATATCAATTTCCAGATGAAATGACTGTAACCTCCATTCTATATGTATAAAGGCCTTAAATTTCATATTTAAATACATCAGCATCACCAGAAATTTTAGAATAACATTGCAACTGTAAATACAAGCAAGATCACAAACCAATTTATGGAGATGTTTCTTTGCCTCTTTTATCTGATTTTATTAATTAGAGTTTTTTATTTGGGCATTATATTTCAATTATGGTTTCAACTAAAGCCTTTAGTGGTCAGGGTTACTTTGACATCTTGGACCCAGGCTATCTTTCTTAGCCCATATCAAGCTACAAATAGGAGTCTAGTCAGTTACAATAGTTACTTCCCTCTTATGAACATTAATAACTCTGGTTATTGAGTTATCTTTATAGTTTTCTTGACTTCTTGTTTGCTCTCTTTCAGTTCTACACCACAAATATTTGATTATACCCATAAAATATACTCTTGCAGAGGAATAAAATTACCATAGTAAAACTATAATACACTACTTCAATTTCTCCTTTCATATAAAGTTTACCAACAAACTGACAAAACCAATGGTACTTGGTAATAAAAGAATACATAGAAGAACTAATAATGGATGTGATAGACATATGCCAATAAGGATAAACAAAAGGAAATTATAAAATCATAAATGAACAATTATAGGATTCTATCAATTAGACCAAATTGCTATCATATAAATATAAACACAAACGTTACATACCCAAAGGTTCCCATTACGCGAGTAGTTACATGTGTGTTAGAATCCAAGGCTAATTTTGCAAGCCCAAAATCTGAAACCTGTAGGTCAAAACCCCAAAAATAGTCTTAGAAACAAAATGCATTAAGAAAGCAAAATTTAAATTTGGACATGCAATGCTGCTTAAGCTGGCAATGCATTGAGAATATACTAGATAGATTTAGTCATTTAATAATTTTTATAATTTCATTGTGGCATTAGCTGTTATAGCAAATAATTCAAATGAAAAATTGAAGATAGTCTTCTCAAACAGAAAAAATATGTTATGGTAGAGTAGTGGCTTACTCGAGCTTCAAAGTTGTCATCAAGAAGGATGTTTGATGACTTGATATCTCGGTGAATAATGCGTGGATGGCCTGATAAATAAATGAAAGAAATAGTATAATGGGGAATATTCTTTTTGGCCAATATATAAGGTGGAGCATAAAATCAATTGTTTATGGAAATATTTGCTCTAAAAACGAGATAGAGAAACTCATGTGGTAGTGCCATGGAAATGCTTTAATTTTTGGGTCTATCTTCACAATTGAGAAATTTAAGTTAAAAGCATTGAATATGCACCATAGAAAAACTTAAATAAAAGGAAGTGAATTACAGTCTTCATGTAGGTAAGCTATTCCACGAGCTGAACCAGCAGCAATCTTGACTCTGGTAGCCCAGTCCAAAACTGGCCTGTCTTTAACTGCAAAGTTTAATATACTGAGGTTTTATTTTAGATAGGAAATTTAAATGCAAAAATGAACTATATCAGTTATACTTTTTTAACATATGGACTACTCTTTTGGAGCCGGAAATTTGTTCAGTTATCATATTAACTCATTCATTAAAATTGTTTAGCCTGATATATTTCTTACCATGAAGATGGTAATGAAGGGTATTGTTGGGCAAATAATCATAGACAAGCAATCTTTGATGCTGTGATATACAGTAACCCACCAAGGAAACCAGATGGCGGTGATGTACTCGGCTAATAATCTCCACTTCTGCTTGAAACTCACGTTCGCCTTGCCCACCACCAATTTTGAGCTGTTTCACAGCGACTTCTCTTCCATCATGGAGCAAACCTTTGAAGACACAACCAAATCCACCTTCACCCAAAAGGTTTTGTGCTGAAAACCCATTGGTTGCTTGCACAAGTTCTTCATACATGAATGATGATCTTGACTGACTTACTCCACCAGGCTCTGATGGAGAATACATGAGACCACTACCAGGGTTACTACCATAATAGGGAGATGGAGACTGTGGCCTCAAGAATATGGTACCTAGAGGAGAAGAATAATTTCAGAAAAATCATTCCAGTTGTCATTTGAACTTTCAATTATTACTTAATAAATTGCAACCATAAAAGGCAAGCTAGCTGCTCAGTTGCATGTCATTTAAACACAGCATATGTTTCAAATATTTCTGGTTAAGAAAAGAAAGTTTCTAACAAGAAAAAAAATCAAGTTTCATTATCATAGTTGCTTAAAACTATGAGAAGTGTATAGAACCAAAAGACATCCAATAAAAGTGCAGCACATAGAGCTGTAAGTTCAAGAAGGGCAGCTCATTCATGATAAAGGTCAAAAGAGAGAAAATGGTAATGAAAATAACTTACAGAACTAGACAGAGACACTATTAACCTAAAAACGAATGGGAGAAAAACTTACACCAAGATGGCTGCAAGACCAACTGAGCTCCTATAGGAATACAACAATGGGCCTCAAAGATTAGAGATGATTTTTTTTAACCATTTTAAAGATAATCACTAACTCCATAAACTTAATATACCCTTTCAAGCATCAAAATTTCCAGCAGACTAACAATAAAATAGAGATTTCATGAAAAGGAAGACATCCCCATGCTATAGGTTTTGCCATCTTGAAAAAAAGTTTATATTTAATGGCAATAAATAATTAGAATTTTAATTATTACTAAAGCATATTCCTGGTTCGTCCAAAGAAAAACCCGCTCTCTATTTTATTTTTTAAAGTATGCAGCAAGCAGAATCTTTATGTTCCCAGATTATATAAAATTCATGTTTACATATAATTTAGGAGATCTGCTAGTAGTAATCTGAATAACAAATAGTTGAGGCTAACAAGAAGAGAATACATTTAAACAACCAATGAGAGAAAAATTCCTGACCGTTGGCAGTGTACAACGCAATACCTGAATTCTGAGATGAGCCAAATGGAGAGGTCATAGCATAACCAACTTTTGATCCTGTTTGCTTTCTCTTTCGCTTTACAAACCACACAGCCATAACAAGAAGACTGAGGACAACAAAACCAACTATGACACCAATAGCCACACCTCCTCCTGCACTTAACCCCTTTGTATGCATAGGCGGGGCATTTGCGGTTACACTAGTATCATCAGTTGATTTTGCAGTTGGTTTCTCTGTTGGAATAGATGGTAGGGCTGCAATTGGGCCCCCAGCTGCCGATGAATTAGTTGGAGGAGAAGGTAAAACAGTTGGTGGAGATGAAGAGGAAGTTGGAACTGAAGGAGGAGAAGGTGATGGTGTTGCGGATTGAGGGGGATCATCTGCAGCAGGAGAAGGAGGAGATTCGGAAACAGATGGTGGGGGTTTAAGCACAGGAGCACTTTCTGGCGGCTTTACCAGAGGTGGAGGAGGGGAGCTGGACGATGGTGATTTTGGGACATTCTTTGGAGGAGGAGGAGGAGGAGAAGGTGAATTATGTCGAGAGGGAGGCGGATCTGCTGCAGGAGGTTCCTTTGAGGCCTGTGGAGGAGGAGAACCTTCTACTGGAGGCGGTGGGGATAAATTTGGAGCGGCTGGTGACTTCTCAGCTAGAGGAGGGGTGGAAGCAGATGCTGGTGGTATTGCTGAAGGTGTTGTTGGTGGAGGAGAATTTGGTGTAGATGGTAAAGATGGTGGTGGCAATGCCGGAGGCGGGGGCGCAGCTGGTGGTGCCAATGCTTCAGGTGGGGGCGAAGCCGGTGGCGTCAATGCTTCAGGTGAAGGTGAAGCTGGTGGTGGCAATGCTGGAGGTGGGGAAGAAGTTGGCGGTGGTGTAGCTGGTGGAGGAGAAAGAGATGGGGAAGGAGGTGGGTTTGCAGTGTCAGAAGGAGATGAAGGAGCAGGGGTATTAGATGTTTGACTTGGGGGAGAAGAAGTGGGAGGCTGTGATGATATGAGAGAATTTGATGGGGAATTATCAGCAGAAGTGGGTGGAACAGCAGAAGGGGAAGAATTTGGAGAAGCCATCAATGTAATCTTCCCAAGAGATCAAAATGCACTAAAATATTTCCATTGCCACTTAAAGAAATTAACGATACTCAAGTCACCAAAACTTCCCCAGAAACAAACACTAGGCAAAGCAAAACCTTCCAGATCGGAAATCAGCCACAAAAAACAGATCAAGTTTTCCCCAGAGAAATGAGCAAATCTCTTCAACAATCAACTTGATCAGGATGACCCAATAAATGTGAGTTAGAAGCGGTAAATAGAAGTTAATATATCCACAACTCCTACCAAGAAGATTAACGAACACTCAAGTATAATCCTCAAGGAAATGCGGAAACTTTCAGGAGAAAGACAAATCAAACCTGCAGCATTATCACGCACATTTGTAACTCATCTTCTCCATTTAAGCACCAAAAGTCAAGGTGTAGTGCGGAATGAGCAGAACGCCAAAAAAAACAAGCAGAGTTTAGAACAAAAAAAAAACTGAAAATGAAGAAAATTTTACCAAAGACGTGTATGAATGGCAGGTTGGAGGCTAAGAATTCTTCAGAAAAGCTTCATTCGCTGTATACGGGGGAAGAGAAGGGGAAGCCAACCAGATACGCAGAGGAAAACGTGGGGGCGACTTCAGAAGACCCTCTGCTTCTTCACTCGCTCACATGCACTCTAGAAGAAAAAGTGGTTTGGACAAATTTGAAACAATAATTACACAGTTGATTTCTTTTTTTCCTCCCTTTTGTTCTTTTTCAACCTTTTGTTGGAAAAAACAAAAAGTTGCCTGTATACTGTTATGTAGTAAATGGAAAAGACGAAGAAATCGATCCATCATTAATATTATTAATATATAATACCCATTCCATCAAATTTATTTAATTAAATTAAAAAATTATTTAAAATAATATTTTTTTTAAAATAACTCAATTATCTTTCTTAATTTTTTCTTCTATCATTTATTTAATTATTATTGAAGAAATATCAATAATAATTTAAAAAAATAATAAATATAAAAAATAAATTTTATATTTAAGATTAACATCTATTCTCTAATTAAATTGTATATTAAAAATAAAAAGAATATTTTCTAAGATCCTTATAAAGAGATATTTTAAAAGATATAGCTATTATTCCTCCCACCATTAATTTAAGAGCTACTCCCTTATATCTTAAGTGATAATATCTGTTATAGGAGTAATTCTAAATTTAGGAAATAAATCTATTTTATTTAAAAATTAAAATTAGTCTTTTCACTTTTACCTTCGTTAAATATATGCCACTTATTATCTATTATCTCACCTTATAAATAAATGCATAACTGAAAACAAAAACTTACATATCTTATGTATATTTATTGTTTTTAAATATATTTAATTAACATTTTGAATAGCATAATTTTGATAGTTGTTCTTTATAAAAATAGATTGGAGGAAGTATTTAATTAATTTAAATAGATTACATAAAATAAATAAACTACTTAATTATAACAGATTTAACATGATATTCTTAAAATATATTTTTATAATATTAAATTATATATCAATTTATAAGTTAGAAAAAATAGTTTAAAAAAATTATAAACATAGAGATAAAATATATTAAGGTATTATATTTAGATCAAAATAAGGCCCTAACTTATGTATTTAGAATTAGGTGAGTATTATTAGTTACTAAATGGAGTATTAAATATATTTTTAATATTTGCATAGTATCCTCCTATTATAAATATTGTCAAACACTAAATACAAACAACTCTCCCAATAAAGATATGAACATTAATTTGTCACATTATAGAGATTTGCCCATCCTCTTAAACTCAACCCTGGTATAAGAGTAACTCATTTTTAAAGTTAGTTGGATTAATAAATATATTAAAAATATTTTTTTTCTTAAAATATCCTTTTATAACAAATTATATATCAATTTATAAGTTAAAAAAAATAGTTTGAGAAAAACTATAAATATAGAGATAAAATATATTAAAATCTTATATGTAGATCAAAATCAGCCCTTAACTAAGCATTATTAGTTACAAAATGGAGAATTAAATATATTTTTTAAGATTTACATAGTATCCTCCTATCAAAGATATTATCAAGTACAAAATACAAATAGCTCCCCCAATAAGGATATGAGTATTAATTTGTTACATTGTAAATGACTCGCCCATTCTATTAAACTCAACCTCAATATAAGAGTAATTTATTTAAATTAATTGGATTAATAAATATATTAAAAAAATATTTTTAGAAATACCCTCATTTAATAATTTGTTGATGAATTTTAATAATTAATTTCATTAATATATACTCTTTTTTATTGTTTCTTATAAATAAATACTAAATAGCATCAAAATAAAACTCTAAAAAAAATTATCTTATAAAAAAGAAATGAAGAATGTTTTTAATCCATGTGAAAGGATTACTTGTTTATTATGTAGAGCTGCGGTGAATTACCTTTTTTCATGTCTCTCTTTTCAAATTGATCACATTCGCATTATCTTTTAGAGGAGGTGTGATGTACTATTGGAATTGACTTTTTCTCTAACGAGTCATTTTCCTTAAAAACGGTGATTACGGCACTTTCTAGATTTCCATCACCAAATAATTATTTTGCATTATTAATTTCCAAGTTTTCTCTTTAGACGCTGAGACATTTGCTATGCAACCCTTACAAAACAACTATTGGACAAACAACTAGTAATTCTTTTTCTATTATTTAAACTTTTTATTTTAATTAAAGTGTCCAATATTCAAAAGTTGTATTAGATTCCTCTTAATTATGATATTAAAATTCAACTAATTAGACTAGTGAATGATGAAACAGGTTTTAACGTATCTAATCTAGAGTTTTAAATGACTTGATCATGATGATTTATATTTTTGTCATTTTCTTATTAAGTTTGAAATGATGTTATTTTAATTTTAAATATTATTATTTTCATACTGATATTTAAATATTTTGATATATTTTAATTAAATTATATCATTTTAATTATGATTAGTTGATTTTAGTTTAACCATAATCAATCCACTAATGATTGTTTCCATCGGTTGAATAATTCCAATGTATATATAAGTGCAGCTTTTGGTTAGTGTCATGTGATTTCTTTAAAACTTTATCTCTTTTTTCTCTCTCTTTTTGCTGAGATGAACTTTATTTTGATTTTTGTTGGATTTAGTTTTTTTTTTCAAAACGAAAAGAAGAAAAAACTACCGTTACTCGCACTGCATAGACTCATTGAATAATTACATAATAAAGAAATAATGACAAAAATTATATATAAGTAAATAGTAAAATAAATAAGTCATAATATCATATTAGTTTATAATTAATATATTAGAATAGAATTTTTTTAGATAAATCTAAAGTATTCATTATCAAAAATAATGACTATTAATTAACAATATAAATGGAGCAATTATATTAGTTATAATAAGGAATATGATATGGGAATGGAGTATTAGATGAAATTCTACTAAATTGGAATCATTTGTGATCTCTCAATGAATGCTATGAGAAATTCCCATGTGCAATGAGTGCATGCCCATTCAAAGTCAAAGTCAAACATCCTTTATGCATAGTATCTAAAATCTTTGTAAATAAAAGACAAATACAAATCCATAAAGGCTCCTAGCCTATTTTTGTTTTTAATAAATTTTTGTTTTTAACTATATTAATGCCAAAAATAGAGGGTATACATATATATATATATATATATATATATATATATTAATCTATTGAATATATAATTGTCCATACATTAATTTATGGAAGCTTGAATCTGAATTATATAGCTAAAATTATGTAATTAGAATTACATGATTTATTGTAATATAGAGTATATTAAATTTTTATTATATTAATCAAACAACCTGAATCAGTAGAATGTATTGAGATAATCTTAATACATAGAATCAAACTAAATTTGTCAATAAAAAATATATAAAAATAAAAAGATCTCTAAATTCAAGTCTTAAGATGTTTTTGTTAAGATGTGGTGTTGATTATATTCATCTCCTCTTCTTACTTTTGGCTCAATTTTATTCATGAAGATGATGTTTAACTAAGAGTAGTTACTTTGACTAACGTTGACTACAAAATATATACATATTTACTGAAAAAAATATATGTTTATAATATTTATATTAAAAATCCATAATATAATTATATAATGTGCATGGCCTTTTTTTTTATTCTTTTTGACCAGATTAACAGCAAAAATTCTAAAAAAAAAATGAAGCTAAAGGGTGTGTCACTGTGTTGGATGGTGAATTCCAGCTCATACCAACTATTGCTGGTTGGCATTTCTGTCGGAAATGCGCAAACTCCATTTTTACAAATTCTAACTTTTAATTTATTTTTAATATTAAGATAATATAATGACATTTTAGCCGAATACTTTTTTTTTTATTTCAAAAGTTACAAACCAGTTAATTAATTATTAATTTTATAATAAATCCTTAAGACCTCTTGTTGCAATATAGTAAACTATTTTCCTTAACAGCTCTGCCTACCTGCTAATCACAATTTAATACGTTTCACCGCATTAGATTTGCAACTAATTTTTTTCAGTTAAATTACGTAAATGTTGGTTAATTTTAATTATAATTAAATATTGTAAATAAAATACAATATACATACTTTTAATTAGAATAAATATTAAATTAAAGTGTATAATAAAGGTACCATTTAATTTTTTATATTTCCAAATTAAAGAAAAACTATATGTATGTGTGTAATTTATTTTTGAACTTTTTTTACAACAAGACATAATAAAAATTATTATAAAGTTAAATTATTATTTCATTCTTATTAAAAATAAGAAAAATAAATAAAATACTAACTATATATATATATATATATATATATATATATATATATATAAAACACCAAATCAATCTTGTTTCTTGACACATTCCCCACTTGCATCTTCCAAGTTGTTTATGACAGGATAACACGCTTTCAAACCATCAATGACCAAGAAAGAAGGAAAATGTTATGTTTTTAAATAAAATATTTTTTAATGATTGAATTTAAACTAATTTTACATAAAAAAAATAAATAAAGTCACTAGTGATTATATTGTGAACGATAATTTAGAATGATAATATTAAGACTTTAAGCCTATAATAAATTTTATTGTAACTAGATATATCTAAAAATTTAATTTACCATTGAGTATATTATGTGTTAATTAAGATTTATTCATGAAAGGGGAGGGCACCTATTTTTACATTGAATAAATTAATATGTATGAAGTTCCCATGGCATTAATTTATTATATATTGGCTTTTTCGCAAATGGCAATGATAAATCTTCAAAGCTAAGTTTATGGTTTGTTGAGCTGACCAATAAACAAATATGCACTAGTGTGCACAATCTGCTTCGTGATAATATTCCTTTTTTCAAAAATTATTATTTAAAATTTAAATTAGAGAGAGAAAATATCTAATCTTCTAAACAGTATGACTTACAATTATTTTTTTTATATAAAAATTTTTAGAAAGAGGTTTGGCTCACCTAAGATCCAAGGGTAGCGCGAAGTCTCCCTTCCTCCTAGGCGAAACCAATATTAGGGAGGGTAAGCCGTTAATTACCCTAAGGTATAAATCTAAGTACCCAAGAATTAGAATACCTCCTTAAGAGTCGTGACTGAAACTACAATAAAGTAGTACGTTATAGAGATTGAATACGCTTCAAATGATTACATATCTCACTAGTTGAACCCATAAACGACAGATATATAGCTTACAATCATGGTTCCTTTTCATGTCTAAGGATGAGTCATGGACCATTGGAGGGAAGCCTTGGGCCGAAGACAATACTTCTAATATCCTTCCTTGGGCTTTTCAGGCCCATGTTCTTGTTTTTGGTACAAAGTCTATGGGTTCATCTGTCAAAAGAGTGAAACATGCGACCATTTAGAGAGTATTTAATCTTCAGGAGTATCACTTTATTGTGGTTCTAGTCGCAGCACTTAGAGAGGTATCTTAGCTCCTGTATGCTTAGGTTTACGCTTGAGGGTAATTGGCGGCTTACTTTGCCCGATATTAGTATCGCATAGGAGGAAGGGAGACTTCGCCTTACCTTTAGATCGTGAGTGAGCCCAACCACTTTCCAAAAATGTCTCATTTATATAAAAAAAGTTTAGAATATTAATAAATTCTTTAGTCTAGCATAACCCAAATTAGTAAAGACTCGATATTACTTTAGAAAAATTGAATTAGTAAGTAATAGAAAAACTTAAAAGTATTGTATCAACAAAAACAAAAATACACAGTAACTTGCCAATGAACTTGCAGCCTAATGGCATGTAAAATCCCACATAAATGAAAAGTTTGTGGGTTCGATCCTATCTATAACTTAAAGCTGTTAGTGCTTACTTTTTTAATTCAAAACAAGAAAAGATAAAAGCATAGTAACTTTGCTTCTTATAGTTTCAAGGATGACAATAACCATTATAGTTTAATTTGCTAGCCTCAAATACACATCCATGATCAAGCATGCTGCAAGTTAAAAAAACAGCAGTTCAAAAATTAAAGAGCTATAGCCAAGAAAGGTTGGTTTATTGATAATGAACCCATTCATAACTCACAAGTATGTAAATTTAAACTTTTTTGTGGATGTAAAAACCTTATTAATAAACAATATATAAATACTTTTATAAATACTCTGGTGAATTCCCAGAATTTAACTCACCTAAATTTTTTGTAACAAAAAAATATGAATTATCATGTGACTTCTTGTCCTTAAACAAGTTTTTGAATTCAAAAATTATTGATGAAAATAATCATATTTGGGAGAAAGACCCATCTGTGCCTCACGTGATGTTGGTACATATAATGCGAGTTTTTATATTCATATGTCTTGCCCACATGCTGCAGAATACACGCACACTGTCTTCTTCACCTCATCTTTTCACTGATAAATGCCTTAAAGTAATACCAAGATATGACCATTTGAATTTAAATTAAGGGAAGAGCCGAAAGCCAGAAATACACAAGTAGCTTGAAAAGACGTCACTGACATGAATTTAGAACTCCTCAGCTACAATGATAAACAAACTTGTATATGAGATATGAATAATACAACAGCATTACATGTACATACAACCCCAGAAATTTTAAAACTTCATGCAAACTTTTAAAAGATGGGAATAATCAAATCAGACAATTCTCAATGACAGTAATTACCAAACCAACAGTTCTTCACATGATCATAGTAATCTTCATCTTCGACTTCATCCTCTCTGCTATGAATCCAAGATAAGAGATTGGTGTATGTGTTTCCATCATCAAATCCTTTCAAATTCCTTATCTTCTCCAGTGCTCCTTCTTTATCATAAACTCCTTCCAATGCATAAACAAACCCTTTCCAACCTTCACCGACACCTTCCCTATTCAAAGCAGGCAATGTCCATCCCACAAGCTCCTTCACATATTTCATATTAGAGAACAAAGCTCAGTTATAGGCAACAATGGCAGAACCTGAATCCCAAGCGTACATTCTCTCCATTCAGAAGGAGCAAACCAAAGTCCACTGTCTCTTTTATTAGCCCAAAGAACACTCATTACTCTGTTCTCCCTAGTGAAATCCTGCTCATATAAAGTATCTTCCTCTCTTACACGCCACCACATTTGAGCTGCATGAATTTCCAGTTGCTGCAAGTGTTGATCCAGTGGCAACAAGATGTGTATCACCATATGCTAGACCCATTAATGCTGCTGAGTAGTATGCATTCACAGCTTCACTTGTGCTTTCTTGGTTTCTTCCATCCGCAAATTCAGTTAAACCTCCAGTCAAAGAGTGTAACTTGTAAAGGTCGAAACACCTTATGCGCGTATAGTTCGAGTTCGATCTTCTTCCTCCTAGGTTCATGAAATCAGCCACGAATGAGTAAACTTGAGGTTTGTATCTTCTTCCCCAAGCAGGACCAATCTTTGAAAGAACTGCAATTCCATAAAGGAAGTATCCCAGATGATAATGGTGATCATTGCACATCCTGAATCCGAAATCAGCAACTGAATCTTTAAACCCTTGTTTTGTCACAATCCCTCCCCATTTAGGATCATATAGAAAGCCATTTCCATCGAATATTCCTTCCAGCCATGGTTCAATGGTTTCCTTCAAGAACATCCTGATTGCAGGAATCACATCAAGAAACGACACTTCTTTAGCAATTAATGCCAACCTAGCGGCTCTTGCAACCAATTTCCAAAAAAATGAAATGAATTGTTGTTACTGTGGTGAAATCTAAGCCCTCAACATCTTTTGTAAGCGCTGAAACAATTTCTTCATACTCTACTCTACTATAATAGATATAAGTAACTTAATGTAAATATTGTTCTAATAACACATCACTATTTTTTGTTTTGTAAAACATTTAACTAGAAACAATGAAGCCTTCAATTACTAAACTCTACTGGGCCATATTAAATATTAGAAAAAATACCTGAATCCTGTTATATCATATAGTTTTTAATTAATAATAATTTATATTAGCACTCTTTAAATCGTATACATCAATTTGGCAAGCTCATAAGGAGATTGAATTTGAATTTACTTAATATTTCATTTCTTAATTTGTAGCTTCCATTGCTCATGTTATAAAATGAGTTAAACACGTCATAGAAAATATCAGTAACATGTATACTAAAACATCATTAATTAAGTATTTTTATTTCTCAATACAAAAAGAAACGAAAAGAGCATACAAATAGGTTCAACCATTATTATTAATTAATTCACAAAATGCTATCCCTAAGATCGATCAAATGAATTAAATAAATGTTGCACCAGCCAAGCCACCACAATAGCACTAACAAGCACGAAACCACACATGGAAAAGAATCCTGCAGTCACGACGAAGAGAGCTGTGCTAGCTGGGACCCAAACGGGGCTCAGTACGACGATCAAAGGCAACAAAATGATCAGACCTAGCAAGGTTCCGGCAATGACCATACCGGCGAGAAGGAGCAAGACGGCTCCGATGATCAGAAAGTGACGAGGCGAAAACGATAAAGGCAGTACGATTAACAGCTCAAGTAGCTTGTGCAGTGGGTTTAGAACTTTCGCCATTGATGTAAGAGGATTGTTGGTAGCTGATGAAAGTAATGTGGAGAGAATCTTGGAAGGGCCCTTGATGAGAAGATTAGCCGTGGGAGAGATTATGTTGGAAGCCCCAGAAAGAAGGCTCTTGGGAGAGAGAATCTTGGTAGGGCTAGGAAGAATCTTGGCTGTGTCTGAGAGGATCTTGGAAGGTTCAGTGAGAAGTTTTGTTGCGTTCGAAAGAACTTGAGAAGGATTTGGAATGAGCTTGGTTGAATCTGAGATGATCTTTGGGAAGATTGAGGATTGGTAATTATCATGGGATGAAAGAATAGGAATATGAGGAATCAACGATGATGTCTTTGACATGGCTACAACAACCTTAAAAAGGATTATTAGTTGAAGGAGATCGATGATAATGGAGGAGAAGAGAAAAGTTGCAGTGTATATGAGTTCCCCCCCCCCCCCTGCAGAACTCAATGTTTTGCTTCTATGATCATTTAATGAAGAAAGAAACAACAAAATTTATAAGTAAAGGAACAAGAGAGTTTTGGATATTTTAATTGGGTTTACAGAGCAAGTTGATATTTTTAATTATTTAAGTGCTTCATATGTTAATTAAGGGGAATCTCTGATTAAAACGTGATAATTTATTTGAAATCAAATCCTTGTGGTTTAATTTATTTATGTGTCTTTATATGATAATGATTTTGATATACATATATATATATATATATATATATATTTGAAATGTAGTAAAATAATCCCTAATTAAGGGACTGCTTGAAAACGTTAAATAAAATTAATTTAATGTCAGGGATCATTATTGGCCTGGCATGGAAGAAGAGAGGAGGGTTCCAAGTAAATCCAGATTGAGATTTGTGATAAGTCCACCCAAGGGGGCTTAGTTATCATTATACTTGGAATTAATGGATCCCCTGAATTTGAGGATCCATAAATTTCCAAAAATTTTCTATTTTAAAAAATATATATAGATCAACCAAGTTTTGTTGGCATAATTGGTAAAAAGTTAGCCTATAATTTATGGAGTTGTGAGTTCAAATCTTGTTGTGGATGTGAGAACCTTGTTAGTGAATAATGTATAAGTATTTTTGTTGTAAACGTTATTTGAATATGATAGGATGCCATGGCTTTAGTGAGCCTAGAGACTCAATTCAATTTTTTATTCAATAAAGAAATATATAGAGGGTTCATTTTAAAACAAATAACCCAATCTTTAGAACAAATAACCACAAACCATCTATTGTAAACACATCTGTTCCTATATGTAAGTCATACATATCTCATTCTCGTATATCAAAGATTGCATTAAATTAATAAAATTTTCTACATATTTTCCTTTATTAAAGAAAGGGTACTGAAAAAATATATGCTACATATATATATATATATATATATATATATAAAAACAGAGGGATACTTCTTTAGACTTTAGTTTTGTGTATATATAACCCTTTAAACTTTGAAGTATATGCATACATTAACTTCTTTAAACTAATATGCAGAGAAGTTATTTACATAAACAGAAGAGTTTAGAGCGTTAATTATAAAGTTTTAAAGATGAGGAGATAATTTGTACATGGCATAAATTTAAAGCATTGTATATAATTTAGCCTAAGAATTTATAAAACATTAATTGTCCCTTCATAAATACTTCGAAGATAAAATTACCTTGTAACTCAATATATATTATTATTTTGTTTAAATATTATATAAACATGTATAATATATGAACTACTAGTTATAATTTCATATTAATTACCAGCCAAAAAGTAATTTCATAACACATTCAAACATTTTATAAACATTTTTTTTTGTGAAACTACATATAGCAAAAGACTAATTTATCTAAAAATATGCTCAAAGAATAAGAGCTCTACCATTGCTCATGTCAACATGGCTGTTAAATAAATAGTTTAAATATACTATTGGTCATTTATGTTTCTCTCAAATTTTATTTTAGTTTCTTAAATTTAAAAAGTATATTTTTAGTCCTTTAAACTTAACCCACCTTAATTTTATTAGCGAAAAATGTTGACTCAGTGAATTTAAAATGATAATTATACAATTAAACGATGATCGTGAAAATAAAATAAAAGTATTATATTAAAAATATTAAAATACAAACATGTATTTTAGTGTTTTTAATTACACAATTATTATTTTAAATTTATTTTAATAAAGTTAACAGTATTAAATTTAAAAGACGAAATATACACTTTTTAAAATTAAAAAATTAAAATGAAATTTGATGTACACATCCAAAAGTATGTATTAGTCTAAACAGATTTTTAAATACATCATAGAAAATATCATAATCATGTACACTAAAAACATCATTAATTAAATATTCTTATTTTTCAATTTAATACAAGAAAAAATGAAAAGAGCGTACGATCGCGAATAGGTTCAACCATTATTTTGGTGAAAGGTTCAACAACTATTATTAATTAATTATTAATTCGTAAAATATTAAGAGTTTGTAACTTGCAAAAAAGAAATATGCAAAACTAAATCAAGTGCATTAGAACAAATGTCCGACTAGCCATGCCACGACAATGACACTAACAAACATGAATCCACACATTGATAAGAATCCTGCAGTGACGACGAAAAGAGATGTTCTAGCTAGCTGGGACCCAAATGGGGCTTAGTATGACGATCAATGGTTACAAAATGATCATAACCAGCATGGTTCCGGCAACGGCCAGCCCAACGAGGAGGAGCAAGACGTCTCCGATGATAAAAAATGATAAAGGGAGCAGCATTAAGAGCTCAAGTAGCATGTGTAAAGGGTTTAGAACTTTGTTCAACATTGATATGAGAGGATTGTTGGTAGCTGATGAAAGTACTGTGGAGAGAATCTTTGAAGGGCCTGTGATGAGAATATTCGTTGGAGAGAGAATCTTGGAAGCCTCAGAAAGAAGGTTCGTGGGAGAGAAGTTCAAGGGGCAAGAAGATCGGCTTGGTTGTGTTGTGTCTGAGATGATCATGGCAGGTTCAGTAATAAGTTTGGCTGTCTAAAAGAAGCTCAAAAGGATGAGGAATGAGCTTGGTTGAGTTTGATATTGGTAGATTCAGTGAGAAGTTTGGTTGTGTCTAAAAAGACTTCAGAAGGCTTAAGAATGAGGTTGGTCGAGCCTGAGATGGCATTGATAGTTCAGTGAGAAGCTTGGTTGTCTTTGAAAGGACCTCAGAAGGATTAGGGACAAGCTGGGTTGGGCTAAGCGGACATTAGTAGATTCCGTTAGAAGCTCAGTTGTGTCCATAAAGATCTTAGAAGGGAATTAATGATCTCTTTGACATGGCTATAACCTTAAAGGACTAGAAAGGATAGATTAATGGAGGAGAGAACTGAAAAATGCAGTTTCCTGCAGAACTCAAGTTGCTTCCATTATCAATTAATGAAGAAAGAAGCAACAACATTTATAAGGAAAGGAACAAGAGAGTTTTGGATTTCTCTTGATTGTATTTGGTACAGCAACATAACTAATTAATGGCTTCATTTACACGTGATGATCTAAGAGTAAATAAACTTGTATATATATCTTAATTTTTCTTGTTATATAAGTATAAGGATTTATCTATTTCAAATTTGAAATAATGAGTAGTAAAATATTCCCTAAGGACACTTCATGATATCATCAAACAAATTAGAGCCCGCCATTATTGACCTGGCGTAGGAAGATGATTGGATGGCTTAAAGTACCATTAGGACTTGTATCAAAATTCTCTAGGAAAAACTATCTTTGGAGTCTATACTTTCTCTTAACTTTTGATTTAGTACCTATATTATTTTTTTTATTAAATTCTTTAATTTTGCTTTGTTAGCATTGTTAATCTCTATAACTTTACTTCATTAACACTGCTAGTCATTGTACTGACATATTAGTTAACTAGCTCTTATAATATATTATAGAAAATATATTAATCATGTACACTAAACATCATTAATTAAATATTTTTATTTTTCAATGCAAGAATAAATGAAAAGAGCAAATACAGATAGTGTCAAGTCCCGAAATTTGGACCGTGACTGACACGGAATATGAATAATTTCATATTCCGAAAGCCTAATACCTGAAATACAATATTTAAAGTTTCCATAATATTTTTTAAAATAAACATAATCTTTTCTAAGGTCTATATGGAGCATTTACCTTTTTATCAAAATAACACAAGTACTTAATAAAGACTAAAATCAATCTTGTTAAAAAACAACGCTTCGGATCTACGACGAGGCTCTTCACTGCTCTGCGGGAGGATTAGGGTCACCTACATTATCTGAGGCCAAATAATTTACTTGTGAATAACGTCCCAAAAACATGATTTAAAAGAATGCGGAATTAAATAATGCATAATCATACTAAAAATGTATTTCATAATATTTCATAATTCGATGCAAATATTTCCGTAAACATTTTCTTTCAGGGAAAACAACAATATGAAATAACCATTTCAAATCAACCTAAAATAACCATTTTCAATCAATCATTGAAAAACAATCATTTTAAAACCATAATCTTTCTGTAGGACTTCAACAGAACAAAAACAGACGTGGACACACAATCCACGAGGGTAAATAACCAATCTAGCAGCTCAAGGCTAATAGCCGTCACGAGTACGAGACCCACGTAATAATCTGGTGGCTCGAGGCCACAATTCGTCGCGAGTACTAGACCCACATATATCCGTCGTGAGTACTAGACCCACGTAATATCCGTCGCCCGTATAAAACCCACATATATCCGTCGAGCTCGGGTAACCAAGGTACACTAAGGGCTAACAGTACTGCTGTTAGCAACCAATGTTCTGTATTCCGTCCTTTCAAAATATTTCCATCATGCATGGGGTTTATTTCACATATAATAATCTCAACTGTTTCAATACCATAACTGTTGGTAAAAACCACTTTGAATTTCAAAACCCCAGCATGTACATTTAAAATCAAGTTACTGTAAAATCATATAAAATTCACATAAAAATATATTTCATGAATAATATCAGTTTAATGCAACTTTTGCCAAACTCTTTTAAAAAAGCTTATTGATTAATTTTCATACATAATCATAATTCTTTTGTAAACCAATCGAAAGAAAATCATTTCTAACGATTTAAACCATACTTTCATAAAATTTGCTTTTCGAAATCCATATGTGAAATTTATCATTTGAAATGACAATGCATTTGAAAATATAAATTTTAGGGAACGTTATTCACTCACCTGCCACGCTCCTAAACCGTTATTCTTTTTAGCCAAACACTTACATTTATTCCCACTTCCCAATTTCCTGGCATCCCGAAACAACACATTTCATAAGCTGACACTCAAGAACCAAATTTCAAACAGACATAATATTCACAACAATCATAACTATCATCAAAACTATGATTAGAGAAGAAGAATCTCGAACCATAAACCATCTTAAATTCTTCAAGATTTTGAACTTAAACAACACTATAAAGTCACTTTTCCATAAGTCCTAATAATACACTTTACATGCACATAACTTTCCCTCATTGCTTTACTCAACAACTGAATTACCTTTACTGACAATTAAAAGCACCAAAACAAGGAGTCCTCCTTTCAATTTATCCTTCAATGTGATTTTAAAGAAAATTATTTAGCTTCAATAATACTATTCTAGCATCGTTTTGAGCCTTAATACATGGTGTAACAGTTTAAACCTCCAACTTTATAAATATTACTCTAAACAGTGATTTTAAATTAGTTTCCAGGTATATATATATATATGTATGTATATATATAACTCCATGTCTCTTGTCCACGTGCATAACAACAGTCCTCAATTATGTCATACAAACTCGTATATACATCTATATATCTGTGCAACTTCTCAAAACAACAACTAAATATGCCTATATATATATATATGCCAGAACAACGGCAGCCAAACTTTCCCTACAGCCGCAATACTTACAACCACTAGAGGGGCACCATTTCAATCCCTCACACACACACACACACACACACATATATGCATAATCAACTCCTTCCAATCAGTACATCCACTCACATACACACAAGCCATCCAGAAACAATATCACAGCACACATAATCTTCTCTCTTTTCTCAACTAAATCAGAAAGCTACCAAATAACAATGACAGAACAATAGTCAACAATGTCCTAATCTCTCCTTAATTCTATATCTTCCTAATTTCTAATTCATCTATATATATACATACATACGCCATGAAACTCCCCCCAAATAGCACACCACATAAACTTCAAGACAGCAGTAGAATCCTCTGAGTACTAATTCATGCCATCATATAAGTATACACACAGCAAGATATATATATATATATATATATATATATATTTCCAATCAGTCCATTTATGACATGCTTTTGTCTTGTCACATCCCGAAATTTGGACCGTGACCGGCACAGAATATGAATAGTTTTATATTCTGAAAGCCTAAAACTTTAAATGTAATGTTTTGAAATAAAAACCATCATAAATTGTATCTCATAAATCAACATAATCTTTTCTAAGGACTATATAGAGCATTTACCTTCCTTTCAAAATAATACAAGCACTTCGTTAATGATAATTACATCAAAAATATTTTTTTTTTGTAAAAAATGATGCTTCAGATCGGCAACGAGACTCTTCACTGCTCAGCGGGAAAGTTAGGGTCACCTGCACTATCTGAGGCCAAATAATCTACTCGTGAATAACGTCCCAAAAATATGATTTAAAAGAATGTGGAAATAAACAATGCATAATCATGTTAAAAATGTATTTCATAATATTTTATAATCTGATGCGAACCTTTCCGTAAAAATTTGTATTTCAGGGAAAACAACAATCTGAAAGAACCATTTCAAATCAATCTGAATAACAATTTCATATCAATCATTTAAAAACAATCCTTTTGAAACTATAATCTTTCTGTAGGCATTATTGTTTCATAGAAACAATTTGAAATAACAATTCCAAATCAATTGTTGTAAAACAAATCCTTTCAAAATCTGAATCTTTTCCGTAGGACTTCAACAGAACGAAAATAGACATGGACACACAGTCCACGAGGGTAAATAACCAATCTAGTGGCTCAAGGCCACTAGCCGTCGCGAGTACGAAACCCACGTAATGATCTGGTGGCTCGAGGCCACAATCCGTCGCGAGTACGAGATCCACGCATATCCGTCGCGAGTACAAGACCCACGTATATCCGTCGCGAGTATAAGACCCACGTATATCTGTCGCGAGTACAAGATCCACGTATATCCGTCGAGCTCGGATAACCAAGGTGCACCAAGGACTAACAGTATTGCTGTTAGCAACCAGCGTTCTGTATTCCGTCCTAAAACGTTTCTATCATGCGTGGGGTTTATTTCACATGAAATAATCTCAATCGTTTCAATGCCATAACCATTGGTAAAAACCACTTGCATTTCAAAAACCCTAGCATGTACATTTAAAATCAAGTTACTGTAAAATCATATGAAATTCACATATGAACATGTTTCATGAATAATCCTCATTTCAATGCAACTTTTGTCAAACTCTTCTCAAAAGCTTATTCATTCATTTCCATACATAATCATAGCTCATTTGTAAACCAATCGAAAGAAAATCATTTCTAACGACTTAAATCATACTTTCATAAATTTTGCTTTTCAAAATCTATATTTGAAATTCATCATTTGAAATGACAATGCATTTGAAAATATAAATTTTAGGGAACGTTATTCACTGACCTGTCACGCTCCAATACCTTTACCAGTTCCGCCAATCACTATCGATTATCTTCACTTCTCAATCCCCTGGTATTCCGACATAATAATATATATATTAACATTTTAACTAAAGTTCCCAACACAAATAAAGCATCTTTAACCTAACATTTCATTTACTTCACAAATTCCTTTGGCACTTAAGTTGCCTGAGACCCAAACACTTAAAAAAAATTACTTGGAGAAATTTAAGGAAATCTTCAACCATTCAATAACTGATATTTTCAACATTGAGTCCAATTAATTTCCAAACCTTTATCAATTGATATCAAATTTTCATTTTACTGTTAACATTGAACCATAACTCTAACACCTCCACTTGCATCATCACCCTACAATCTTGACACTTTCTAGATTTGCAAACATTATACCAGCCATAAATTTAGGCTTTAGAACATCACTTAATAGTTCCAAATACTTATTCAGCATTTAGGTTTCCTTTTGGCCAAAATATTTTGTTTCCAGCTTCTATCAATTCAACTTCCAACTTCTTCAAACATGACATAACAACCGATGCAATACAACAATTTAAACTCTATTCTACTCCTTTTTAGCACTATTTCCAGAGACATAAAAACCCTACAAACAGTCAATCAACATTCAGTGCACTCCGGATTATATCTTCAACTAACTGCCATCGCTTTTGCTTTTGTTCTCTATTAAATTTTGAATTCTAATTTCTCTCCAAAACCACAGCACACATCCAATCAAAGATTACCTCCCTCTTCACAGCGTTACACACACAGTTAAAAGGAAACAGAGCCGCCCAACACGCCTACACATGCACGCAAAGCTCCCACTATCTTCACCATTCTTCAACACACATACATAAATATGCACAGTCCACAACCCAACAGAAACAAAAACAGAACAGCAGTACTACACCACACTAAACCTTGGTTTATTCCTTCAGAGACCCACATTCAGAATAGCAGCACACACGCATATACTTTGGTTAAGCGCAAAACAGAGTGAGTTTATCTGCTCAAGGATAATCTCCACTTCTTTCACATTCTCGGTAACTAGAGAAAGAATCCTCATTACCCAACTCAAGCTAGAAACAATCAATGAAGAAAGAGAAGTGTGAGACTTACACGACAGAAATTCCACAGCACCAGAAGGAAGGGAATAAGAGGTTGCTGCAGTGGAAATGTTCGAATTTAACAGCAACAGGGTGACGCAACACTCCACACACTGCTGAAATTCAAACCAAGGAGAAGAAGGTCGCAGACCTGAGATCGCTTCAGTGCTACAGGGCACGGGACAGCGGCAACAACAACACGATGTTCATCAATGGCACCACCACCAAAGTAAAACGACCGGCAACACAGTTCTAAGTCAGCCGATGAACACCCATCTCTGCCTCCAACAACTCATGGTTGAGATTTCCCCCAAACTCGCTCTGATTCTTGGCTGAAGACAAGGCGACCAGAGAAAACACTCTAAAAATAGCAACACCAACCATGAACTGAGACAAGCGACAGTCAACAGAGACTCAACCCAGCAACACCAGACGGCAAGGCATCCCCAAATTTCCCTCTGTTCTTCCTCTATATGTTGCTCCAGTTATCAGACACTCAGGGACTGCAGGCGAGGCGATAGCTCTAACTTGACAACTCAAGCAGAGAAATCTACTGAAACAACGACTGGACATGGCAACGATTGCGTGAAATTTTCCCTTCGCCGCTCTCCTGCTGTCTCCCTTCCTCTGATATCACTGAGAGTTACAGAGGAGAAATGAAGAACATTGTACGAACTCTGCAGAGAAAAAGAAAGGAGGGGTAGAATTGTAATTTCACATGCCAGAGAAAATAAAAACTTCCACTTTTGCAGTCACCAGAATTCGAACACAGGACCTCTGATTTTCATCCTCCGACCCTGACCACTCTGCTACCCATTACTATTTGAAATTTTCTACCATGAATATATATTTATCTTTTGATAGCATGTTTTTAAAATTTGATAAATTCCTGAACCATAACATGTCTCCTCTTTCATTGACCACATATATTTATATATATTCTTACACAGTGCACACATACGCAATATATACATATCATTCAAGACAGTAGAAATGCTTATCCTCAATAGCCCATTTTTATTCAACTGAAGGCACCAAAACCCAACAGTAACAGTATACAATGGTAGCCATATCCACACAACATCCTAACCATTCATGCACCCCTTCTTCTCCTCTGTTTCACACACACATACACACAAACAGAGTACAACATATGCATAAATATATACTATCCAGAACCCTTTCCTCACAGCTTCAAACACCCACATTCAACAGAAAGACTCACACCTCGAAGCCTTCATAGCACACACCACACTCAACCTATAGTTCAATGAATTAATCGCAGCTGAATGGAATCGAAAAGGAACAGAGGAGCCAGAGGTTGAAACAGAAACTAAGACTCACCTCCATGATCGACGGTGACTACTTGCACAGCGATGGTGACAGGAAAGAGGTTGGGAATTTGGACTTGCTACAGTGTTACAGGGTATAAATCATCGCCAACAGCGACTCGGCACAGAGGACGGCGTCAACTACACCTCAGCAGCCTAATTCTTCTACTTTCACCCTCTGTCCTGTAATCGACTGAAGCCTAAAATAGAACCCGATATATCACCATAGAGGAATGATGACGGCCAACGATGATGGAACAAAACGGCATAGACACTGGCAGAAGTAAGGCTTGTGTACATGGCATCGCTAGCATGAAATTTCCCTACGCTCCCTCTGATCCCATCTGCACTGCCGCGAGTTCCAGAAGAAGAGAAAGAAAAGAAAAAAATAAATGGCGAAGGAGGTACAGTCTGCAGAGTAAAAATGGGGAGGGGCAATTATGTAATTTCACGCGCCATAAAAATCCTCACTTCTGTAGTCTACAGGATTCGAACATAGGCCACTGATTTCAGTTTTTGCCTCCTGACCACTCTGCTAATGGCACTTTATTGAAATATTCTGCACCCAAAATACATATATCCCCTGTTAAATCAAATTTTAAAATATACAAATTCCTGAGCCATAACAGATAGGTTCAAGTTCAACCATTATTATGAATTAACATTAATTCGTAAAATATTAAGAGGCTGGAACTTGCAAAAAACGAAATATCATCCTAAGCTTAGATCAAGTGGTTTAAAACAATGCTCGCGCGAGACATGCCACAACAATGACAATAACAAACACGAAACCACACATGGACAATAATCCTGCAGTGACGACAAAGAGAGCTGTGCCAGCTGGGACCCAAACGGGGCTTAGTACGACTATCAACGGCAACAAAACAATCAGACCCAGCACTGTTCCGGTGACGACCAGCCCGAGGAGGAGGAGGAAGGCGACTCCGATGATCAGAAAGTGACGAGGCGAAGAAAACGATAAAGGGAGTACCATTAACAACTCAAGTAGCTTGTGTACTGGGTTTGAAACTTTCGCTAGCATTGATGTGAGAGAGTTATAATTGGTAGCTGATGAAAGTAATGTGGAAAGAATCTTTGAAGGGCCCTTGATGAGAAGATTAGTTGGAGAGATTATCTTGGAAGCCTCAGAAAGAATCTTGGTAGGGTTTGGAAGAATCTTGGTTGTGTTTGAGAAGATCTTGGAAGGTTCAGTGAGAAGTTTGGTTGAGTCTGATATGATCTTGGCAGGTTCAGTAATAAGTTTGGTTGTGTCTGAAAGAAGCTTAGAAGGATCAGGAATGAGTTTGGTTGAGTTTGAGATGATCCTGGTAGGTTCAGTAATAAGTTTGGTTGGGTTTGAAAGGACCTCAGAAGGATTAGGGATGAGCTTGTTTGAGTCTGAGAAGATCTTGGCAGGTTCAGTAATAAGTTTGGTTGTGTCTGAAAGAAGCTTAGAAGGATTAGGAATGAGGTCGGTTGAGTTTGAGATGATCGTGGCAGGTTCATTAATAAGTTTGGTTGTGTTTGAGAGGATCTTGGAAGGTTCAGTTAGAAGTTTGGTTGAGTCTGAGAAGATCTTGGCAGGTTCAGTAATAAGTTTGGTTGTGTCTGAAAGAAGCTTAGAAGGATTAGGAATGAGGTCGGTTGAGTTTGAGATGATCGTGGCAGGTTCATTAATAAGTTTGGTTGTGTTTGGAAAGACCTCAGAAGAATTAGGGATGAGCTTGGTTGAGTTTGAGATAAGATTGGTAGATTCATCGAGAATCTTGGTCGTGTCTGAAAGGATCTCAGATGGGTTAGGAATGAGCTTAGGAATTAATGTTCTCTTTGACATGGCTACAACCTTAAAGGATTAGAAAGGAGATATTAATGGAGGAGAGAACTGGAAAATGCAGTTTCCTCTAGAATTCAAGTTGATTTTCAATGATCAATTAACGAAGAAAGAAACAATATTTATAAGGAAAGGAACAAGAGAGAGTTTTGGATTTCTTTTAATTGGATTTAGTGCTGCAACATTTTTATTCAGTGGCTTCTTTTTCACGTGATGATCTAAGAGTAAATAAAAATTATTCGTACCCTAATTTGTCTTGTTATATAATTATAAGGATATATATATATTTCAAATTTGAAATGTAGTAAAATATTTCCTAAAAAAATAACTTAATTAGAGCCAGTCATTATTGACCTGCTGTAGGAACATGTGATTGTAGGGCTTAAAGTGAATCATGATTGTGACTTTCTTGTATCTATTTGAGAGTATCAAAATTCTACAAGGCAAGTTGAATGTGTGCGTGTGTGTGTTAAAGGATTTAAATGTGCGAAATTAATTTTCAATTCAATTTCTGTTTTTTTACTCTGTATTCCCCCCCCCCCTTTTTATTTGATCAGGAGTATAATCTATTTTTAGGCTTAAAGTGTAAAGGGCTTTCGTCATGAGTTTCTCATGATTTGAATTTGTGTTATCCTCCTTAGAGAGTATGACTGCTTACAACATCAACAAGAATTTATTAGCTTTTTCTCCATTTTTTAAAAAACTCTATTTATCGCTAAATTTACTTTATGTTTAATCAAATTAATTTGATAGCCAATATGTACTGTGTGTGGTAGTTGGAGCAGTAAGGAAGGGATTCATAGCAATATATGAATGCATAGTGATTGGCTTAATTTTAGTCATGTGTCAATTATTTAGCACATGAAAAACAAGTAATTGAATGAGATCGCGTTTTTGAATTTCATCGGAAAATAGAAGTATTACATGATGAAATTTGGTACCTTTTTGACAAAACATATATTAGTTGAAATCCTATCGGATTGAGATTGAGGGATAGAAATCAACATGCTTAGTGGGATTTTAATTACAGACTCTAAACAATTCCAAGTGTGGTTTGTGTGTATATATATAGGGTGAAGTAAAGATGGAAATATGTATGTCATGCTTATAGCTTGACTTAATTGGAGTTTACTATGGCATGACTTGTTTAGTAAATGTGTCAAGCCTCAGACTTATTTAGAAGCCTTTTTAAAGTAAACAAGCTACACTTTTTAATTTACAACCTAACGACCTGAAATTATGTAAATATGTAATATATTATACATGTTAACATATATAATATATATTATATTTATGTAGACTTTTTAATTGTATCAACAGCCTAGATTTGTAGGCTCATACCTGCTGGCAAAAATCTAGCCTAATTGTACCTATTTATATCTCCAGGTTTAAGGTACAATTTTGAATAAGAAGTTATGTTACCTAAGATTTTTTTCTTTTTCAATATCACCCTAACAGTATTAAAAATAAAGCAAATTCTCCCTAATTATTAAAAGGTTAACGTTTATCTCATGGGCGACAATTCTCCATTTTTAAAACTTTGGGATGACATTGAATCTAAAAAGAATTAAAGGAAATATTGTTTTTATGTGATAATTTTTAGGATAAAATTAGACATTAATCATATATATATATATATATATATATATTGTAATGACTCTAAAAAAACTAAATAATTAAATAATATTATTTTAATAATATATATGATTTCTGGTAGTCTTCTCACAATGGGAAACTGGTGGTGGAGTGGTTGGGGAAGATGAATGAATGAGAGGTATTGAGTTGGAACTCAAACCAAAGTAGAATTTTATTTTTCCCACGCCCATTAGGTGAAATGACAGACATACCCGTCTGCTTTTATGTCAGAACGCTCCCCCTTTCCCATTCGAGTCGACCATCAGCGAGAGAGAGAGCAGAGGAGGAAGCTTCGAGAACCAATGACTGAGAACCGCGTCACCATGTTTTCTATCAGCTTCCGCCATTTGTGATGCTCACATATGACCGTGGCGTCGTTGTCTGCTGTTCTCGTCCGCCGTCGATCTTCTTCTCCGCATAAATCTCGGCTGCTTTTGAGATTCCGTCAACTGAGCTGCTGTCATCGGCGACTGTCACCGTTGTCGTACTCCTTCTTCTTTTCGTAGAGCTTAGCTGTTGCAAAGCTTTTGTTCCTTTTTTTTTTTTGTTCTGCAATTGCGACCGCCGTCGCTGCTGTAGTAACCTCCGACCTCCTTCTTCCATGTTGTCATGAAATTCCGCTGTGTGTGTGTGTGTGATAAGCCTAACATCTCTCTCTCTCTATTGATCCTTGTTAGCTTTGGTTGGAAGATTCGATTTCCTTTTCTCCTATAGTTACTGAGATGGAGAAGGAAGTGAAGATTATAGTTCTGTCTTTTTCAAAACTAAACCCACCCTAAATTGATCTTAATCGGAGTTGTATGTGTGTTCTCCTGTTTTGGACTATGGTCCCCAAAAATAGAAACTTATGTGTTGTGTGATTATCCTGTTCTGGGTTTAATGGTCTTGAATATTTTTATTTGTTGTTGTAAGAGGATTAAGGAAGATTAAATGTCTGATTGAGTTGGTTGGCATTTTGTTGATTGACTATACCAAGAATAAAAGCTCATCTTGAATTTATTGTCCTTATTTTGGGTTAACATAGACTTGAAGTTTTAGTTGATATGATAGGATGACAGTTTCTATATATTGTGTAAAATCGCTGAGATGTTTCAGAATGAATACATGTGGTTTGATGTGAATGTGGTAAATTGAAGGTATTTGGTATAAAAGAAATGTATGAATTTAACAAGTTATAGATAAACACAAATTTAAAGGAATTAAAGGAATTAAGTTTGTTTTGGAAATAAGGAGCTTTAGACTAAACTGTATAAGATATCTTTTTCCTTTGAATTTATGACCGTTTGACTGATAATGTTTATATTATGGGCTGAAATGATTTTTTAGAAGTGACTATTACTTTGGGTTAAAGCTTGCTATCCTGGAAAAAAAATGAATGGATTCTTAAAGTTCTAAAGTATTTGTAGATTTCTATAAGGTTGTGATTGGGTGATAATGATATTATTTGTATGATAAAAAATAAAGGTTATTAAGGTTAGAGCATACTGAGAGCTAGGTTATAACTATTTGGATTATTAGGTGAGTGAATAATATTTATTGACAAAAATAATATTTGTAAGCAATATTTTTAGATATTATATTGTAACTTGATACATTTTATTTAAAGTATTAATTTTTAAATATATTTTGTTAAAATCATGTTTATTGAATTAAGAGTTTTGATTATTATCATTGATTTTTATTTTAAATAATTTATCATCATGACATAAGGAATGTATAACGAAAGTTTTAAAAGATATTTTGTAGATTTTTATATTGAGATAATTTTTTATTCTAAAATATTCTCATAAGAATGCCTATTAATTGAAAAGAGTTTTATTGCATTTAATATGAAGGAAATCTTTTAAGATTTTATTTTAATTTTCATGTGGAGTCCCTGATTATAAATTATTGAAAGATTTTGTTATTTACTAATATTAAATTAACTCCATGTATGCTTAGAAATCGATTTTTGAGAGGACTAAATACAGAATATTGGTTGCTAACAGCAGTACTATTAGTCCTTGGTGCACTATAGTTAAAATCGAGCTCGCCTAATATTAAATTAACTCCATGTATGCTTAGAAATCGATTTTTGAGAGGACTGAATACAGAACACTGGTTGCTAACAGTAGTACTATTAGTCCTTGGTGCACTATAGTTAAAATCGAACTCGCCTAATATTCGTGATCATAGTACTCACACTAGATATTTATGGGATTCATTCTCACTCCTGTTATTCATGGGTCTCGCGCCTACCCTAGTTTTTCGTGGCTTTATGCCATGCCAGAATAGTTAGTTATCCTCGTGTACTGTGTGTCCACGCCAAATAAGTTGTTCTGTTGAAGTCCTACAAAAAAAATAAGATTTAAGAATTATCATTTTAAATTGATTTATCTTAATAAAATATTTTATTAGCTATTAAATTGATTTGATTAATAATTTTTATATAGTTTCATTCTTGCTATGATAGACTCTAAAAATCTAGATTTATCAATAAACTTTATTGTTCACAGTTTAATATATTTTAAATTGCTTCTTGCCGCATTTTTAATTATTTTTAATATGGGACTTTATTCACCGGTATATTGTTTTAGCTTTAGATAGTACTATTGACATGTTCCTCCAGCTAAGTAGTGAAGAGCCTCAATATTAAACTGAACCGGCTGATCCATTTTGCGTAGCTACTCATAATATAAATATAAAATTATGAAATCTTTATATTGTTTTGTTTGAAACTTACTCCACCTAATTTATAGATAGAATCCTGATCTTTTGTCATTTTATTAAAGTACATGTACAAATTATTTCAAGAGATGTCTATATATGATTTGAACTATTTGTAGACTATTGTAGAATTTTAGGAAGGTCTAACATACAAAAACAACCTTTCTAAAATTTTTATAAATGACTTACCTTTTGATTATAATGAAACATATATTATTATCATTATATAAATGTTTTATTTATTGCTTAAGACTTAAAGAATATAAATTATTTGTATTCTATGCCGGTTACTCAATTTTCTGGTGTGACACACACGTATAAAACAACATCATTAAAACGTTTTCACTTTTCACCAATCAACTTTTGCACTAAATATTTCTCCAAGTTTTCAATGAGTTTTCCATAATGGCATCAAGCTCTTGTTCATAGACATAATCACAACAGTTAATATACTGCTGCTAAAGGAGATCACTTAAAGTACATTGCCTCTAGCCCCTATTATAAATTACTTCTAATCACCTCACTAAAATAAAAAGGAGGTGGTGGTGACTCATTAGCTTTGTATGCAAATGAAATTGTTTTTTCAACTTTACCTAAAGTATAGAAAACCACTGCATTAGGCTTTAAGTCTCCTCCTAGTAAATTGTAAAAGGGTTAATATTTGGAAAATGTTCATTAATGACTTATTAAGTAACTTACGTATGAGATAATCAATTCCTTCTAGAAGACACCCTAGATAAGGGGACAATAATGAGTATGTCACGTCCTAAAATTTAAGTTATGACCGATATAGAATATAAATAAATTCATATTCCTTAAAGCTAAAACCTTGAATAAAGCGTTTGAAGCAATAATTATAATATATTATATTTTAATCAAAAAGGAAAGTACTCTGTAGGAATTTTGATAGGATCATCTTTGTATAACCGACCTTCTGATAATTCTACAATAGACTGCAAACGTTTTCAAAATTACATGTAAATATTTTCAGAATAACCAAAATCTTATCCATAGACTAGGTGGAGCATTTATCCTTTAAACAAAATAATACAAGTATTTTAGAAATTATAATTACATTAAAAGGAGATTTGTCAAACATCAACACTTCGAATCAAACGTGAGGCTCTTCACTGCTCAGCTAGAGAAATAGGGTCAGCTGTACTATCTGAAGCCAAAATAATCTATTCGTGAATAACGTCCCAAAAATATAATTTAAAATACGGAAATAAATAATTTCAACATATTTAAATATAAATCATAATATTTTATAATTTGATACAAATATTTCGATAAACATTTTATTTCAGAAAAATTATTTGAAATAATTATTTCAAATCAATCCTTTTTTTGTAGGACTTCAATAGAACGAGAACTGGCGTGAACACACAGTCCACAAGGGTAACTAACTAATATGACGTGGCTCGAAGCCATAAAAATAGGTGCAAGTATGAGACCTACGAATAACAGGCACAAGTATGAGACCTATGAATAATAGGCGCGAGAATAAATCTCACGAATAAATAAATATGCACTAGTGTGCACAATCTGCTTAATATTCCTTTTTAAAAAAATATTATTTAAAATTCAAATTAAAGAAATAAAATATCTAATCTTTTAAACAGTATGACTTACAATCATTGTTTTATATAAAAAATTTTAAAAAGGGTTGAGCTCACTCACGATGAAGTATTCCTTCCTCTTAGGCGATACCAATGTCGGGCAGGGTGAGCCGTCAATTACCCTCAGGCATAAACCGAGGCACTTAAAAGTTAAGATATTTTTCAAAACACCGTGACTGAAACTACAATAAAGTAATATTCTCTATAAATCAAATACACTTCAAATGATCACATGTCTCACTCTTTTACCAGTTGAACCTATGGATAATAGGTATATGACTTACAATCATGGTTCCTCTTCAAGTCTAAGGATGAGTCATGGACCCTTGGCGGCAGGCCTTGGGCCGAAGACAAAACTTCTAATCTCCTTCATTGGGCTTTTCACGCCATGTTCTGTTTCGGCACAAAGCCCATGTTCTTGTCATGTATAAACAGTTTAGATGCTAATGCCTTGAAAGACTTGTGGCTTGCCGGCTTGTGTGCTTTGCACTAAGCGGCAAAACGCGAGTTCGAATGGTCATAAGTAGAAACCCCATTTTGGAATATAATAAATGCTTTAATCTGGCCCAACCCAAATTAGTAAAGACCCGGTATTACTTTAGAAAACTGAGTAATAGAAAAACTTAAAAGCATCGTATCAACAAAAACAAAAATACACAATAACTTGCCAATGGCCTCCTTGCAGCCTAATAGCATGTAATATCCCCTATAAATAAAAAATTTGTGGGTTCCGTCCTATCTATAATTTAATTTAAACCAATAAAAGATAAAAGCACAGTAACTTTGCTCCTTAGAGTTTCAATGATGACGGTAACCGTTATAATTTAATTTGCTAGCCTCAAATACACATCCATGATCAAGCATGCTGCAAGTTAAAAAAACAACAGTTCAAAAATTAATGGGTTATAGCCAAGAAAGGTTGGTTTATTGATAATGAACCAATTCATAACTTACAAGTTCTTGAATTTAAACTTTTCCACCCACGTAAAAGCCTTTTTAATGATCAATATATAAGTACATTTATAAATGTTACGGTGAACTCTCAGAATTCAATTCACTTTAATTTTTTGTAATAAAAAGATAATGAACTATTATGTGACTTTTTGTACTTAAACAAGTTTTTGAATTCAAACATTATTGATGAAAATAATCATATTGGGGAGAAAGACCCATAAGTACCTCCCGTGATGTTGGTACATATAATGCAAGTTTTTATATTCATATGTCTTGCCCACATGCTGCAGAATACACGTACACTGTCTTCTTCACCTCATCTTTTCACTGATAAATGCCTTAAAGTAATACCAAGATCAGACCATTTGAATTTAAAGTAAGGAAAGAGCCGAAAGCCAGAAATACACAAGTAGCTTGAAAACAGACGTCACTGACATGAATTTAGAACTCAGCTACAATGATAAACAAACTCGTATAAGAGATATGAATAATACAACAGCATTAAGTGTACCCCAGAAATTTTAAAACTTCATGCAAACTTCTAAAAGATGGGAATAATCAAATCAGAGAATTCTCAATGACAGTAATTACCAAACCAACAGTTCTTCACATGACCATAGTAATCTTCATCTTCGACTTCATCCCCTCTGCTATGAATCCAAGATAAGAGATTGGTGTATGTGTTTCCATCATCAAATCCTTTCAAATTTCTTATCTTCTCCAGTGCTCCTTCTTTATCATAAACTCCTTCCAATGCATAAACAAACCCTTTCCAACCTTCACCGACACCTTCCCTATTCAAAGCAGGCAATGTCCATCCCACAAGCTCCTTCACATATTTCATATTAGAGAACAAAGCTTCAGTTATAGGCAACAATGGCAGAACCTGAATCCCAAGCGTACATTCTCTCCATTCAGAAGGAGCAAACCAAAGTCCACTGTCTCTTTTATTAGCCCAAAGAACACTCATTACTCTGTTCTCCCTAGTGAAATCCTGCTCATATAAAGTATCTTCCTCTCTTACACGCCACCACATTTGAGCTGCATAAATTTCCAGTTGCTGCAAATGTTGATCCAGTGGCAACAAGATGTGTATCACCATATGCTAGACCCATTAATGCTGCTGAGTAGTATGCATTCACAGCTTCACTTGTGCTTTCTTGGTTTCTTCCATCTGCAAATTCAGTTAAACCTCCAGCCCAAGAGTGTAACTTGTAAAGGTCGAAACACCTTATGCGCGTATAGTTCGAGTTCGATCTTCTTCCTCCTAGGTTCATGAAATCAGCCACGAATGAGTAAGCTTGAGGTTTGTATCTTCTTCCCCAAGCAGGACCAATCTTTGAAAGAACTGCAATTCCATAAAGGAAGTATCCCAGATGATAACGGTGATCATTGTACATCCTGAATCCGAAATCAGCAACTGAATCTTTAAACCCTTGTTTTGTCACAATCCCTCCCCATTTAGGATCATAGAGCATTTCCATCGAATATTCCTTCCAACCATGGTTCAATGGTTTCCTTCAAGAACTTCCTCATGATTGCAGGAATCACATCAAGAAACGACACTTCTTTAGCAATTAATGCCAACCTAGCTGCTCTTGCAACCAATTTCCAAAAAAATGAAATGAATTGTTGTTACTGTGGTGAAATCTAAGCCCTCAACATCTTTTGTAAGCGCTGAAACAATTTCTTCACACTCTACTCTACTATAATAGATATAAGTAACTTAATGTAAATATTGTTCTAATAACACATCGATATTTTTTGTTTTGTAAAACATTTAACCAGAAACAATAAAGCCTTCAATTACTGAACTCTACTGGGTCATATTAAATATTAGAAAAAAATACATGAGTCTTGTTATATGATATAGTTTTTAATTAATAATAATTTATAAATATTTATATAAGCACTCTATACATCAATTTGACAAGCTCATAATGATATTGAATTTGAATTTACTTAATATTTCATTTATTAATTTATAGCTTCCATTGCTCATGTTATAATATGAGTTGGTTCAATAAATTTTTAAACACGTCATAGAAAATATCAGTATCATGTATACTAAAACATCATTAATTAAGTATTTTTATTTCTCAATACAAAAAGAAACGAAAAGAGCATACAAATAGGTTCAACCATTATTATTAATTAATTCACAAAATGCTATCCCTAAGATCGATCACATGAATTAAACAAATGTTGCACCAGCCAAGCCACCACAATAACACTAACAAGCACGAAACCACACATGGAAAAGAATCCTGTAGTCACGACGAAGAGAGCTGTGCTAGCTGGGACCCAAACGGGGCTCAGTACGACGATCAAAGGCAACAAAATGATCAGACCTAGCAAGATTCCGGAATTGACCATCCCGGCGAGAAGGAGCAAGACGGCTCCGATGATCAGAAAGTGACGAGGCGAAAACGATAAAGGCAGTACGATTAACAGCTCAAGTAGCTTGTGCAGTGGGTTTAGAACTTTCGCCATTGATGTGAGAGGATTGTTGGTAGCTGATGAAAGTAATGTGGAGAGAATCTTGGAAGGGCCCTTGATGAGAAGATTAGCCGTGGGAGAGATTATGTTGGAAGCCCCAGAAAGAAGGCTCTTGGGAGAGAGAATCTTGGTAGGGCTTGGAAGAATCTTTGCTGTGTCTGAGAGGATCTTGGAAGGTTCAGTGAGAAGTTTTGTTGCGTTCGAAAGAACTTGAGAAGGATTTGGAATGAGCTTGGTTGAATCTGAGATGATCTTTGGGAAGATTGAGGATTGATAATTATCATGGGATGAAAGAATAGGAATATGAGGAATCAACGATGATGTCTTTGACATGGCTACAACAACCTTAAAAAGGATTATTAGCTGAAGGAGATCGATGATAACGGAGGAGAAGAGAAAAGTTGCAGTGTATATGAGTTTCCCCCCCCCCTGCAGAACTCAATGTTTTGCTTCGATGATCATTTAATGAAGATAGAAACAACAAAATTTGTACGTAAAGAAACAAGAGAGTTTTGGATATTTCAATTGGGTTTTCAGAGCAAGTTGATATTTTTAATTATTTAAGTGCTTCATATGTTAATTAAGGGGAATCTCTGATTAAAACGTGATAATTTATTTGAAATCAAATCCTTGTGGTTTAATTTATTTATGTGTCTTTATATGATAATGATTTTGATATACATACATATATATATATATATATATATATATATATTTGAAATGAAGTAAAATATTCCCTAATTAAGGGACTGCTCGAAAACTTTAAATAAAATTAATTTAATGATAGGGATCATTATTGGCCTGGCATGTAGAACTGGTAAAATAGGCCCAGCCTTTCTGTCAAAATGAGGCAGGCTTTGCCAACCCATTTTGCAGCCCGCCATTTCGCTTTTTTTTTAATAAATTATTAATATTATTATTTATTTTATCCAAATATTACTTTGAATACTTTTATTATTGAATACTAGTTTTGTTAATATGTGTTGACATATTATAATTGATTAATATTATGTTAATGTTTATTTAGATTTATAGTTATAAAATTTGATATTTTTTTATAAAAAGTAAAATTTTTTAAGAGTATAACATTAACTATATTTTAATTATACTAATATAACATTAAAATTTTTTTATTAGTATTATAAAAGTTTAAAAATATTTTTTTTTTAAATATTAAAAAAAAAGAGCGGCGGGCTGCAGGCTGGCCCGCCCCTAAAAGGAGGCGGGCTCGGGCTGGCATCATTTTGGGGCGGGTCGCACAGCTCGCCCCTAAAATGGGCTGGTCCATTTTTGGCGGGTCAGCCTGTTTTACCACCTCTACTGGCATGGAAGAAGAGAGGAGGGTTCCAAGTGAATCCAGATTAAGATTTCTGATAAGTCCACCCAAGGGGGCTTAGTTGTCACTATACTTGGAAGTAATGGATCCCTTGAATTTGAGGATCCATACATTTCCAAAAATTTTCCATTTTAAAAAATATATATAGGTATCAACAAAGCGTTGTTGGTATAATTGATAAAGAGTTTACCCGTAATTTATGGAGTTGAGTTGGAATATGGTTGTGGATGTTAAAATTTTGTTAGTGAATAATGTGTAAATATTTTTATAAATGTTATTTGAATTTGGTTGCTCTAACATTGGTGAGGCTAGAGACTCAATTCACTTAAATTTTTTTTATTCAATAAAGAAATATATAGAGAGTTCATTTTATATTTTCTAACAAAAAGTAAATTATATAAAATTACCCAAAACTTTGAAACAAATAGCCCCCAACCATCAATTATAAATCACTCTATTCATATATGTAAGTCACATGTACCTCATTCTAGTATGTTAAAAGATGCATTAAATTGATAAAATTTTCTACATATTTTCCTTTATTAAAGAAAGGGTATTGAAAAAAATATGCTATACATTTCCCCTTAAATATTTCTCTCTACATTTAAAGAAAGGGTAAAATTGAAAAAAAATTATTAGTTATTTTATAAGTGATTTGTATATAGGAACAAACTTTTCTTCTAATGGCTTAGAAAAGAGTGATTCTCCTTTAAACTTTAGTTTTGTGTACATATATAACCCTCTAAACTTTCTTAAACTTTAGGCCGTATGCACGCTTAACAAAACTAATATACAAGAAGTTATTTACATAAATGGAAGGTTTAGAGTATTGATTATAAAGTTTTAAAGAACTAAAAATATATTTTTTAAATTTAAGAAACTAAAATAAAATTTGAAACAAACATAAATGAGCAATAGTATATTTACACTATTTATTTAACAGCCATGTTGACATGAGCAATGGTAGAGCTCTTATTCTTTGAGCATATTTTTAGATAAATTAGTCTTTTGCTATATGTAGTTTCACAAGAAAAAATGTTTATAAAATGTTTGAATGTGTTATGAAATTACTTTTTGGCTGGTAATTAATATGAAATTATAACTAGTAGTTCATATATTATATATTTTTATATAATATTTAAACAAAATAATAATATATATTGGGTTACAAGGTAATTTTGTCTTCGAATTATTTATGAAGGGACAATTAATGTTTTATAATTTTTTAGGCTAAATTATATACAATGCCTTGAAATTTATGCCATGTACAAATTATCTCATATTTAAAACTTTATAGTGAACGCTCTAAACTCTTTCATTTATGTAAATAACTTCTTGTATATTAGTTTTGTTCAGTGTGTATACGGTTTAAAATTTAAGGAAATTACATATATGCATATAATTCAAAGTCTAGAGGGTTATATGTACACAAAACTAAATTTTAAAGGAGCATATATCACTCTATTCCAAGCCATTAGAAGAAAATTTTGTTCCTATGAATCACTTATAGGATAATTAATGATTTTTTCTTCAATTTTACCCTTTCTTTAAATGTAGAGAGAGGTATGTAAGAGGAAACGTGTAGCATATATTTTTTTTCAATACCCTTTCTTTAATAAAGGAAAATATGTAGAAAATTTTATTAATTTAATGCATTCTTTGATATACGAGAATGAGATATGTATGACTTACATATAGGAACAGATGTGTTTACAGTAGATGGTTTGTGGTTATTTGTTCTAAAGATTGGGTTATTTGTTTTAAAATGAACCCTCTATATATTTCTTTATTGAATAAAAGATTGAATTGAGTCTCTAGGCTCACTAAAGTCATGGCATCCTATCATATTCAAATAACGTTTACAAAGATACTTATACATTATTTACCAACAAGGTTTTTACATCCATAACAAGATTTGAACTCACAACTCCATAAATTATAGGCTAACTTTTTACCAATTATGCCAACAAAACTTGGTTGATCTATATATATTTTTTAAAATAGAAATTTTTTGGAAATTTATGGATCCTCAAATTCAGGGGATCCATTAATTCCAAGTATAATGATAACTAAGCCCCCTTGGGTGGACTTATCACAAATCTCAATCTGGATTTACTTGGAACCCTCCTCTCTTCTTCCATGCCAGGCCAATAATGATCCCTGTCACTAAATTAATTTTATTTACCGTTTTCAAGCAGTCCCTTAATTAGGGAATATTTTACTACATTTCAAATATATATATATATGTATATCAAATCATTATCATATAAAGACACATAAATAAATTAAACCACAACGATTTGATTTCAAATAAATTATCACGTTTTAATCAGAGATTCCCCTTAATTAACATATGAAGCACTTAAATAATTAAAAATATCAACTTGCTCTGTAAACCCAATTAAAATATCCAAAACTCTCTTGTTCCTTTACTTATAAATTTTGTTGTTTCTTTCTTCATTAAATGATCATAGAAGCAAAACATTGAGTTCTGCAGGGGGAAAAAAGCTCATATACACTGCAATTTTTCTCTTCTCCTCCATTATCATCGATCTCCTTCAACTAATAATCCTTTTTAAGGTTGTTGTAGCCATGTCAAAGACATCATCGTTGATTCCTCATATTCCTATTCCTTCATCCCATGATAATTACCAATCCTCAATCTTCCCAAAGATCATCTCAGATTCAACTAAGCTCATTCCAAATCCTTCTCAAGTTCTTTCGAACGCAACAAAACTTCTCACTGAACCTTCCAAGATCCTCTCAGATACAGCCAAGATTCTTCCAAACCCTACCAAGATTCTCTCTCCCAAGAGCCTTCTTTCTGAGGCTTCCAACATAATCTCTCCCACGGCTAATCTTCTCATCAAGGGCCCTTCCAAGATTCTCTCCACATTACTTTCATCAGCTACCAACAATCCTCTCACATCAATGGCGAAAGTTCTAAACCCACTGCACAAGCTACTTGAGCTGTTAATCGTACTCCCTTTATCGTTTTCCCCTCGTCACTTTCTGATCATCGTAGCCGTCTTGCTCCTTTTCGCCGGGATGGTCATTGCCGGAACCGTGCTAGGCCTGATCATTTTGTTGCCGGTGATCGTCGTACTGAGCCCCGTTTGGGTCCCAGCTAGCACAGTTCTCTTTGTAGTGACTGTAGGATTCTGGTCCATGTGTGGTTTCGTGCTTGTTAGTGTTATTGTGGTGGCTTGGCTGGTGCAACATTTGTTTAATTCATTTGATCGATCTTAGGAATCGCGTTTTGTGAATTAATTAATAATAATGGTTGGATCTATTTGTATGCTCTTTTCATTTCTTCTTGCATTGAAAAATAAAAATACTTAATTAATGATGTTTTAGTATACATGATTCTGATATTTTCTACGACGTGTTTAAAAATTTATTGAACCAACTAATGTTATAACATGATCAATTACAGCTATAAATTAGTCTTTGGTAGGTTTCACAAAACCAAATTATTTATAAAATGTTTGGATGTGATATGAAATTGCTTTTCGGCCAGGAGATATGAAATTATAACTAGTAGATTATATATATATATATATATATACATTATTTTTAGATCACCTATAATGGCTAACTAATTTTGACAGAATTATATTGGGTTTCCTAACTCCAATAATTAACTTTTAAGATATAGTTATCTACAAAAATTTGTATCCGTTACAATGGCACTGTCATTGAGAGTAGGCCAACCTTTGGCGGTCAAGTGAAGTACTATCCTTATATATCTTCAATTTGTTTTTTCCCTACCTCTTCATTCCTAGCCCAATGTGACAGGCCGATTAGTTCTTTTTGATAATCCAAGCCCACCATATTAATGTTAAGCGGATCATCACATATGGTTGGTTGAAGAAACAATTACAATTTAATTTGTACAAAAAAAAACTAATGGGGGTTAGTCTGAATGGTAAGTGGCTCAATATCACTTAAGTGAGGTCTTAAGTTGGAACCTTGGTGTATGCAAAAAATTCCCGTTGGGAGACTCACCCACCATAGTTAGGTGCGCGATGCGGATCAGATCCCGATGTAATTGGGGCAAAGCCTCAGTGAACCGGGTGGGCAATAAAAAAAATTTGTACAAAAAGGTTACAATTTAATTTTTACCAACGGGGTTGAATCTAGTGAAAGGAGTTAATCTCTTATAATATAATGAATCAAATTTTGAATTTCCATTAGGAGAGGTGCCCACATGTAGTTATAGTATCTAAAATATGATTGCTTCCAATAACTAGAAAGATACTTAAGCTTAGCACAAAAATTACAATTTAATTTTTAATGATTACATAAAATTTTTTTAATGATTACATAAAAAGTGTTCATCCAGTCTTTAATATAAAATTTATTTAATTAATTTAATTAGATTACGAAAATTAGTTAAATTAGTTAATGATATATTTTCTCTAAAATACCTCAATTATTTTCCTGTAACTCCTCCCCTCCCTCTCTTAATTGATTATTATTGAGGGAGTATCAATAAGAGTAATTTTAAAAAAGTTGATAAGAATAAAAAATATGTCTTATATTTAGAAATAATATTATCTTCCCAATTATATCTTGGATAAACTAATGTGTTTAGTTATACAGGTATTCACGATATAATAGGTATTTTAATGAAAGTATCATATGTGTGTATGTATAAGTAGGTAATTCAAATGTTTCTTTTTATTTTCAGCCACGAAACAAGGATTTGTATAATTATCTGTTTATTCTTATGACAGACATTGCAATTTTGATCTGCCACTATATTTATGAAAGCAACTTTTATGTTCATTATCAACATATGTTATAATGACATATATAAAAACTTTAACATCAAACTACATTATTCATAAGTCACAAGTAATATGCCACGTTTTTTATAGTCCATATAAAATAGAAGATCATACAGCAATTTTTTAATAATAAATACAGTTATTTAAAAAAAAATTAGAGTTACTATTTTTTTATTTAATTAAAAAATATATTCCCTTTCGAGATTTAAAGTACAAATAGTTTTCACCTCTCTCAACAAGTACATTTGTTATAGGATAGAACAACTTACTACCTCAACCAAGCTTATTAGTATAATGCTACTAATTTTATTACCACATAATTAGCGAACATGTGTTTCTCATCATACTTAGGATTCAATTATGAGGAGAAAATAATGAGCACGTACAACAACAATAACAACAAGCCTTATCCCATTAAATGGGGTCGGCTACATGGATCATACGACGCCAAAATAATGAGCATGTAGTCAACAAAAAAAAATCCATGTAAATCATAATTATAAATAGTTATTTTGTCTTCTTATATAATTTATTTTGTCAATAAAGAGCCTGTTTGGATTAACTTTTGGAGAATAGATTTTGAGAAGAATAGATTCTAGAAAATAGATTTTGGGAAGAATATATTTTGAAAATAGAGATATTTGGATGATTAGTAGTAGAATCACTTTTTATATTGATAAATTACCAAAAAGGGTATGATTTAATTAAAGTATGAGAGAGGAGAAAGGGTAGAGAAGAAATAGGAGAGATGAGAGAGGGTAGAGAAGAAATAGGAGAGGAGAGAGAGGGTAGAGAAGATAGAGGAAATAGGAGATAGGGTGAATAAGAGAGATGAGAAAAGAGAGAGGGGAGAGAGGGTAGAGAAGAGAGAGAAAATAGGAGATAGGGTGAAGAAGAGAGATGAGAAAAGAGAGAGGAGAGAGAAGAGATAGGAGAGAGGAGAGAGGAGAGAGGGTATAAGAAAAAGTAGAGGTAATATAGTAATTAGATAGTCTATAAACTCTTTTATTGTTCCAAAAGCTATTTTCAGTAGTTTATTTAAAACCATAATTTTGACCACAATCAATTCTGGACAAAAATGACTATTTGTTTTAAATTTTTCTATAACGAGATTTTGCCTAAAATTGATTTTTCACCGCTGCTCCCAAACAGGCACTAAGTTAATCAAGACCTAACTATAAATCTTTCTTGTCAACAAAACGTGAACTTTGTTTAGAATAATCCAATCCCTTTTGTTCTGCATGAAAGTGACATACGTAAGTTTCAAATTAAATTGTTAAATCTTACTTAACTAAATCCAACTGCTTTTTGCATCGACGTTTATTATTTTAAGATGGAGAGAATAAGATAGAAAAGAAACAAACCACCATGTATTGATGATGTGAAATATTTTAATGAATTGAATTGATGCAATCTAAATGATTTTTTATGAATGAATTAACAAGGTTAGTGACATCACCTGACGATCTATATTATTTTTTTAATAAATGAAAGATCAAGTAAATCCAAATTCAATCTCACATGAGCTTGTGAAATTGATGTATACGATTTAAACGGTGCTTATATAAATATTTATTAATTATTATTAATTAAAAACTATATCATATAACAGGACTCATGTATTTTTTTCTAATATTTAATATGACCCAGTAGAGTTTAGTAATTTAAGGCTTTATTGTTTCTGGTTAAATGTTTTACAAAACAAAAAATAGTAATGTGTTATTAGAACAATATTTATATTAAATTCCTTATATCTATTAAAGTAGATTGTTGTCACATCCCGAAATTTGGACTGTGGCCGGTACAGAATATGAAAAATTTCACATTTTGAAAACCTAATACCTTAAATAAAATATTTGAATTATCCATAACAATTTCCAAAATAAACACAATTTTTTCTAAGGTCTATGTGGAGCATTTACCTTCTTTTCAAAATAATACAAGCACTTTCTAAATGATAAATACACCAAAAGTAGTTTTATCAAAAACGACGCTTCGGATCGGCAACGAGGCTCTTCATTGCTCAGCGGGAAGGTTAGGGTCACCTGCACTATCTGAGGTCAAAATAATCTACTCGTGAATAACGTCCCAAAACATGATTAAAAGAATGCGGAAATCAATAATGCATAATCATACTGAAAAATGTATTTCATAATATTTCGTAATTTGATGCAAACCTTTTCGTAAATATCTGTATTTCAAGGAAGACAACAATATGATATAACCACTTCAAATAAATCGTTTAAAAGTCATCCTTTCAAAACCATAATCTTCCTATAGAACTTCAACAGAATGAAAACAGACGTGGACATACAGTCCACGAGGGTAACTAACCATTCTGGCGGCTCGAAGCCACTAACTGTCGCGAGAATGAATCCCACGAAATAATTCTGGTGGCTCAAGGCCACAAACTATCCTGAGAATAAATCCCACGAAATAATTCTGGTGGCTCAAGGCCACAAACTGTCGAGCTCGAGTAACCAAGGTGCACCAAGGGCTAACAGTACTGCCGTTAGCAACCAGCGTTCTGTATTCTGTCCTAAAACGTTTCCATCATGCGTGGGGTGTATTTCACATGAAATAATCTCAATCGTTTCAATGCCATGACTATTGGTAAAAACCACTTTGCATTTCAAAAATCCCAGCATGTACATTTAAAATCAAGTTACTGTAAAATCATATGAAATTCGCATAAGAATATATTTCATGAATAATCATCATTTCAATGCAACTTTTGTCAAACTCTTTTCAAAAGCTTATTCATTCATTTTCATACATAATCATAATTCCTTTATAAACCAATCGAAAGAAAATCATTTCCAACAATTTAAACCATAATTTCGTAAAACTTGCTTTTCGTAAATTATATTTGAAATTCAACATTTTCAATAAAATAACAATATATTTAAAAATGTAAATTTTTAGGGAACGTTATTCACTCACCTGCTATTCTTCCAAATATATAATGACTTACTCTTATTTAGCCACTCCCCAAATACATATCATTCCTCTTTCATCTGCCTTTGATGTACATTCCTAATGTTCCAAAACAAAAAGGTTATTAGTCTAACTTTATGTAAAATATACATAATATCTCATGTATTATAGTTATTAACTCTTTGATTATATACATCGTCCACCTTTCAATTTGTCTCATAGCAAAGCCATTTCCATCACTTTCATTGAAAAAAAACAATCAAATTTTACCCTATAAGAGTACATCAACTTAATTCATATCTACTACCTTTAGATTAATGTCTGAATATTCTAACTAAATTTTATGTTCTCTAAATTATTTATCAATAATTTCTATCTTCTTAATAAACACAACCACCAACAAAATCATACAATACTGCAATACCATATGCATATATATCCAGATATATATATAGATATAGATATCATAACAACCAATGTTTGCACTTTTAACTTCAACATTTCAACTTCAAAATATCATTCCAGCATATACTCAAACACACAAACAATCAACTCACATTCAGCAGCAGGTTCTTCTTCTTCTTTTTCAAAATAGAACTACCAAGCAACACTATAACAGCATGTATATATTATTTTCAGTTTCAAAACCAGAATAGCAACGTCCTGCTCCCTCTGAATATCGATTTTAAATAGTACACCTAACAATGTTATATCCCTACTACATGAAAACCATACATCAGTACCATAACAGCATTTATATATATATATATATATTTCAGCTTCACAACCAGAACAGCAGCAAAATCACAACTCAAAACGGAATAACACATGCAACAACCTCTAACTATGATCTCTTACATCATTAAGTATATTTACTCTTTTTAAGTTTGGAAAAATTTCCAGCTTCAACAGTTTGGAACCCATAACTTCCCATTCACTTGCATACAAACACAGCAAGCTATAACGCATGTTTACCTACAGCAGCATCATATACATACATATACACGTGTGCACAAAACAGTAAAATTCCTTATCTTTTCTTCTTTCTTCCTATAACATTTCCCCATATGCAACCACCCAACAGTAAGCTTCTATATGTAGATACTGTATGATACTAACATACTAATAAAGACAACAGCACAACAATGTCACTGAGGAGCACCCACACTTAGTCCTTAACCCTTTTTCAACATCATATCATCACTGACCCATCTAACACAGCAGAAATTGAAAATCCAGCATAACAGCAATATGTATTCTCCACGGCACTCACACTCACACAGACTGCCCAGGCATAACATCACAGCACCCATATTCACAGCATAGTATACATATACGCACGTTCACCAAAAAAAATAGAGCAAATAGAGAAATACAATCAACACCCACGACCCATGTTCCTTCCTAATTAGTAACATACCGAGTTGACACCCAAAGCATTCACCATCAATGAATTTCAAAACACCATAGCTTTATATTCTAACAGATTGAACTCATATCTCAGCCAGTTTACACCGCAACAGAGCACGACTTGCACCAAACACATTTCTAACTAAAAACTAGATTTCAAAGTCTTAAGCATTATTACTTAATCACTAAGTGATTTCATCTCGGAGCCCCCCCGACACATAGCATAAGAACCAGTGAACAGTGAAGAGGCAAACCTTTGAACCTTTGCGACAATGGCCTCCTCCCCTCGAAGAAATACAACAGCAGTAATGGTGAGTTTGCACAACACAATGGCAACCAAGATAGGTGAACCCAACAACAGAGAGTTTCAGCAACATCGACCGCCAAGCACTCCTACCTCCTGCGATGCTCCCTCGAATTCCCTTCTTGCTTCAATTATTGGAAAGCGGTGCCTTCAGATGATAGGACAATTCCAAAGGCAACGACACGGTAGGAGAAATTGGGGGAGCACGGCATCGATTTTCTATCACGTGAAGCATGTTACTGCTCTCGCTGGCTCTACGCGTCTGTGCCGCCGTTGATTTTAGAGAAAATGCAGAAAGGGGGGGCACAGTTCAGCAGAGAAAAAGGGGAGGGGTCATTTCACGCTATAGAGAGAAAGAAAGAAAGAAAGAAAATAATCACTTCTTCCAGTTCTCAAGGTTCGAACTAGGTACCTCAGAGTATAACTGCCTCTGCTTAACCACACAACTGACCTGTATACATTGGAATTTTTCTACATTAAATATATATATATATAACCCTTTGTTAAATTGATTTTATCTATTAAATTTTTCAGGCCATAACAATTGTGATTGAAGAACTTAACGTAATGTTATAAGGAACTTGATCTAACAAATTTTATCTATTTTATTATTTTTAGTTATGTGGAATTTAAAAAAAATTAGAGAATATATTTTTTTAGAACAATCTTTTAAATATTTTTTTGTTTTCTTCTTCTCAGAACTTGTTCTAAAAATAAATTTATAAAACTATTTTATGAACATGAAAATTAAAAACTAAAAAATAAAGCCTAAGCATTTTTTAAGATTAAAAATTGACATCTATCCCATATTTTTTTGGAATTTTTTTAAAAAAAACTCTAGAAATTAATAAATTTTAAATTAAAACTCTAAATAAGGTAAATGTCAAAAAAAGTGTTAGGACTCAAATTGATATTTTAAAGTTTAGAGCTAAATGACTAAAATACTCCTTATTTTATGTAAAACAAATGTCAACCGTATTTGATGTTCATGGGCATTTTTGTCATTTGGTTATGAACTTCACAATCCCAATTTGGATTCGATACTTTGTTGTAATTTATAATATTTAGAGTCTCAATTTTAAATTTATCAAGTTTTAGAATCTTTTTAAGGGATTTTCTCTATTTTAAAAGTCAGGTCAATTTAATATACATAACAAAACAGTTTTTAATCAAATATATATTCAAAAATTAGTTTTGAGAAAATCCTTGAAAAAAAATCTAAAAATTAGTAAATTTTAAATTGAAACTCTAAATATTATAATTTTTAGAGTAGTGTTAGGACCTAAAGTAAAATTTTAATTTAAGGCTAAATAATCAAAGTGTCCCTTATTTATTTAAAAAATCTTTAATGGTGTTTTAGTCATTTAATTTTGAATTTTAAAATTTTAATTTAAGTCAGTGACACATATATGGCATTTACAATATTTAAAAACTTTCAGTTTACAATTTATCTATTTTCAAATTTTTGCATGGTATAAAATAATTTCTTGAAACAAAAATGAAAAGAAGGATGAGACAAACGGAAGAAAATGGACCGTTCATCTCTCTCTCTTCCTTCCTAGACTCAGTCTCGATTTTTTCCAAGCTCAGGACACTGGACGCAATCCTATGGCTTTAAAACTGGTTGTTGGTACCGATTTGTTTTCAATTAATAAAAAGATGATACATATAATTATTAGAGTATATTTGATCTTTAGAGAATACTATTTTATTATTGTTCTAATTTAATATTTGAGGATACATTTTAACTCTTAGATGCTTAGGTTTATATATGAGGGTAATAGAACTCGTGATATTAGTATTACCTATGAAAAAAAAGAAATTTTATCCTAGTATTAAATTATGAATAAATTCAACTCATTTTTTAAAATTTTTGTAGAAAAAAAAATCTCACTGGAGATATTGCAGGTCTTTGACCACCCGCATCCCACGCAACTCTCTTGGAATCTGCACACGTGTCTATATTATACTCTAGAAGACACGTCATGGGGATCTTATGTTGATTTTTTTTTTTTCATTTTGGTCGATGATGTCGATGATATCAATGTAAAATGAAGAAATGCATTTCTTGTACTCTATGGCCCCCATTTGGTACGTGGAATTGAGGTAAGGACTGGAATTGAGACTGGCTAATACCACCGTTTTATGTTTTGTCGGAAATAATGAGAAGTCTAATCTAATCCAATCCAATCCAATCCCAATCCCATCTTTTGTGGTACCACCAGCCCTTAGTATTACAAAATAAGGCATGGGATTGGATATTTTTTTGACCAAATTATCCTTGTAACATTTTCCAAATTCCTATGTTGATCATGTGCAAACCTCTCTTCCGCCTTTTTTATCCACTCGATCTCCTCCCTCCACTCTCTAGTCAATGTTTGCTGCTTGCCGTCCAGGAAGGAGAAACCACTAGCCAGGTAGAAGAAACCACCGTAGAGGGAGAAGCAAACCACCGTCGCCCGATCTACTCCGTATGTCGTCCCACCGCTAACCTTCACCGTCCGTTGTTTCTGTAGGGCTTCTCCCTTCTCTCTTGTCTTTGTTGTTTCTGTTCGATGGTTTACATCTGTCTCCTCCCTTCCCTCGGTCTGATTATCCTAACTTCACCGTCTGCTGTACAGCTTCCTCTTGACGTCTTATACGCGTCCAACTTCACTCTCCTCATCCCCTGTTTTGATAAACCCATGGCTTCACCTTGTTTTGATTTTCCCTCGAGCTTCTTATTTTGCATATCTATGTTCGTCTTCTCCAATTCTTCTATTTCTTTTACCTAGTGATTATATATTGTTTATATTGGTTTGTGGGTTTCTCTAATTTTTATACCTTTTGTTCTTTTACGAGCTTCTCGTTTTGATTTGTGCTTATTGCTCTGGATCTTATTGAATTGTGCTTAGTATTGTGGATTTTCTCTGGATGATGAATGAGGTGGGGGTGAGGCCTAGATGATTATGGTTAATATTTTCTCTTTATTTATTGTAGAGTATATTATAGTCTTCTTACCATTTATCACTTATTATAAAATAAAATTAATACAAATATTCTTTCCAAATATTACTCCATACCAAATATAATTTAAAGTTTCAATTTATAGCTGCCATTGCTCATGTTATAACATTAGTTGGTTCAATAAATTTTTAAACACGTCATAGAAAATATCAGAATCATGTATACTAAAACATCATTAATTAAGTATTTTTATTTTTCAATGCAAGAAGAAACGAAAAGAGCATACAAATAGGTTCAACCATTATTATTAATTAATTCACAAAATGCGATCCCTAAGATCGATCAAATGAATTAAACAAATGTTGCACCAGCCAAGCCACGACAATAACAATAACAAGCACGAAACCACACAGGGACCAGAATCCTGCAGTGACGACGAAGAGAGCTGTGCTAGCTGGGACCCAAATGGGGCTCAGTACGACGATCAACGGCAACAAAATGATCAGACCTAGCACGGTTCCTGCAATGACCATCCCGGCGAGAAGGAGCAAGACCGCTCCGATGGTCAGAAAGTGACGAGGGGAAAACGATAAAGGGAGTACGATTAACAGCTCAAGTAGCTTGTGTAGTGGGCCTAGAACTTTCGCCATTGATGTGAGAGGATTGTTGGTAGCTGATGAACGTAATGTGGAGAGAATCTTGGAAGGGCCCTTGATGAGAAGATTAGCAGTGGGAGAGATTATCTTGGAAGCCTCAGAAAGAAGGCTCTTGGGAGAGAGAATCTTCGTAGGGCTTGGAAGAATCTTGGCTGTGTCTGAGAGGATCTTGGAAGGTTCAGTGAGAAGTTTTGTTGCGTTCGAAAGAACTTGAGAAGGATTTGGAATGAGCTTTGTTGAATCTGAGATGATTTTTGGGAAGACTGAGCATTGGTAATTATCATGGGATGAAAGAATAGGAATATGAGGAATCAACGATGATGTCTTTGACATGGCTACAACAACCTTAAAAAGGATTATTAGTTGAAGGAGATCGATGATAATGGAGGAGAAAAGAAAAATTGCAGTTGTATATGAGCTGTTTTCCCCCTGCAGAATTCAATGTTTTGCCTCTATGATCATTAATGAAGAAAGAAACAACAAAATTTATAAGTAAAGGAACAAGAGAGTTTTGGATATTTTAATTGGGTTTTCAGAGCAAGTTGATATTTTTAATTATTTAAGTGCTTCGTATGTTAATTAAGGGGAATCTCTGATTAAAACATGATAATTTATTTGAAATCAAATCGTTGTGGTTTAATTTATTTATGTGTCTTTATGTGATAATGATTTTGATATACATATATATATTTGAAATGTAGTAAAATATTCCCTAATTAAGGGACTGCTTGAAAACGTTAAATAAAATTAATTTAATGACAGGGATCATTATTGGCGTGGCATGGAAGAAGAGAGGAGGGTTCCAAGTGAATCCAGATTGAGATTTGTGATAAGTCCAACCAAGGGGGCTTAGTTTTCACTATACTTGGAATTAATAGATCCCCTGAATTTGAGGATCCATAAATTTCCAAAAATTTTCCATTTTAAAAAAATATATAGATATCAACCAAGTTTTGTTGGCATAATTAGTAAAAAGTTGGCCCATAATTTACGGAATTGTGAATTTAAACCTTGTTGTAGATGTGAAATCTTTATTAATAAATAATGCATACGTACATTTATAAATACTATTTAAATATAGTGGTATGCCCTGACTTTAGTAAGTCTAGAGACCCAATTTATCGAAACCTTTTTTAAAACAAATGTCGGACTAGCCATGCCACGACAATGAGACTAGCAAACATGAATCCACACATTGATAAGAATCCTGCAGTGACGACGAAGAGAGATGTTCTAGCTAGCTGGGACCCAAATGGGGCTTAGTATGACGATCAATGGTGACAAAATGATCATAACCAGCATGGTTTCGGCAATGGCCAGTCCAACGAGGAGGAGCAAGACGGCTCCGATGATAAAAAATGATGAAGGGAGCAGCATTAAGAGCTCAAGTAGCATGTGTACAGGGTTTAGAACTTTGGTTAACATTGATATGAGAGGATTGTTGGTAGCTGATGAAAGTACTGTGGAGAGAATCTTTGAAGGGCCTGTGATGAGAAGATTCGTTGGAGAGAGAATCTTGGAAACCTCAGAAAGAAGGTTCGTGGGAGAGAAGTTCAAGGGGCAAGAAGATCGCCCTGGTTATGTTGTGTCTGAGATGATCATGGCAGGTTCAGTAATAAGTTTGGCTGTCTAAAAGAAGCTCAAAAGGATGAGGAATGAGCTTGGTTGAGTTTGATATTGGTAGATTCAGTGAGAAGTTTGGTTGTGTCTAAAAAGACTTCAGAAGGCTTAACAATGAGGTTGGTCGAGCCTGAGATGGCATTGATAGTTCAGTGAGAAGCTTGGTTGTCTTTGAAAGGACCTCAGAAGGATTAGGGACAAGCTAGGTTGGGCTAAGAGGACATTAGTAGATTCCGTTAGAAGCTTAGTTGTGTCCGAAAAGATCTTAGAAGGGTTAGGAATTAATGATCTCTTTGACATGGCTACAACCTTAAAGGACTAGAAAGGATATATTAATGGAGGTGAGAACTGAAAATGCAGTTTCCTGCAGAACTCAAGTTGCTTCAATTATCAATTAATGAAGAAAGAAGCAACAACATTTATAAGGAAAGGAACAAGAGAGTTTTGGATTTCTCTTGATTGTATTTGGTACAGCAACATAACTAATTAATGGCTTCATTTACACGTGATGATCTAAGAGTAAATAATTTGTCTTGTTATATAATTATAAGGATTTATATATTTCAAATTTGAAATAATGAGTAGTAAAATATTGTCTAAGGACACTTCATGATATCATCAAACAAATTAGAGCCCGCCATTATTGACCTGGCGTAGGAAGATGATTGGATGGCTCAAAGTACCATTAGGACTTGTATCAAAATTCTACAGGAAAAACTATCTTGGAGGTATCAATATTTTCTCTTCATTTTTAATTTGATACCTTTATTATTATTTTTCTTATTAATTATACTAACAAATTAGTCAATTAATTTTTAACTTTTGACTTTACTTATTATAATAATAAATTAGTCAACTAGATCTTACAGTATATTATGGAAAATATCATAATCAATTAATCATGTACAATAAACATCATTAATTAAATATTTTTATTAATTAACATTAATTAACATTAATTCGTAAAATATTAAGAGGCCGGAACTTGCAAAAAGGAAATATCGTCCTAAGCTTAGATCAAGTGCATTAAAACAATGCTCGAGCGAGCCATGCCACAACAATGACACTAACAAACACGAAACCACACATGGACAATAATCCTGCAGTGACGACAAAGAGAGCTGTGCCAGCTGGGACCCAAACGGGGCTTAGTACGACGATAAACGGCAACAAAACAATCAGACCCAGTACTGTTCCGACGACGACCAGCCCGAGGAGGAGGAGGAAGGCGGCTCCGATGATCAGAAGGTGACGAGGCGAAGAAAACGATAAAGGGAGTACCATTAACAACTCAAGTAGCTTGTGTACTGGGTTTGAAACTTTCGCTAGTATTGATGTGAGAGAGTTATAATTGGTAGCTGATGAAAGTAATGTCGAAAGAATCTTTGAAGGGCCCTTGATGAGAAGATTAGTTGGAGAGATTATCTCTGAAGCCTCACAAAGAATCTTGGTAGGGTTTGGAAGAATCTTGGTTGTGTTTGAGAGGATCTTGGAAGGTTCAGTGAGAAGTTTGGTTGAGTCTGAGAAGATCTTGGCAGGTTCAGTAATAATTTTGGTTGTGTCTGAAAGAAGCTTAGAAGGATTAGGAATGAGGTCGGTTGAGTTTGAGATGATCCTGGCAGGTTCATTAATAAGTTTGGTTGTGTTTGGAAGGACCTCAGAAGGATTAGGGATGAGCTTGGTTGAGTTTGAGATGAGATTGGTAGATTCATCGAGAATCTTGGTCATGTCTGAAAGGATCTCAGATGGGTTAGGAATGAGCTTAGGAATTAATGTTCTCTTTGACATGGCTACAACCTTAAAGGATTAGAAAGGAGATATTAATGGAGGAGAGAACTGAAAAATGCTGTTTCCTCTAGAACTCAAGTTGATTTTCAATGATCAATTAACGAAGAAAGAAACAATATTTATAAGGAAAGGAACAAGAAAGAGTTTTGGATTTCTTTTAATTGGATTTAGTACAGCAACATTTTTATTCAGTGGCTTCTTTTTCACGTGATAATCTAAGAGTAAATAAAAATTATTTGTACCTTAATTTGTCTTGTTATATAATATAAGGATGTATATATATATATATATTTCAAATTTGAAATGTAGTAAAATATTTTCTAAAAAAATAACTTAATTAGAGCCAGTCATTATTGACCTGCTGTAGGAACATGTGATTGGAGGGCTTAAAGTGAATCATGATTGTGACTTTCTTGTCTCTATTTGAGAGTATCGAAATTCTACACGGCAAGTTGAATGTGCGTGTGTGTGTGTTAAAGGAATTAAATGTGCGAAATTAATTTTCGATTCAATTTCTGTTTTTTTACTCAGTATTTTTTCCCATTTTTTTATTTATCAAGAGTATAATCCTTTTTTAGGTTTAAAGTGTAAAAGGCTTTCGTCTCTCTCGATAAATGCACTTCCCATGATTTGAATTTGTGTTATCCTCTTTTGAGAGTAAGATTACTTACCACTTTAATTAAGAATTTATTAGCTTTTTTCCCCCATTTTTTAAAGTCTATAGCTTGACCTAATTAGAGTTTAGCATGACCTGACTTATTTAGTAAATATGTCAAGCTTTAGGTTTATTTAGAAGTATTTTTAAGATAAACAAGTTAGGCTTTTTAATTTAAAGCTAATGACATGAAAGTATGTAAATGTGTAATATATTATATATGTTAACATATATAATATATATTATATTTAACAAAATAAATTTCAAAATATGCAGACTTTTTAATTGTATCAAAAGCCTAGATTTGTATAGACTTTAATAGACTTAAAACCTATTTGTGACATTCAAAACCTGAAATATGAGGTCTTTTTAAATGCATACATTGTAAGTAGGCTTTAAAAAAGGTTTAAGGCCTATCAGGCCTTTCCAAGGCAAAGCCTACATGACAAAAACCTAGTCTAATTTGACCTATTTTTATCCCTAAGGTTAAGGTCTAATTTTAAATAAGAAGTTATCATGCAGGAGCAATGTCACTCAATAATTTTTTTTTTGCTAAATATCGCCATGAAAGTATTAAAAATGGAGAAAATTCTCCCTAATTGTTAACAAATTAACGTTGACCTCATGGGTGTTAATTCTCCATTTTTAAAACTTTGGGATGACATTGAACCTAAAAAAAGTTAAAGGAAATACTTTTTCTATGTGAAAACTTTTGGGGTAAAATTAGACATTAATCATATATAAATTGTAATGACCCTAAAAAAACTAAATAATTAAATAATACTATTTTAATAATATATATGTTTTCTTGTAGTGTTCTCACAAAGGAAAATTGGGGGTTGAGTGGCTGGGACGGGGAATGAATAAGAGGTATTGAGTTCAAACTCTAGTTTAAGCTAAAGTAGAATTTTAAACATAAGAGGCAGTGGAGTTAAGTGTGAGGTTCCCCGTTCGATCCCTAGCACCTGCAGAAGTTAGGTTTTAGTTTTTCTGCTAGCATGTGAAATTACCATATTGCCCTTCTGTTCATATTTATTTCAGCAACTCCTTCATTTCCATTTCCTATCACCAGCGAGAGAGAGAGAGTTTAGGGAAGAAGCTTCTCGACAGTGAGACTGTAGTTGCTGTGCCCACTATTCTCCATCGTCCGTACTGGTGTCACCGATCACTATCCTTGTCGCCGTGGCTCTCTACATTTTCTTCTCTGTGGGCGAGCGACTGTGAGTGAGGAGTAGAGACTGACAGGAAGCAAAGGCAGAGGCAGCGAGAGATGGTGAGAGACTAGACCAACTCTCCTCTCATTTTTCATTCTCCATTATTTCCAACTGCCACAAAAGAGTGAGAGCGAGGGTTAGTGAGAGAGGCAGAGGCAGCTACGTGAGCTTGATTACGATAGTGGCAGTAGCCGTGTAGGACATCGTCGGAGCTTGGATAGCGTATGTCGAAATGGATCCTGACTGAAGTAAGCTTTTTCAACTCTTTCCACCATTTTTCCGGCGATCTGTAAGCTTTTAAGTCACGAGTTACTGTAGCAACCTTATCTCTGCCGTGCTTCTCTACTCAAATCACTGTGTGTGTGTGAGCGAGAGAACAGAAGGAGAAATAAGAAATGTCCGATACCTGGCTACTGTAGAAAAACCACCATGTGCGGTGTGGTAAGTTCCTTCTGAGTTGCTTCTCCCTGTTTGTCGAGTCAGTAAGTAGTAATGGAGGAAGTTGGATCTGTGTGTGCGATGTGCTATTGTGGACAGAGAACACTGTGTATAGGTATATATATATCGCTGTCTTGGTAGATTGGAAATTTGCTGTTGGTGTGTGCATGATTGAGCTATAGGGAAATGGTTTTGGACAGCATAGATGTATATATATGTGTTGTGATTCACTGGGAGTTTCTTGTGTGAGTGATTGTTGTTGCTGCTGGTGAGTGATTGTTGTTGCTGCTGTGTTGCTCTGTGATGTGGGTGGTATGTATATATATGAGTATATATGCTTATGAAAGTGCTGCCTGCATGGCTTGCTATTTGGAAGAAAAAAATGGAGAAGATGATGATGTAAATTGTTGGAAAAAATTTGTGGGAACAATATAGAGAAGAGTTGAGAGCTTAATTTGTTTTTATATGGATTGATATTTGGAACAAATGTTGAGCTATGGATGTTGGGCTGAGTGGAAGAATAGGGAATTTGATAAAGATTTTAAAATTTAATATGGATGTAAAGTTTGGAAGGCTCAAGTGTTAATAGGTATATATGGGATTTATTTTGGTTATGTTAAATGAATGATATTTGGTACAAAGGATTTGAATGGTATACATTGACAGAATATTTTATTTTAAAAAATTTTAGGAAAGTAAAGAGAGAGTGTTATTCCGAAGCTTAGAGTTAGAGTAATCTATATTAAAATATTAAATGTGAGTGAATAACGTCCCTTAAAAATTATATTTTTATTAATAACTTGTTATTTGATGTATTTCATTTAAAGTGTTAATTTTTAAATATGATTTATGAAAAGTAAATTACATGAATTCATGGCTTTAATTGTTAGAAATGGCTTTTCTTTTAATTTGGTTATTAAGTAACCAAGTTTATATGAGAAAATGAATAAAGAGAGTTTTGAAAAAAGATTGTTATAAATGTTATATTGAATTGATTTTCTCAATAAAATATTCTCATGTGAATTTCATAATTTGGATAATTATTCCATATGCTTTAAATAAATCCCTTGATATTTTATTTTAAACGCTCAGGGTTTTGCAATTTCGAAGTATTCTTATTAAAGATTATTGCATTAGAAGTGTTGTAATAATTACATATCAAATGGACCCCACACATGTTGGAAAGGTTTTTAAAAAGGACGAAATACAGAACGTTTGTTACTAACGACAGTATTGTTAGTCCTTGGTGTACCATGGTTAAACCCGAGCTTGATGGATATTCGTGAGTCTTGTACTCACGCTAGTTATTCGTTGGATTTATTCTCGCGCATGTTTCTCGTAGGTCTTGTACCTGCGCCTATTATTCGTGGGTCTTGTACCTGTGCTGGTTTTGTGGCCTCGTGCCACCCTTGATTATTTACCCTCATGGACTATGTGTCCACGCCTATTTTTGTGGCTCGAGTCATACCAGATTGGTTAGTTACCCTCGTGAACTGTGTGTCCACGCCTATTTTTATTCTGTTGAAGTCTTACGGAAAAAATGATTAATTTGAAATGATTATTTTAAATAGTTTTCCTAAAATAAAATGTTACTGAAAATTTTCATTGAATTACCAAATGCTATGATTTATATTTAAACATGTCAAAATTGTTTATTTTTATATTTTAAATTATATTTTTGGGATATTATTTACGAGTATATTATTTTGGCTTTAGATAGTGCAGTTGACCCTATTTCTCCAGCTGAGCAGTGAAGAGCCTCATTGCAGATCTAAAGTATTGATTTTGGGCACATACATTTATAATGTAATTATGACTTAATGAAATACTTGTATTATTTTGTTGAAAAGATAGATGCTCCACCTAGTCTATGGATAAGATTGTGGTTATTTTGAAAACATTTATAGGTGATTTTGAAACGTTTGCAGTCTATTGTAGGATTATCAGAAGGTCGATTATACAAAAACGATCCTGCTGAAATTCCTACAGAGGACTTATATTTTTTTATTAAAATATAACATATTATGATTATTTCTTGAAATGTTTTATTTAAGACTTTTAGGTTTAAGGAATATGAATTTATTAACATTCTGTACTAGTCATGGCTTAAATTTTGAGATGTGATAGTTAATTGATTATACCAAGAATAAAAGTTCATCTTGAATTTATTGTTCTTATTTTGAGTTAATAGAGACTTGACGTTTTACTTGATATGATAGGATGATAGTTTCTATAAATTACGTAAAATCGCTGAGATGTTTCAGAATGAATACATATGGGTTGCTGTGAATATGGTAAATTGAAGGTATTTGGTATAAAAGAGACAAACACAAGTTCAAAGGAATTATATTAAAGGAATTAAGTTTGTTTTGGAAATAAGGAGCTTTAGACTATAAGAGATCTTTTTCCTTTGAACTTGGGACTGTTTGACTGAGAAAATGTTTATACTATGGGCTGAAATGATTTTCTAGAAGTGAATATTACTTTGGGTGAAAGCTTGCTATTCTGGAAAAAAATGAATAGATTCTTAAAATTATAAAGCATTTGTAGATTTCTATAAGGTTGTAATTGAGTGATAATTATATTATTTGTATGATAGGGAATTAAGGTTGGAGCATACTCAAAGCTAACAAATATATTAGGTAATAACTATTTAGATTACTAGGTGAGTGAATAACATTCCTTGACAAAAATAATATTTTTAAGCAATGTTTTTAGATATTATCTTGCAACTTGATACATTTTACTTAAAGTATTAATTTTTAAACATATTTTGCTAAAATCATGTTTATATGTGATAAACTCTTATTCTTATATGGTTTTTAGTGTATTAAAAGAGAATTTTATCATCAATTGTAGAGATAAAGTATATTATTTTGGACAATCAATAAATAATATTAAATTAGAACAATTAGAAATTAATTGATATAATTCTTGGATATTATTAGTGGGAATACGTAATATGTTTTAATTCTTTTACAGGGAAATGCTGCTTATTAACCACCAGATGGATTAAATGGTTGCCATAGAATGTAAGTAGTTAGAATGTAACAGAGTAGTTGGTTTTGACAGCTGGCTGAGGAGGAAGGAATTCATTACAGTACACAGTTAGTTGGATAGGAGAGCAACACGTGGGACAAGAGCTAATTACATTTTTCAAGCTGTCATTCACCATACACACATACATAACAGATCCATTCACTGACAGACTTAGATAGATATATACCTAACCTCTCTCTAGACATAGATATCATCCATTCAAATATACACACACAGACTTGACGGAGGAATAAAGGCTTGACATTGTGGCCTGGATTTTCTATGCATCTATGAATCACCATTATCTCTCTCTAGTTTTTCATTCTATTCTATCTCTATCATCTTCTATTGCAATTTTTGCTTTCTTCTCCATTTAGTTTCTGCATTTCATCTTCTCTACTTCATCACTCAATCTCTGTTTCTTTCATGGATCCCTCTGCTCATACCTTCACAGTAGGAATTGATTCAATGATACGTGGCTAATTCAATTGTGTTCACTTAGAGATCAGCAGAGCTATAGTCTTTAATCTGCACAAGGGAGTTCAAATTCTCATTTCTTCATCATAATGATAATTGAGATATGCTAGTTGTATATCAATTTGTATTTCAAAACTCTGATATGATTAATGATGGAGCTTAAGCTTTGAGTTACATAGGATCAGTTTGTGATGAATTTCTGTTAGACTGAGTTGGACTTTTTCTTCCTAATTGTAAATTTGAATTGAACTATCAATTTGACTGAGTTGGTTATTGTTATGTTTGATTCAATTGATTTTATGGCACAACATAGTTGTGCATGTTGTTAGGAAGATTAATTCATCATTTACTTTTCTTATTCAAAAGATTTTTATCTTACCTTTAAAGTACACAGTTGTGAGATTGAGTGCAAGAGTTGTTGGCTTATCATTTACATTTGATTTAACTCCATATTCTTAGTAGACTAGGAAGGCTACTGGCTATATCTAAGGGAACACACTTATCATCAATTCATAACCTCATCATCAACATTAAAATAATAAATAATAGTTTTAGGAGTTTAAATTTTGAAGCTAACAACTAATTCTCTTATCAATTCATTTGGTTAATTTGCTAATTTGCGGTTCATTGGATTAATTAGGGACTTTAACTCCAACTAGGCTCGTCATGAAGAATTACTTAAGCTAGATTCTACTTTTACTATATTTTAGCTTAGCAATTGTTTGATAGGTGAATGACATGCTTATCAAAGTGGCACCGTTGCCAGGGAGCCTTACTTGTTAAGGTTTCTCAAGCAATCCTTTAGACCAAAGAAAACATAGAAAGTATATAGAAATTTCCATTTTCTGCGAATTTAGTGTTATGTGTTTAGAAGTCGTGACCTGTAACATGTATTGTCACAACTAAACTGAATTAATATTTGCTGGTGAGTCTCTGTAATTTTTTGTCACAACTAGAGTACTTTTTGGTCACAACCAAAAGTTTCTAATTTCAAGAAATTATTCTCTGTGAATTTTAGTCGTAACCAAAGTGACAATTAGTCGCAAATAAAAATCCTGAGTTAAAAAGTTTTGCTCTCTATGACTACCAGTCGCGACTTGAAGTTATTTTTGTCATGATTATTGTTCTCTGTGTTTTTTAGTCTCGACCTTAAGTCAGTGTGGTTGCGACCTGAGTGCCTTATACTATCATAGCTTGCTTATTCTCAATTTCTAGAGATTTTGCATTGTAATTGCTGATATATGATTGTTGAATGTAACTTGCATGACCAGAAGCTCAAAGGAACCTTTAATTGAAATTGATTGGCAAATAAATTGTAATTTAAGGAATCTTAGAAAATTACAAACAAGTGTTAGCTTGTTGAAATTGATTGTGCATTAGTTGATAATCATTTTTTTGTAGGAAATATAGATGAGAATGAAGTAAATATGAATGGTAGGGGAGGAAATCACATGGAACAACAAGCTAAAAATAATCCTAATATTCATGCTAATAATGGTGCTGAAACAAGAAGTATAAGAGAACTTAATAATTCTGCTATGGATTATAACCCTTATGGATTTTACAATAAGACTGCTACTTTTGAACTTAAAAGCTCATTAGTGAATCAGATTCCAAAATTTTATGGTCTTGCAGGAGATTATCCACACCAGTATTTACAGGATTTATATCAAACATGTTCAGCTCTTAGATCACCCAATGCTTGTTTGGAAGAGGTTTTAAGAAATACATTTCATTTCTCTGTTGAAGGCTAAGCAAAAGAATGGCTGAGAACACTTCCTCAACATTATGCTATGCTCACTTTGGATCAACTGAAGAAGGTTTTCTTGGAAAAATATTTTCCATCCTCAAGAACTACAAAATGAAAAAAGAGATTTACAATGTCATTTAGAATATAAGAGAATCAATGTATAAATACTGGACCAGATTCATAGGGATGTTGACAAAGTGCCCACATCACTAAATTCCTCAATAGTAGTTGATTCAATATTTCTATGAAGGTGTGAAGCCTTATACTAAAGGCATTACTGATGCTGCAGCTAGTGGATCTATCTTAGACATGCCACCTCAAAGAGGATAGGATCTTTTGGAGAAATTAGTAGGGAATAATCAGCAGTTTGACACTAGGGAAAATTACGATGTTAGTGAGGTAAACCTTAGTTATTTTGATTCAATTCTGCAGAAACTTGCCTCATAGATTGTCAATTTAGAATCAAGAATCAGCTACATGAATCCTTCTTTCTCTCAACCTATAGCTGGTTATAACCAATTGGCAACTCCTTCATGTAATTTTTGTGGTTCAACTGCACATATTCCTTATGTTTGTCTATCTAGGTGTGAGAAGGTCTTAACCCTTTATCAAAATAGGCCTCAATTCTAAAAGAGAGATCCTTACTCAAATACATACAATGAAGGGTGGAGAGATCATCCTAATTTTGTGGAAAATAGGAGATAACAAGGAGAATGCTTATGGGCAAGGTGTTAGATAGAATATGAGATTTATACAACAATCAAATGATTCAAGAGCTTTAGTACCTAACCAAGAAGCAAGCATTTTAGGCAATGGGGAGTTGGCTCAAATCTTGAAAGGAATAACTAATATGAATTATAAAGTGGATAGAATTAATAACCAGACTACTGCATCAGATGCTAGAATGAAAGCAATGGAAAAGAGGATGGAACAATGGCAAATTAAAAACTCTAATCTACCTGGTTATATAACTCAGTTGTGTGACAACTTAAGCTAATTTAGAGCTTAGTATGATGGCACTCTTCCTTCTAACACTGTCATTTTGTGTGCCATAAGTTTGAGAACTAGAAATAAGTGGGGATCAAGATACAGATGCTAAAGGTGATGTGGAAATTGAATCTAGCAGTCTAATAAAGAATAACATCTAGGATGGCCATTCTTGAGGACAATTAACACTATGATTTGCATGAAAGATAAATTATTAAAATGAAATTTGGTAGGAACATGATTCAATTTAACATGTATAAAATGATGAGACACTTGAAACAGCCTTGAACCGATGTCGCCTTGGGGTTACTTCAAAAATTTAAACCAAGGATTGCATATAGTGCAACCTCAGGTCGTTCTCTCTGAGGAGCCAAAATATGAAATTAAATTCCTAAGTAACAAATGCAATGCAACCTAAATTAGAAAATGGAATTTGTTTTGATTGACTAACAACTAAATGCAATGAATTAAAATAGATTTAAAGAAAATATTTTTGGTATTTTTAGTTTAAAGAAAAGAATAATGAGTGATAATGAGTGAAAAGAATAAATTCAAAGGTGATTAATAATAATAAAAGCAATCCTTCAATTCAATAACGTAAGCAATCATAGCTTCAAAAGATATGAGAGTTTTAAATAATGAATTAAGAATTATAATTAAACTTTTAATCCAACAACCGAACCACCTCGAATTGTCACAAAATATTTTCTAAGTCCTAATTTATTAACTGCTACCAGAATAATAAAATAAGACTAAAGATATTAAAAACCAATACTTAATTATAACTTAATAATTCATAAAATAGAATTTAATCCAACAAGAGACACAACGATCCAATAATTCAAGCCACCTTGAAAAATCACAAAAATATTCATGATAATCTCAATACAATATCTGACCCAGATCAAAGTAAATAAAATTAAAGTTAATTAAAGGTTAATGTCAAATGTCAAGCAAAAATTCAGTCACAATAATCTTCATTAAATACAAATAAATCTTTCTAAACATTCACAATAATTATAAAGTTAATCCTAAGACCTAGGAGTCATAATAAAATTATTAGATAGAGAATTAGAGTAACTTATACTCCCCTTTGAGATCCTAAACTCATGCCCTTACTATTGAATTAGAGAATTAGGATGTTTAGCCACGCATAGCCACAAAGAATAACACCAATTTCAAAAGCTTAGCCATGAATAAGAGATGGATGATGATAAAGGAATTGCTTCAAGTGTGTGTGCGTCTTTTGCAATTGCGTTTTGCCTTGCTTTTCAATTCTTTTTCCAATTCTGCAGCCGCCACCTATGCGTGTGTGTGTTTCTTCCTTTTCTTTCACCTATGCGTGTGTGTGTTTCTTCCTTTTCTTTTCAATTCCTCTTGGCCGCGTCTCCTTTTCAATTCCTTTCATTCCTCGCGGGTACCCCTGGTTCCGTGTGCATGTGTTGCTTTTTAAAGGCAAAGTGAATAAGACAAAACCTAATGGGCTAAACTGCAAGGTTTGACCCATGGGTCATATTGCGTAATTTCTAGTTTTATGGTCCTTTGTTGTCATTTGTGAATTCTGATTTCTCCTAAATTCTTGAAATATAAAATTACAATAATTTAATATCTTTTATTCCAAAAATAATTGTTTGGGAGAAATCATAAAATTATGACAATTATACCCCTATTAAGCATTAATTCAATATAAGTCATATTAATTCAATTAATGCATAAATAATAAAATTAAGGACCACAATGTTGATAAAAGCCCACTAAAATGATATGAATTAATATATAAAAATATCTGTTTGTCACTCCCACATGAGGATTATTCTCCCCTAGAACTTAATATGATTGATGCTTTACTTGAAAATGAGTGTGCCGCTATTCTTGAGTATGATGATGACAATAAAGTTGAAGAACTTCCATTTCTTACTCCTCCACTGATTTCTCTTCTTTTTCTTTATCCATTGGTGATGTTTTATGCATTAATTCTAAAATTGATGGTTGGCTTCCTACCATGGGTATTTTTCTTCATCTTCATATATTATTCCTTCCATTGATATAACCATACAGTTTCAAGTAATGAACAATGTCTAGAGAGTTTTGTAGCAGATTTAACATAATTGAAGGGTAAAGACATTACAGCAGACTTGGAGAGACAAGAACTTGGAATTTTTGGGCTAGAAACTTCTCAATTTAATAGTTATAATATCCTGCATTCTAACCCTGTTCATAGGAGTTTCAACTTAGAATTTTTAGACAATTCAGGGCTACAAAAATTAAAGGATATTATCCAACACCAATAGAATTTTACTGCTGGAACTTTAAAGCTTAAAACCATCACAAGTTGCTGAATTGTGTAATCTGGGGAATGTTGATTTTAATTCTGAATTTACTTATGAATTGGGAATTTCTAAGGATTATTACTCACCTAACATTGATTTCCATTACTGTTTCAGAGGTGTTTGGGGGCACTTTTGCATAATCAACTTATGGAACCCAAATTGAACTGCAAGGGATGTTGCTGTGTATGGTACTGGTTTGGTTCAAAAGTCAGAGAACAATGCCTCTAAAGTAGAGCTTAAAAAGCTAATTCCATTAGTGATTCAACCACCAGAAAGTGAGCTCAAACAACTTTCAAGGAATCTCAAATATGCATTTCTTATTGGAAATAACAAACTGCCAGTGATAATCTCTAATTCTTTGACTGAAATAGAGGAAGATAGGTTGCTTTCTATTTTAAAATGCTTAAAGCTACTATTGGTTAGTCTCTTGCTGACATTCCAAGGATATATGCTTCTATTTGTACTCATATAAATCTCTTGAATGATGGTGCTAAACCTATTAGACTGCAACAGAGAAGGATCAACCCTTTGATTTTAGATGTGGTTAAGGAAAAAATAATAAAGGTTTTAAGTGTTGATATCATTTATCCTATTTCTAATATTGAGTAGGTTAGTCATGTCCATGTTGTTCCTAAAAAGAGTGGTATTACAGTGGTGAGGAATGAAAATGATGAGTTAATACCAACTAGAGTATAGAACTCTTGGAGGGTTTGTATTAATTATAGGAAGTTAAATTAGTCAACTAGGAAAGACCATTTCCCTCTACCCTTCATAGACCAAATGTTAGAGAGACTTGCATGCAAGTCACATTATTTTTTCCTTGATAGATTTAGTGGATACTTTCATATTCCTATAGCACCACAAGATCAAGAAAAAATACTTTTACTTGCCCTTTCAGGATATATGCATATAAGAGGATGCCTTTTGGTCTTTGTAATGCACCGAGAACCTTCTAAAGATGTATGCTTTCAATTTTTAGTAACTTGCTTGGGAATGATATTGAGGTTTTCATAGATGATTTCACCATTTATGGTGATTGTTTTGATGAATGTCTATAAAACTTTAAGAAAGCTTTGGCTAAATATGTTGAGAAAAAACTTTTTATGAATTTTAAAAAATATCATTTCATAGTGGATAAAGGTATAACGTTAGGACATTCAATTTCTAAGAAAGGGATAGAAGTTGACTGGGCAAAAATTGAACTGATATCATCTTTTCCTTATCCTACAAACTTAAAAGAGCTTAGATCATTCTTGAGACATGTCGGATTTTATAAGAGGTTTATTAAAGATTTTAGTAAGATAGCTTGTCCATTGTCTAAATTGTTGCAAAAAGATGCCGAATTTGTTTTTGATGATGAATGTAAGATTGCTTTTGACTCTATTAAATCTAGACTGATATCACCACCTATCTTGATTGCACCCAATTGGGATCTTGATTTTCAATTGTGTTGTGATGCTTTTAATCGGGCTGTGGGTGTAGTTTTGGAGCAGAAAATTGGTAAGGTCTCTCATGTTATTTCTTATGCATAAAAAGCATTGGATAAAGCTCAATTCAATTACACTACAACTGAGAAAGAGCTTTATGCAATTGTTTTTGCACTAGACAAGTTTATATCTTATCTTTTAAACTCTAGAGTAGTGATATTTACTAATCGTAGTGCTGTTAAGTTTTTGTACAGTAAGCCACAAAGAAAACTAAGACTTTTAAGGTGGATGCTTCTAATTCAGGAGTTTGATGTTGATATAAAGGATAAAATATGAGTTGAAAATGTAGTAGTTGACCATTTGAGTTGGTTACCTATAGATACAAGGGGAGTGACATATTCAGCTATTCTTTATGATAATTTTAGGGATTGTTCAGTGAATTCAATTGCTATTTTGGATCCTTGGTATTGTCACATTGTGAATTATCTTGTAATAGGTCTGATTGCCCCTTCTTTGTCTTATTTTCAGGGTAACAAGATCAAATCTGAAGCCAAATACTATATTTTGGACCTTTATATTTTGTGGAAGATGTGCAGTGATCATTTGTTAAAAACACATGTACCAAGTAATGAAGTTTAGAGCATTCTTAATAGTTTTCATTCAATGACCTGTGGAGGCCATTTTAGTGTAACTAAGACATCAAGAACGATACTTGAAACTAGATTATATTGGCCCACATTATTCAAGGATGCATATGAATTCTGCAAGAACTGTGATTGGTGCCAAAGATTTGGAAGCTTAAATAGGAAGCATGGAATGCCACAACAACCCATGCTATTTTGTGAGGTGTTTGAGGTGTGGGGATATATTTCATGTGACTATTCTCATCTTCTTTTGTCTATCTTTAGATACTTCTAGTAGTATATTATCTTTCAAGATGGATTGAAGCTATATCCACAAAGAAGAATGATGTTGTCACTATAACAAGATTCATGAAATTTAATATTTTCTCTCGGTTTGGGGACCTAGAGCTATTGTGAGTGATAATGACACTCATTTCTGCAACAAGTTGTTTGGTGGGCTACTCATAAAGTATGGGGTGAAACATAAGATTGCTATACCTTACCATCCTCAAACAAATGGCTAAGCAAAAAATTCCAACTAGCATATTAAAAGGATGCTTGAGAGAGTGGTCAAACTACAAGAAAGGATTGAAGTACTAGACTTGATGAAGCTGTCTGGGCCTATAGGACTGCCTTTAGAACTCCTTTGGGCTTGTCCCCTTATAGGATGGTGTTTGGAAAGTCATGTCACTTACCTGTAGAAATTGAACATCGTTCTTATTGGACTGTTAAGGCATGTAATATGGATGAAGAGGCTGTTGGATAAGGTAGATTATTTCAATTACAAGAGTTAAAAGAAATAAGATTGAAAGCATATGAGAATTTAAGAATTTACAAGGAGAGGACTTAAGCTATTCATGACAAGTAGATTTTAAGGAAAAACTTTCAAGTTGGTGATAAAGTGCTTCAATTCAAAGAACGATACACTTTTAGTCTAGGGAAATTAAAGAATAAATAGGATGGTCCTTATACAGTAGTTAGGGCACATAGTTTTAGAATGATTGAGTTGTTGGATGAGGAAAATGGCAATACCTTCAAGGTGAATGGCCATTTGCTGAAGTTGTATAAAGAGAACTTCCAACCACCCTAAATTTTAGGTTGTTTCCTTCCTTATTTTTCACTTACAATAGTCTGCTCTATTAAAGTTTTCTTACATTATTTAAGCTGATATGTTTTACATAAGTGTGGGGAGGAAACCATGTCAGTAGGGTAGATAAGCATTTTATTTTCATGGACTAGAATAAGCTTTTGGTTTAGATATGTGTTGTTTTTTGTTTGCATTCTGCATCTTATTCATTACTTTTCCACATTGAGGACAATACAAGAAATAAGTGTGGGGGAGGTTAAACTTTAGTGTGTGAATGCTAATCAAATACTTGTTGTGTCTCTATGTCTTGTGGTCGCGACATACTGTGTTTTATTGTCAGGACTAATGTGCAAGTTTGTCAAGTTTCCTCTCTATGATAGTTCATCATGACCATTGTCTATCTTGGTCATGACCATTAATTCTTATTTCTTGAAATTTACCTATTTGTGATTTTTAATCACAACTGGAGTGCCATTTTGTCACAACCAAAAGTCCTAATCTCAAAAATTTGCTTCCTGTAATTAGCAGTCGCGATTTGTTGACCTTTTTTGTCATGACTAAAGTGATTTTCTGCTAAAAATTTGTATGCCATGGAATTCAATTAAACTTTGAACACATATTTATAAATTTTGACAAAAACCTGTCTAGTGTAAGTTACTTGTTTCATTGATTGGCTAATAAAAATTATGCATCATGAATGATTGGTCTCATGTATTTGGTTCAATATTCATGTAATCTAGTCATATTAAGTGAATTGGGTTGAGTAAGCCAGATGCAAGGATTTTTTAGCCTCCAACATATACTCCTTAATATTAAGAGATACCTTTTATTTGGTAACTTCACAGAACTTGTCTAAATCCTTAATTCAAAACCACATCATCTTCTTGAAATTGTGAGTATGATAAGGGAATTTCTTTTAAAAACCCCTTTTTGACCAAACAATAGCCCATATAAATATTAAAACATTTGCTTAAACCCTTTGAGACGTTCACTTTCTTTTAAAATTCCAACCTTGATTATTGAATGCTTTACAAGATAAATGTTGCTATATTAGTTCCTTCACAGTGAGATAATGTTAGTGTTTTAACAATTTGTTGAATATTTGAACCTCAATGTTATTGTTATTTGGCTCAAAAGTGGAAAAAGAAAAGAAAAAACTAAAGGAAAAAGAATAGAGAGACTAAATGACAAGATAGAAGAGCTAGTTCAATTTGATTATGAAGAGGTTAGATAATGAATTGTTGTGGACTGGTTATGCAGCCATATACGTGGTATTGTGATCAAAATAGAAATAGCTTGAAGGAAGAACATGTGCATCATTTCATTAATAATTGAAACTTATTTCCATTTCATCCTTTAGCCTTTCCAATAATATAACCCTAATAAAGACCTTTTGATTCATAATCCTTATGGCAATTAGTGGTGGAGATGTAGGATAGTTACAAGCCTATGGGAAGTCTAAGCTAGATGGTTGAGTGGAAATACCTTGATAAGAGAGTGAGTGAAACACTAAACTTTATGAGAAAATCTCAACATAATTTCTTACTATGATTTAATTCCATTAGTTAAATCTTTTGATTGATATGTGATTAGTATGGATTGTTGCTAATTAAAAGGAAAAGATTAATGATTGCAAGCAACTTATGCTAAATTTATTTCGCTAATTTTGCTGAACATGTGTTTGAATTTCAATTTTGATCTATAATTTTTCTCATAGTGCAAAAGCTTAGTTTGGGGAAATTGATAAACTCTTGTTCTTATATAGGTTTTAGTGTATTAAAAGAGAGTTTTATCATCAATTTTAGAAATAAAGTCTATTATTTTGGGCAATTAATAAATAATATTAAATTAGAACAATTAGAAATTAATTGACATAATTCTTGGATGTTATTGGTGGGAATAAGTAATATGTTTTAATTCTTTTACAGGGAAATGCTGCTTATTAACCACCAGATGGATTAAATAGTTGGAATAGAATGGAAGCAGTTATAATGTAACAGAGTAGTTGGTTTTGATAGCTGGCTAAGGAGGAAGGAATTCATTACAGCTACACAGTTAGTTGGATAAGAAAGCATCAAGTGGCACAGGAGCTAATTACATTTTTCAAGCTGGCATTCACCATACACACATACAGATCCATTCACTGACAGATTTGGATATATACCTAACCATTCTCTGGACACATATATCATCCATTCAAATAGACACACACAAACTTGATGGAGGAACAGTGGCTCGACACTGTGGCCTGGATTTGTTATGCATCTCTGAATCACCATCATCTCTCTCCAATTTTTTATTCCATTCTTTCTCTATCATCTTCTTCCATCGTAATTTCTACTTTCTTCTCTATTTAGTTTCTGCATTCCATCTTCTCCACTTCATCACTCAATCTCTATTTTTTCCATGGATCCCTCTGCTTACACCTTCATAGCAGGAATTGATTCAATGATACGTGGCTAATTCAATTGTGTTCACTTGGAGATCATCAGAGCTATAGTCTTTAATCTGTACAAGGGAGTTCAAATTCTCATTTCTTCGTCATAATGATAATTTAGATATGCTAGTTGTATATCAATTTGTATTTCAAAACTCTGATATGATTAATGATGGAGCTTAAGCTTTGAGTTACATAGGATCAGTTTGTGATGAATTTCTGTTAGACCGAGCTGGACTTTCTCTTCCTAATTCTGAATTTGAATTGATCTATCAATTTGGTTGAGTTGGTCACTATTATGTTTGATTCAATTGATTTCATGGCATAGTATAGTTGTGTATGTTGTTAGGAAGATTAATTCATCATTTACTTTTCTTATCCGAATGATTTTTATCTTGCCTTTGAACTACACAGCTGTGAGATTGATTGCAAGAAGCTAGCGAGTTGTTAGCTTATCATTTACATTCAATTTAACTCCATATTCTTAGTAGACTAGGAAGGCTACTGGCTATCTCTAAGGGAACATACTTATCATCATTTCATAACCTCATCATCAACATTAAAATCATAAATAATAGTTTTAGGAATTTAAATTATGAAACTATCAATCAATTCTCTCATCAATTCATTTAGTTAATTTGTTAATTTGTGATTCACTGGATTAATTAAGGACTTTAACTCCAACTAGACTCCTCATGAAGAATGACCTAGGCTAGATTCTACTTTTACTATATTTTAGCTTATCAATTGTTTGAGAGGTAAACGACATGCTTATCAATATGAACTAAGGGCTTTGATTATTATCATTGATTTTTATTTTGAATAACTTATCATCATGACCTAAGGAATATACAATGAATGTTTTAAAAATATTTTGTAGATTTTTGTATTGAGATGACTTTTCACTCTGAAATATTCTCTTATGAATAACTATTAATTAAAAAGAGTTTTATTGCATTTAAAATGAAGAAAATCTTTTGAGATTTTATTTTTATTTTCATGTGGAGTTCCTGATTATGAAATATTATTTATAAGATTTCAATATTGAAAGATTTTGTTCTTTACTAATATTAAATTGACTCCATGCATGCTTAGAAATTGATTTTTAAGAGGACTGAATACAGAACGCTAATTGATAACAATAATAATGTTAGTCTTTAGTGCACCGTGGTTAAAATTAAGCTCACTTGATATTCGTGAGCACTATACTCATGTCGGATATTTATGAGATTTATTCTCACGCCTGTTATTCATGGGTCTCACACCTGCCCTAGTTTTTCGTGGCTTTGTACCATGCCAGAATAGTTAATTACCCTCGTGTATTGTATATCCATGCCAAATAATTCATTCTGTTAAAGTCTTATGAAAAGAAAAAAAATTAAGAATTATCGTTTTAAATCGACTTATCTGAATTAAATGTTTCATTGGCTATTAAATTGATTTGATTAATGATTTTTATACAGTTTTATTCTTTCCATGATTATATAATCTAAAAATCTAGATTTATCAATAAACATTATTGTTCATAGTTTAATATGTTTTAAATTGTTTCTTTCTGCAATCTTAATCATTTTAATATGGGACTTTATTTAGCGGTAGATTGTTTTGGCTTTATATAGTGCTATTGACTTATTCCTTCAGCTAAGAAGTGAAGAGCCTCAATATTAATTCGAAGTGATTGATCTATTTTGCGTAGCTACTCAGAATGTAAATATAAACATATGAAATCTTTATATTATTTTGTTTGAAACTTAGATGATCCACCTAGTCTATATATAGAATTATGGTCTTTTGTCATTTTATTGGAGTAAGTGTACAAATTATTTTAAGAGATGTTTGTATATAATTTGAACTACTTGTAGGCTATTATAGAATTTTCAAAAGGTCTAACATATTGTAATGACCCTAGAAATTACACAGGTATGAAACCAATTTAATAAAGTATATGTATTATTTATTGTAGTAAAATCATAGAGGGAATTGAATAGTTGAGTGGTTGGAGACAGAGGAGTTAATTTCAACGTACTGTGTTCGATTCCCAACACTTGCTGAAGTAAGGATTTTATGTTTTAGGCGTGTAAAATTACCAAATTACCCCTCTTATATTTTCTGCAAAAAAATGTACTCATTCCTTCCATTTCTTCTGGCTTCAGTGGCAGAACAGGGAGAGAGTCAGTGAGAGAGCAGAGGAGGATGGGAGCTTCACGTCATGCAAAATCTACTGACGTGTGACCTGACACTACCACCACCTTACTTCAGTCAGTTTCTCTGTCATGTTGTGCCATTATCGTCTGCCTCGTCTTCCTTATTTCTAAGAATTGAGCGAGAGAAAGAGGTGACAACGAGAGAGTAGGGGAGCATCTGACTAAGGGAACGTGACGCTATAATAGTGCTTAGAAGAGGGAGATCGAACTCACATCACTGTCAACCAAATGAAGTGAGTTCTTTAACTCTGTCTTTAGCTCTGTCTCCTCTTATTCTTTTGATTTTGGGGATTGGGACACTTATTAAAGTCAATATTTTGCGTGGAATATGGTCGATTTAGTGATAACGAGAAAGGATTTAAGCTTTGTGACTTGAAATGAAACAAATTGTAGGCTTTGGTTAGAACATGTAAACCTCCTCTATTCATGTGATTTTAATCGTTAAAATTTACATCTTTGAGATTTAATTTATGATTAAGTAAAGAATAAAGTTCAAGGACATAAAATCAAGCTTTAATTTTGAAATGTGTTGCATCATATTCTTCTCTGTTATGTTGGAGTTGGGCAATAGATAGATACTAATTTTATGGGGTTGAAGCTTTGATTCTTCTCTATAATTTTGGTTTTTATGGTAGTTAAATATGTTTAGAAACTGATTAATCTTAGTTCTTCTTCTCTCATGCGTTGGAGGTGTATAAGTTAGTGTGTGGGAATGTCGTCCATCCCCTTTTCTTTTTTCATGTGTTGCTTCTTTGGGGTTGTTCAAATCTCTTCTTCCTTCTCTGTTTTTCTTTTCATACCTTCGCTATTTTTCCTGATTGCACCAGATCGTTGTTGTTCCCTCACTATTTTGTTTAGTGTGTGAATTGAGGATGGTGATGTTATTGTGATTGATGCCTGGGTTGAGTGTGTTGTGCGGTGTGTCCATCGTGATCTTGCATTGCTGTACATATACGTTCTACTTTAAGTCTTCAAGATGAAGAGAAGGGATGGACAGACTAAAACTTGGTCAGAATATATATATGCCTAGATATGACATAAGTATACTAAATGGATATAAACCGCTTATAGGAAATATTTAAAGAGGTTTTAGAATCAACGGTATGGGAATTCAAGCTTGACTTATTTCCTATGCTGTGGCCCTGTTTATATGAACATGTTAGAGATGAATTTTGGAGGTATAAATCTGTGCAAAGGTCATGTTTAAGGTTTATTTAGAAATGAATAAGGGTTTTAATCAATTTAATCATGGCCAAGACATGTCAGCGATGATGCCTCTTTGATTGGTTATAGATTAAGGAAGTGATTGGTTGATGGTTTAAGAGCTTATGTATTGAATCTTTGTTGAATGGTTCATGGTGTGTAATTAATTGAAATAATAAATTAAGGATGATTTATTTCTATAGAAGCTTTAATTAGAATTTTAATATATCATTTTTGGGATATCAGGGAATTGAGAAGTGAAAATAATTGCAAGTTGTTTAGCTGGAAAGAGTAAAGGTTTAAGAGCGTGGTAGATGAGTAAATAACATCCCCTAAAAATAATATTTTTAATAATGATTTGTTATTTGATATGTTCTATTTAAAGTATGATTTGCTAAAGGCATAGTTGTATGATTTAATGACTTTGATTAAGATTATTGGTTTCTTCTTTCAATTGGTTTATGATATGATTATGATTATGTATGAAAATGAATAAAGAAAGTTTTAAAAAAAACTTTTATTAATGTTATATTGACTTGATTTTCTCTATGAAATATGCTTATGTGAATTTTATTATTTGAATAATTATTCCATATGATTGAAGAAATCTTTTGAGATTTTATTTTGATGATCATGCTGGGGTTTTATGATTATGAAATATTATTGGTGAAATTCTTGCATTGGAAAGTATTGTGATCGTTTAATGCTAAATTGACCCCATGCATGCTTGGAAATGTTTTTGAAGAGGATTGAATATAGAACGCTAGTTACTAACAGTAGTACTGTTAGTCCTTAGTGCACCATGATTAAACCTGAGCTCGATGGATATTTGTGAGTCTCATACTTGCGCCGATTATTCGTGGGATTTATTCTCGCGCCTATTTCTCGTAGGTCTTATACCTGCACCTGTTATTCGTGGGTCTCGTGCTACGCTTAGTTAGTTACTCTCGTGGACTGTGTGTCCACCCCTATTTTCATGGTTTCGAGCCGCGTCAGATTGGTTAGTTACCCTCGTGGATTGTGTGTCCACGCCTATTTTTGTTATGTTGAAGTCCTAAAATAAAATGTTTATAAGAATATTTTATTTAATTATAAATGTTTGATTTACATTTAAACATGTTGACATCGTTGATTTCTGCGTTTTAAATTATATTTTTGGGAGGTTATTCACGAGTAGATTATTTTGACTTCAGATAATACAGTTGACCCTATTCTTATAGCTGAGCAGTGAAGAGCCTCACGTTCAATTTGAAGCATTGATTTTGTGGCATATCTATTTTGATGTAATTATAATTTATGAAACAATTGTATTATTTTGTTGAAAGGATAGATGCTCCACCTAGTCTATAGATGATATTCTGGTTATTTTAAAAAATGTTACATGTGATTTTGAAACATTCGTAGCCTGTTGTAGGATTATCGGGAGGTCGGTTATACAACAACGATCCTGCCAAAATTCTTATAGAGGAATTGCCTTTTTTATTAAAATTGTAAAATATTATTATATCATTTCAAATGTTTATTTTAAGGTTTTAGGCTTAAGGAATATAAATTTATTTATATTTTGTGCCAGTCACGGCTCAAATTTCGGGACGTGACACTTACAAAGACAACCTTTCCAAAATTTCTACAAATAACTTACCTTTTGATTATAATAAAACATATTATTATCATTAGATAAGTGTTTTTATTTATTACTTGAGACTTAAGGAATATAAATTCTTCGTATTATATGCCAGTCATTTCTCAGTTTTAGGGCGTGACACACACATATATAGAACAACATAAACGTTTTTACTTTTAACCAATCAACTTTTGTAGTGAATAGTTCTCCAAGATTTCAATGAGTTTTCCATAATGGCATCAGGTTTTTGTTCATATACATAATCACAACAGTTAATATACTGCTGCTAAAGGAGATCACTTAAAATATATTGCTTCTAGTCCTTATTATAAATTACTTCTAATCAACTCACTAAAATAAAAAGGAGGTGGTGACTCATTAGCTTTGTATGCAAATGATTGTTTTTCCAACTTTACCCATATTTAGAAGTACATAACCACTGCATTAGACTTTAAGTCTCCTAGTAAATTGTAATATGATTAATATTTGGAAAATGTTAGTTAATGACTTACTAAGTAACTTATGTATGAGATAATCAATTCCTTTTAGAAGACACCCTAGTTAGTTGAAGATAAGGTTTTTATTCTCTTTAACCATATACTTCTACCAAACTTTGAACAGCGTACAAATAACTCTTTTAATTATTTAAAACATAATAACCAAACTAGCTTAAACTTTTAAATTTGTACACGGATATCATTCAATCATCAGTTATATACAACTTTGAACTTTAGTTTTTGTGTAAATATAACCCTCTAAACTTACTGCAAAAAAATATAACCCCTTAAACTTCGAATTATATGCATATAAACCCTAAACTTTAAGATATATCCACACGAGTAATGACCAAAACTAATATATAGAAGAATTATCTACATAAATGTAAGAATTAATAACTAATTAATGGCTTCATTTACACGTGGGGATCTAATTAAGTGTATATAAAAACTACTTGTTTCTTAATTTTTCTTGTTATATATTTCAAATTTCAAATGTAGTAAACTATTCCCTAAGAAATTTATGATAACATTAAACAAAATTAACTTAATTAGAGCCAGCCATTATTGAGCTGGTGCAGGAAGATGATTGGAGGGCGTAAAGGGAATCATGATTAGGACTTCTTGTATCTATTTGAGAGTATCAAAATTCTAAAAGACAAGTTGAATATGTGTGCGTGTGTGTGTGTGCGCATTATGTGGGGACGTGGTTTTGGCCATTTAACAAAAAGAATTTAAATGTGCGTGACGACTCTTTGTATATGTACAAAATGAATTTTGAAACATTTTACAGTCATATGATTGAGATGGCACCTCTTTAGACATGAATGTTAAAGGATTTAAATGTCCGAGAATTGATTTTCAATTCAATTTCTTTTTTTGTTCATTCTGTATTTTTCCCCATTTTTTTTAACTCTGCATTGATAACTTTATGTTTAATCTAATTAATTTGATAGCAATCCACTAAAAAAAATTAATTTGATACCAAGGAAGGGATTCATAGCTATCTATGAATGCATTATGTTGGCTTAATTTTAGTCATGTGTCCATTATTTAACACATGGAAAAGAAGTAATTAAATGAGATTTTGTTTTTGAATTTGATCGAAGATGAAGAAAATAGAAGTAGCACATGATGAGATTAGGTACCTTTTTTATAATAAAAATTAGTTAAATTTGATCTCTAGGTACTTCTAATAATCAGCACCTCACTATAACTAAAGAGATGTAGTTGACTTATTAACTTTATCTATAAATGATTTTTTTTTTACAATTTTGTCCATATTTAAAAGTATAGAGAAACACTACATTGGCTAGATTTCAAGTCTCCTCTCCTCATAGTAAACTGTAATAGAGGTAATATTTGAAAAAAAAGTTAATTAATAATCTATCAAGTGACTTATATATAGGACTATCAATTCCTTCTAGAAGGTGCCCTATAAAGGACTTATGAGTGAGTAGGCCCTACTCTAGTTAGTCGAAGATAAGTTTTTTCTTCTCTTTAACCATGTGCTCCTACCACTTCTCTGAACGAGCTCTCTCCCCACCTTCAAGTGACATCATTCTCAATCTCATGTTCTTCTTCAGGAGATGAAATGAATAACTTAGGGCTAGCTTTTGTCTCTGACAATACACTTATATACCCTCTCCCTACGAACTCTGGTGTGTCATCATGCTCCATAGTTATCTTTCTCTTTGCCCTATCAGATAATGAGTCCATGCCTTCTTCAAGCATGCTTGTATCTTCCTCAGTACTGCTACTTTCTCCAGAAGTGTGGAATCTCCCCTGAAATGAGGAGAATTCAGATTTTCTTCCTTTATTATATAAAGGAAGTAGAGATTTTGATTTTGATTCAGTTTTGTCTCTTCCCAAACTATATGTTGTTGAGAGTTTCCTTTCAATGCATTTCCTTTCTCTTACCATAGCATTCATCTTTTCATAAACTTCATTGACTGTTTCTTCTTCCTTTAAGGCCTTTTCCTCTAGTTCAGTAATCTTCCTGTCATATGCTTTCTTCTGCAGCTGAAGAGAGCGCTGAAATAATAGTGCCCAGTTTGCAGATGTTGATTTGAGAGACAACCTTAGTGGAAAAAGAAGTGCTCCCTCCTATTCACAATATAAGTCACCTTCAACGAAGGAAGAGTGGTTAACTCATTACAAGGGGTTATTTTGTATAAGGGATTTGAAGGGGAGGGGAGGGGAGGGGAGGAGAAATTTTTATTTGTTGGATTTTAAAAAATTAGAGAAGTGGGAGTATAAAAGTTTAGAAAAGAGAATATGTAAGATAAAAGAGTAAGAAAAATTAATTAAAAACTTTTAACTCCACTTCTACAATTTTTTAAAATCCAACTCTTAAAAATTTTCCCTCAAAATCCCTTATACCAAGCAGCCCCAAAATCTATTTTAAATCAAAATATTTTCCAACTTAACCCTTGTTAAAGTTGGAGAGAGAAAAAAAAGGAGTGGTCACATTGAACCATTAATTATAGTGGTAAAATTGGTAAATTAGCATTAATTAGTGTCTAATTGACTTACATTGTGGACTGAAGGGAGTAATATGGTTTTAAGGAAAGGATGTTGATATTAATTACGGGCTTTTCTAGAAAGATACCAAGGCCTTGATTTTGAATCTTACTTTTTGATAAAACTCAGTATGTGCTAGAGGAAATTGGGATTAAAACTCAGTGGTATTAAATAAATTGTGAGTATATATCTTGAGAAGATTTTCACCTATGTTCAAATAAAACTTTAATGTTGTGTGTCTGTGTATCTCCTCATGAACCTTTCCTAAGATGTTTCTTTCACCAAGGCATTATCTATTGAAACTGAACTTCCACTTTAAACTTTAAAGTCCATTAGACAACAAGCAAGGAACATGCAAGAAGAAGTAAGTTAATTGATCAAAGTTCTCCAGAAGGATATAATGCATAACTTGAAAGAGTTATGACAAATTCATACATGCTAAGAGAAAATCTCATGTGAAACTTAGCTAGGAAAATCGGTGACAAATTTCTATTTGAAAATTTTGTTAGTTAGAAAGTCTTGATATATTTTTGTACATAAAAAACATCTTTACTCTGAAGAATTTATATACATCAAGGACCAGTACTTATATTCAAATCTTTTTAGCTAATAAAATTTTTAAACAGGGAATTTTTACTAATTTTCCCAATTTAGTTGGCATTTAGAGATCAAAGACGACTTATATGAGACAACGACTATATTTCAGTTTAACTCATTATAGTAAAAATACCTATTGTACCTAAAGCTGGTAAAATGGGTCAAGCCTGCTACCTCATGGGGGGTGGGTTTGGGCTGGCAAAATGTCATGCTGCCCCCTCAACCACCGAAATTGGTGGGCTGGAACTTTTTTTTTAAAAAAATAATATTATTATTTATTTTACTCAAGTGTTACTTTGAATACTCATATTATCAAATACTGATAAAGATTATTAGTTATTTATTAATATATGTTAATATATTATAATTGATTAATAGTATGTTAATATTTATTTATATTTATAGTTATAAAATTTGAGTTTTTTTTATAAAAAGATAAGAATTTTTAAGAGTATAACATTAGTAATTTTTTTATTATGCTAATATAACATTAGAAATTTTTATTAGTATTTTAAAATATTTTTTTAAAAATATTTTTAAAAAAGTCAACCCACCACTAAGGGATGCCAACCCGTTTTACAACCAGCCCCCTCTAGCCTGTGGGCTGCGGCAGACTGACCTATTTTTTCACTCCTAATTATACCGCATTCCAGTGGGTTGCCTGTTGCATTAAGTATCATAATTAAGACATTAGTGCTTTCAAGCAAATTACTGATCTACATAATTATTATGTTTTGGTGGACATTACATTAAAAGTAAAGTAAACAGTTATCAAGTGATTATCATAATATGCAAAATCTCAAAAGAAATTACTTATTCGGTCCTTAATATATTATCTATTTAATTAATTTAATTAGATAAAAAAATTAGTTAATATATTATATTTTTCTAAAATACTCTAATAATCTTTTTTAACTTCCTCCCTTACTTAATTATTGTTTAAGGAATACCAATAGGGGTAATTTGGAAAAAAATGATAAATATAATAAATAAGTCTTATATTTAATACTAAGATCACTCCTCAAATTAAGTCTTATATTAAAAATTAGATGAGTAGGATATTTAAAGGAATAGGCTCTTACTTGAGGCAGCAAAAAAAGCAAGAAGAATCTCCTCATCAATTATAAATTGACCTAGATCACTCTTTTGTAATAAAGATGAAAACTGGCCTGCTTTAGTGAACATTGAAGAATTGTGATAGGCTCCCAGCTATAGAAACACAAAAGTAAGGGAAACTATTTTGTAGGTACATATACTTTCCTTCTATCTATCATTTTTTCTCTCTTTAATAGATCTTTTAGTTTTGCTTTATTAGCACAATTAGCTTCTGTATAGCAACTGACAGAGCAAAATTACATAGGTTATCAGTATTAATAGAGTAAAATTAAAGGATTTAGTAAGGAGAAAAACACGCATAGATACCAAATAAAAAATTAAGGAAAAGTCTGTAGAATAGTTTCCAGTAAAAGAACAAGTTATGATAAACACACAAGGAAAGATAATAAGCATACATGGATAGCTTTTGGAACAATAAACAGACCCGGTTTCAGGAACCGACAAAGTGAAGAGTGCAGTTTTAGCTTGAACTGCTGAAACATGGGTGAATTCATCAATACCGTAGCTGATTTTTCCCTCCATCTGTGTTTGGGATACGTAGATTGCATAACCAGAGCAATCAAGCATAGGACCAACTTGAATCACAACATTCTCTGCATTTATTCTTGAGAATTTCATAAGAGAACCAGTTGGTGAAAATGAGCATAAGAATCCATCCAATGAACCAATAGAGATACCCATCCTAACACAGAAAAATATATAAATCATTAGCTCTGGACAAACACCACTCGTATGACTGCAAAAGTTATAAATTGACCCATGAACTTAAAAAAATGGGGGTAATGGGAAATTGGGGCAAGTGAATTCTTCTCATGCATGGACTGCACAAATGGACAAGTGTCTATGTTATAATCATAAACCCAAATGGAGGGCCTAATCCCAAAATACTAGCCTATTAGAATGAAAAGCCCCTTGAACTTATAAACTCTATTCCACTTGTGAGGATCCTTAATGTGGGTCTCATAAGAACACCAACCCCCCTTGAGAGCTGACATCCCAGTGGCTTCCTACCATGGCACTTCACTTGCCCTCCTGCCGGTCAGAATCCTCCATAAGTAACCCTCTCTATGAATATCAGGCTCTCAATAAAAGCACCATTTTTATGATCATAAGCCCAAAGGAAGAGCTCAATATCACCTACTGAAGGGAGAGCCATTTGAAATTATAAACTAATCTCCACTTGTGAGGCTCCCCAATGTGAAATCATATCAATCTATTGAGACTAAACATCTGACTATCTGAGGTTAGACCATCATAGAATAATAGTAAATTATTAGACATAAGAATATGCAAGTAAACTGTAAGTCTTGTCAGATCCTGCCCTACCGAACCACATGATGAGTTGCAAAAGGGAACCATGGAAAGTGATGGATAATGGAAACAGAGTTTCACTAAGAAAAAAATTACTGGTGATGGCTTTATGTGCCCATAAAAATTCAAAAATGGAAATTTAAGATGGGTAATCATTTACTTCATAGAGAGAAATTCTCATTTCTCTACAAAGTCTCCGCAGGTATTTGTTAAGACTTAAACCAGGTCTTTACTAATTGAACGACCCATGTAGGATGAAAACAATTTACAACAAAATGATGATTTCAAATGTTCATATTGCGTGATCTCAAGATACCCTTTTATTTCTCATCAAAATACTATACAAACCTTGTTAATGTTGGTTTTGGTCTCACTTAATGCAGTTGATTAGTCATGTTATTGACATGACAAGTTACTTTGAAGTGTAAAATGACAGCAACAAGATAAGCCTCGCTGATACTGGTCAAGTTCTTAAATTGGGGGAAGGCAAAAGGCTTACCATTAGAATCAACTACAGGTGCACTGTCTGCTTTGCTCAATGGCCCGATGTTATTCTGCCACAAGATATTACCTGGAAAGACATCAAGGGCCAACACAAGAGCCTTCACTGCAGAAGTTACATAAAGATGACCATTGTTTCCTGGGGTGATTGGAACATTTTATCTAATGAACTAAAATCCTGTATTCATTTAAATCGATGGCTGCGAACTGACAAACAATATAGTTCTCCTTCTGTGTTTGAGATCTGAAATTCAGAAGCATAGAAGTAAAAGAAGAAGAACAAAAAAACCATCACACATTCAGTTAGTCATTATAATGATGCACAGAAACAAGAAATTCGCTTGCAAAGTTTTAAGAACACAGTTAGCAGTATCAAGTAGGAGAAATTCCATGGTTATATATATATATATATGCTTCACATCTTTAGTAGAGATATAAGTTTTTTCAGGAGTGAGTATAATAGGGAGTATTTACAAATTTTATGCACACTAAATCTAGCTAAAAATATATCTGAAGTTAGGAGTTTGAGTAACTTTGAATGACTTTGTAACTAGCATCACTTTCCCTTATAGGCTTCGGGTTAGTTCAGCCCAATAAGATATATTACAAAAATATTCTTGTCCACCAAAACATCTTTCTTGAAAAATCACCCATTAATCTGACTTCTTTCAAGTTAAAATTACTCTAAAATGAATATATAAGAACGTACATGAGACTGATTTGGTCCTTTTCCTTTACTCTTCTTTCTTATCTATCTCTCACTGATTTCACTTATTCTACCTGCCATGCTTGTAAATGGTCCAAATCCTCCATTCAATACATACGATGCTTCTCAAACTGCCAGAGTGATAGAATATCTATGTTAAAAGAATATTTTAAGTTTATTATTTCTATGTTAGTTGACTTTCCTTAGTGATGATGAAGTATTTTAGCAAGTACTTTGGTTTAAGTTTATTATTTCTATGAAGTTAGCCTTTCTTAGTAATTAGGTATTATAGCAAGTGGGAATATTTTATTTTATTTTGTAAGTGGTCAAATGGGATAAGGCTTGTTGTTGTTGTTGTTGTATTTTGTAAGTGGTCACATGCAAGTTGTCATTTGCAAGTTGATGAGTTATGTTTTTGAGATAGAAAGTTCCTTCTATAAATAGCTTGATGGCATTCACTTGTAATCAAACTTGGATGAAATGAAATATTTTGCTATGGTTTAGCTATTCTCTATCTTCTCAAGTTCTTCCCATTTCCCCTCTCCTTCTAGTCTTACCGCTCCCAGTCCCTTCATCTCTCTGCCTAATCCCCATTTTGTTCTCTCTCCCTTTCTTTTCCCCCCTCAAATTCTGTTCTGTATACCTTCCCCCTCCTCTGTTTCTAAATCATTCCTCCCTAAAAATCCTCTTTTCCCATTAGAACAAGTGTGTGTTTTGTATCACACAGTTTAGAAACAAAAAATGCAGTAAACTAAGGAACGGAAAAACCTTACATATATACTAGCCTCACATTGATCAAGCACTGGAACTGACGTGAAAATATAATTTGTCAGATTTTTGCGGCATCCCTGACGGTAGCCAGATTGTTTAAGCATAGGTCCTACACTCCAACGTAAGCGTCCATGGGACTGATATGCAAAGAGTCCATGATCCTTAAGATTGATGAACACGGTGGAACTTAAAGTGCTCACCGAAAGTCCAATGATTTGAACTGCTTCCTGTTGATTTGTCTCAGGGCCAAAGAAAACTAGTGCCTCAGGGTCAGAAATTCCATGGTTTCCAAATTTAATCTCCAGCACTCTGTTCTCTGCAACCAAATATGCTTTACATGAGTTAGAATCCTTTGGAAATTTCAATTGCTTCTGATAAGTTTGTAATACAGAATTTTCATGCTTCTTAAATATCTGTATAAAATGCTTATGTTTATTATGTAACCATCATATAAGTAAAAAATTAAATACCCAAATCAAAAAAACAAAGATTTGATAGTGAAAGTTTTCGGGCGTACTTGAAATGGTCTCTTATCTACTAAGATACCCACATGTAACTGGAGCACCTTGTATGGACTTTGGCACATTCACATAGCAAATGCACCCACAAAGGAAGAGCACCGATGAACAGAAAATGGAAGGAGAATAGAGGAGGAGAAAAAGAAGAGCACACTCCTTTTCATTTGCTGCTGGAAAAAAGAACTACACACCCGAGAGTCTGAAACTGATTTCCACCCGTTGTTTCTTCTGTACATGTGTATCCTATGGGAGGAGTGGGATACCTGTAACTTCTCCCTCTCTCATTTTTCTTCATTCAAAAATATAACCGTTCCTTCCATCTTCAATCCTCATCGACCTGGGCCTAATCCACCAAGGGTGGACTGGTCTATTTTCTAACATCTCCCACTCACACTTGGTGGATTAGATGTCGTGGGTCCAATCTTATTCTCTTTCTTCTTTCATACTAGGTGTTTTGCAGTGACCGCATAGGCATGACGTCTTCATTCGGGCGTTTATACTAGAAATCCCTTTTACAGAGACTAGTACAAAGCAACCTTTAGTACAGCTCGATCAAAATAAGTTATAATGCCTTAAATGTCCTAGATTTACCCATATGCACTTTTTCTATGGCTAATCTAATCCCTCTTGAGTTAGCATATAACTCAGATAGCCTCTACTTATACATAGTATCCACACTTATGAAATTAACAAAATAATATCACAAGGGACTAGTTACAAACACTAGCATGGATATGTATATTCTGGCAATCTTTCTTTCACCTATATATCATTTTGATATGAATCAACCATTTTCCTAATATAATACCTTTGGTTCATATATAATTTAACCATAGGACATATACTAAAGTAGCAATCATTGAAATATACCTTCATAATACTATTAAAGTCAAAGGGCATTATCGAAAGGATGATACCTTTCTGAAACTCACACAATAAAGTAGGGATTGATTCACTTGCTTTCTATTTGCGGTTCTTTAACACATGTGGTATAAATCATATATTACGGTGCTCCTCTTATCCTTAAAGAGTGTACGTCATTTTGATTTTATTAATCACACCGTACAAACTTAAGTCTAGACACTCATAGTATATAAACCCAAAACTCTTCAATTATATTAATGTAATATTACATCAATTTTGAAGAATTTGTTATCTGGCAATAGGTTTCATGGATGTAGGTATCCATAGTTTAATCTATACCCTTACTCATGGATCTCATCTCAACTTACTGTACTTTTTAAGCCAAGGCGATATTTATTGTGTTTCTTCTTTACCATATTAGCACTCTTGCTCCTTTACTAGTGAACACATATCTCATCTTTGAATGTTTCTCTAGTATCAAAGGCAGTTGCTTGTGTGAGAGAGCTACCATTTTCAACCTATACGACATACCATACATTGTATACTTTTACCTATACATATAAGTAATAATAAATAACATGATATCATTAATAAAAACAAAAGTATTACATACAATCTGTAACTTTACATTTTTCGCATGCTAATGACTTTTACATGTTTCTTGAATGTTTCTTTATCTATTAGCTTAGTCAGGGGATTTACAACCATACATTTGGTTGAAATGTATTGTACAGTTACAATTTTTTGTGCTATATAATCCCTCACAAAGTTATACTTTATGTCAATGTGTTTGGTCTTGCTATGATACTTAGGGTCTTTGGTGTAAGCTATAGTTGCAGTATTGTCATAGTGTATCAATACCAGATTGATACTCCCATTCTCAAATCCTAGGTGTTCGATAAATCTCTTCAACCAAACAGCATATTGCACTGCTGCAGTGCATGCCACAAACTCAGCTTCCATATAATGTAAAGCAATCCATGTCTACTTCTTGCTACTCTAACATATGGCACTGTTGTTAAACAAGAAGGTGTATCCTGAAGTCGATCTTCATTATTCTTCATCACCACCTACATTAGCATTGGAATATTCGATTAAGCGCAAATTGCTTCATTGATAACACAATGCATAGTCAGTTGTGCCATTTAAGTATCTAAAAATCTTCTTTACTGCTTTCCAGTATTATTCACCGGGGTTGGACTGGAATCTGCTAACCAGCCCTATGGCATAACAAAAATCTGGTCTTGTACACATCATTACGTACATCAGGCTACCAACGGCACTAGCATATGGAACTCTTTGCATTTGCTTTTTGTCTAATTCAGTTTTAGGACACATGTCTAAACTCAAGGCCACTCCAGTGGCCATAGGGATATCCATGGGATTGTAGTCACTCATATTGAATCGCTCAAGTATCTTCTTGATATAATTCTTTTGTGAAAGAGTGAGGATTCTCTTAGAACGATTCTTTCGGATATTGACTCCAAGTATGTATTCTACTTATCTCATATCTTTTATCTTAAAATTTAATGAAAAACATTCTTTAATAGCTATCACCGAGTCAAGAATATTTCCAGCTAAGAGTATTTAAAGAAAGGGGTTCGATAGGGAATAAAGTTTCTGAGTACAGTCTAGAATTATATATTACTTATGGTTTCTCTTGTGGAACTTCCTCCATCAACTCCTCTGGGTTTTTTTAAAAAGTTCATCAAGATCTTGTATTGGATCCTCCTCAAATTCTCCCTCGGGGTCCTCTTGAAGGTTTTCCTCTAGGTTATTGACATCATCCAAGAATGAGATGTTATTATTTAAAGTATATTCCAGAGATTCATGCTAGATGAAGTCATTTTAACCAAATAATAAAAAATATTAATTATCATAATTTTTTAGAATTTTTACACACTAAAAAATCAAAAAATACATTAAATATTCATAAATAGGTCTAGAATTGCCCTTAAAATTAGATAAATTATATATCAAAATAAAGATATTGATTTTAGATATTTTTAGGAATAAATTGCACCTCAATCGGAGGTCACACGCTCCCTCACGCACCCTAAGAAGAAAAAATTCAAAAAAAAAAATAAAAAAAATGAATAAAATCCACTCTTGCCCTCTGGCACATGTATTATACGCGCCAGTCTGGTGCTGTAACGTGGCCACTGCCACATATCAGTCACCAGATTTTTCTCCTTTTTTAATTCAATTTTCTTTCTAAATTCAAATTTTTTTATAAGTTCGGGTTGGATGTAGTGATCTGACATGGCACATAACCCCTACTGGCAGAAAACAAAAAAAGAACATTTTATTTTTTGAACTAGGCTTCTGATAGCCCATTTTTTTCCATTGTTGGACTAGGCTGGACGCAGCCAAGTTCGCAGAAACATTACTTATCTAATTTTTGTTAAGGCATCAAAACAATGCCATCTTGGGATGATCAAAACTGTGCATTTTGATCATCCCTGACCTCCAACCTGGTCCCACAGACCCGACTAAAAAATGGGTTGGGTCGCTATTCTTGGTGTCATTTTCTTTATTTTTTCGTGTTCTGACTAATTTTAAGGCGGAGGACCTCTATTTCTAACGACTCAATTTCAAAAATGAAAGCTCTATATTACGTGGACGTTGAATATGCTTCTGTTTATGGTTTAAATGCATGCTCTATGTTTCTTGGCATATAACAAATGTTTTTGGACATAAATAGAGGCAATAACAACATGCTACAAAGAAAACAGAAAATCATAGAATGTATACAGAAGCACAGAACTTGGCTCTGATACTACTAATGGATCTTGGGCATACCTGAGATAGTCTCTAATCTACTGAGATACCCACACATAAATGGAGTACTTTGTATGGACTCTGGCACATTCACACAGCAAATGCACCCACAAAGGAAGAGCATCGATGAACAAAAAATGAAAGGAGAACAGGGGAGGAGAAAAAGAAGAGCACACTCCTTTTCCTTTGCTGCTGGAAAAAGAACTACACACCCAAGAGTTTGAAACTGATTTTCACTCGTTGTGTTCTTCTATATGTGTGTATCTTATGGGAGGAGTATGATACTTGTAACTTCCCACTCCCTCATTTTTCTCTATTAAAAAATATAACCATTCCATCTATCTTCACTCCTCATGGACCTAGGCCTAATCCACCAAGGGTCAATTGGCCCATTTTCTAACAGATAGGTAGAGAAGTGCACAGAAAAACATAAGAGAATTGGAATACTCCTTTGGTCACCTTCAGCTTGTTTTATATAAACTAAGAAAAACTTTAAATTTCATTAACTCTGTCTTAAACTTCAATAACTTTTTAACTTTATCTTCATTTAATATATATTATACCTATGAGAATAAAGTCAGTATAACACTAAATAAAGGATAAAATTGTATTCATATAAAAAAGTTAATGATATACTCCTTTGGTTATTAATATATATGACATAAGTAGGGAATTGATTATAGTCATAAATATAGGACATATTTTCTATATTTATGAATTTTTCCCTAATCACCCCTCTTAATACTCCTCAACAATAATCAAGTAAGAGAGTAAGTGAGTTAAAAAATATTGTTAGGGTGCTTTAAAAAAATATGTTACATTAACTAATTTAACTAATTTCTTTATTAAATATATCATATATTAAAGACATGAGGAGTAACTTATCACTAAGATAAAAAAAGTATCTCTCTCTACTCTATAAATAGGACTAGAGGAGTACATGACAATATATATATATATATATATATATATATATATATGAAATAAACACAAAATCATATAAAACAAACATATCATCGAGCGGGTTGCAAATATTAGCGAGGCCGCCATGGAAACCACAAGGAATAGCGAGCGCACCATGGAAGAGTGTGAACTATTGGGTTTGAAGAAATGATCGCGAACTGTAAATATGGTGGTAATAATAGTGTAACCGTTACCTCACACTGTAATACGCATAAAAAGTTTTAATTAATTATTGTATTAATGTATATTAGGTAAATTATTACTCTCGTATTTCAACATGGTTAAATTGTAATTCTTTTTTTTTTTTGTTGGGGTAAAGATATGCATGCACTTCCCATCGCTTAAAGTTTGATTATAAACAACTTTTTTTAAAGATCAAAATAATTTTTCTGATCATATTTCTTTTGGCTTTAAAATTACGAATTTATTTATTTTCAATTTAAAAAATATTTTATATGGGCCAACAAAGGAGGGAACTTGATATCTTATTTCTTACATAGTCAAACACACGCTTAACTTCTTAAAGATTAGGCTAAAACTGATATTCTTTAAATTCTTACTTTAATGTTTAAAAAATTATAAATGTATGTGGAATTTTTGTATATTAACTATATGATTTTATTTTTGATATGTATTCGTGCATTGATTGTCCGTCCAACAAGCATATTTCATATGTTACAATAGCCTACATTTGACAAAGTTATTCGAGCCTAACAAGTAGTATCAGAAGGACTAACGGTATTAGAATATCCCACAAATCAAAGATTTCCCTTTTTGGGATCATTTACTATAAGAAAAGACATATTTTACCTCTTCCCTTCTCGTTTGTTTTCTAAATCAGAGAAAAATGTAACTTCTCTCTGGAGAAAGTAAAAGATGAGAAAGTAAGGCCAATTATCACCTATTTTATTGAAACAGACAAAAATAGCTAGCCTATTCTCGTCTTGTATATGGAAACTTGTCAAGTTACAGTATGAAGGGACTGATACAGATGTGTTGTTCCCATAGATGAAGTTATAAAACTAGTCCAAGCAAATGGATCTTTTATGTTTGGCCTAAAAGACTTGTTTGCGAGATGACGATACCTTCAATGGTAGAAAATCCTTGCCATTATGTGAATTTTCTTTATCATACTACTTACAAGACTTATCTATTATTTTACGTTTGATTAGGGCCCTAAAGATTCTAAAACAATTTCTTGCTTGGAACGACTACATGAGTTTTGTAGAAAAGTTAACAAGATCAACTTAAACATGCCTTTAGGGATTGTGGGTGAAGAAAAGTCATACTTATTTACAACTGACAATAAAGATATGAGGGAGTTTTTATATATGAAGGATTTAGACATATCATGGGTTCAGTTAGCAATCAGGTAAGTTTTCTTTAGTTTTTAACTTCTGTACACTGATTTTTAGCTTCTATATATTCACTAATTCTTGTCTCATTTCAATTCAATGATAGCTATTTCCACAACATATGTACCTCAATGAGGAAAAGTCACTTATATCGATTTTTATGCCCTACGACTGTACAGAAGAAATACAACCAGGATGAGATATGTTGACAACACAATTGAAGACACCAAATTACCTTGTTATTTAGCACCAATTTCTGAAGGGCAAGTAGCTTAATTATATATTTATACATATTTAGATGGCTAATAATTATTTGGTCATCCAACACCGTTTAAATCCCTTTATAGTATAAAAAATTTAGGTAAATTAGGTATCAATCTCCTACTAAAGTTAGAATACAGCTCTAGGATTCAGATAGCGCTTATTTATTATATGTACTAACTTTTATTAACCTATTGTCAATTTGTTACATATATCACATTGCTGCTTAGTTTCTACTAAAGAAACTTTAAATTTCTCTTTTAATTAAACACTTTTCACATCTGTTTTAAGGAAACATAAGTAAAAAGTGGCCTCACTTTTCACTTCTGTTCTAGGAAAATAGAAATGAGAAGTGGCTATTTTTCACATGAAATATGGCACTTTTCACGTCTCTTACAAGAACATAAGTGAAAAGGCTACTTTTCACGTTTGTTTTTAAACAGACGAGAAAAGGGCCATGCACATTTTACGTCTGTTCAAAACAGACGTGAAAAGCGGCCTACTTGTTACGTCTTTTGTAGCGGTAAAAAGTGTAAGCAGTAGTAGTGATTGAACCCTATTAACATACTATATTACTTTGCCCTATAATGTCTCTTAACACTAATGATCTGTTGCGTGTGTTACTTGTAAGAATTGATAAAACGGATTAAACTCTTGAACTGAATCCATTTTATCACAAAATAGGGCGGATTCAGGCTAACTTTTTGTGATAGGTTGTATAACTTGTCCCACCTAGCCCACTAACTTGCTTTTTTTAAAAAAAAAAATTGTTAATATTATTATTTATTTTATTCAAATATTACTTTAAATATTTTTATTATCAAATATTAGTAAAGATATTTATTTATTTGTTGATATATGTTAACATATTATAATTTATTAATATTATATTAATGTTTATTTAAATTTATAGTTATAAAATATAAATTTTTTTATAAAAAATAAGAATTTTTAAGAGTATAAACAATTTTTTTATTATAATAATATGATATTAGAAATTTTTTATTAGTATTTTAAAATTTTAAAAATATTAAAAAAAAAGTAAGTTAATTTCGTTTTATAGTAGGATGCACAATTCACCCTTGTTTAATCTATAGATTATGACAAGTTGACCCGCAACTCATAAACTAATCCGTTTTCCCTCCTGTAGTTGGGAAGTTTTGTCATTATATTCGGGAATAAAATTGGCCCTGCCCTATTGATCTAGAGTAGCGAGCTAATGCTCCATTAAATATCTTTAAATTTCGAGTTCCATTTGGAGACCTATATTATAAGCGACAACTATAAACTTTGATATCTAAGTCATTCTATCCTTTGCCAACAGAGCAAGAAAAGTCTAAGGAAAAATAAAAATAAAATCTTTAATCAGTCGTAATCACATTCGCACGTTTCATAAGAGTCCAAGACGCATGCAAATTGCGGGTAGTATTTTTTACTCTAATGAATAGTCTACCGAGGAATCTTTTAGCCCACTCATATCAATCTCATTGGTAGTTTGGTACACCGTCCTCCTCCATTATTCCCTCCTTTCTTCTGATATTTTTCGCTTGAATCTCGGTATTCCGCATTTCTCTCTTCCTCTCTGGATTTTTGGTATTCCTTAAATACAGACAAAATATCTCGGAGATTGTCTCCCTTTCATTTCAAGGGAGATTTGGGTTGTTGACCATTTGCAGAACTGGGTCCTGTAGAACTTTGAATTTCGATTTATATCTTGTCTCGTCTCAGTTCTTGCAAATAAATTTGGGTTATTTCTAATTGTTTTGTTCAAGAGATCAACCTCCTGTGAACAACCGTCGTTTATCAGGTTTGGTTGACTGAATTGCATTGTTCTACCCTCTAAGAAACCCCTGTTTGTTTGTTTTTTCCACCTAAAATTTGCCTATGTTTTATAGTACAGGGTTACCTCGCAGGAGTTGATATCTTGATTGGAGAATTAATCCATATCTGAAAATGACTATCGGAAATCTTAAAACCAGGACAGAGAAGAAACATTCGCGAAAGGGCAAAGCAGATGTTAATGAAAACGAACCCCTGTTACCTAAAACTCAGGATGCTGATGTTGGATTTGACGGTTTTAATGGGGCTTCATTTTCTGGGGCTGTCTTTAACTTGTCTACCACAATTATTGGTGCTGGGATCATGGCTTTGCCTGCTACCTTGAAGGAGTTGGGAATGGTGCCTGGGATTCTCTCTATCATCTTCATGGCTTTGTTGACAGAGAAGTCTATTGAGTTCTTGGTCAGGTTTACCCGGGCAGGAAACTCTGTTTCTTATGGAGGTTTAATGGGGGATTCCTTCGGAAATTGTGGAAAAGCTCTGGTCCAAATATGTGTAATAATCAACAACTTAGGTGTGCTCATTGTTTACATGATTATAATTGGTAAGATCATCTGAGTCTCTGACATATATATATATATATGGCTGAGTATCTGCTCATTTTTCTATATGTTTACATATTACTCGGTTCTCAGCTAGAACTACTGCTTTGTTTTATAATCGAAGTTATTGATTATTGTTTTTTTTTATAATAAAGGTGATGTGCTTTCTGGAACATCATCAAGCGGAGATCACCATCAGGGAATCCTAGAAGGATGGTTTGGTGTCCATTGGTGGACTGGGCGGACATTTGTTGTTCTTTTTACAACTCTGGCTATATTTGTACCTCTAGCAAGCTTAAAGCGAATTGGTTAGTGAGTTCTTTTCCTTAAACAAATATTTAGGCAGTGAAACTCTTTTTGCATGAACAACATCTATGAAAAATTACCGACCATTGAATGAGAAGCATGAGATCTGACCACCTCCATTTCACAAGTTCTAACAAGAAGGATTAGTCTCTGCTGGAAGTCTTGAGTTAGTCTTGAGTTTTGAGATGAGTTAAGTGCTCCCAGTAGTTGCTTTCATTCATATTCTGAAAAGGTTAACTTATGACTGGAGAATGGAAATTAAGGTTACTAGAGAAAAAATTGTAAAAGGAAAATTTGCAACATGTTCTGTTGTATATTTTGAATCACATATAACAATATTTGGTAGATATGTATTATGGTTTTAGGAGCATTCTATTACTTTGAACCTCCATACTGGTTCATGCATTTCACTTGCAGCATATTAAAGCCTTTTATTATTTGTATGTTATGTGATGAAAAGAGATCTTATTATAATATATTTGCCTCATATTTGATGATGAAATCATTGAGTCTTACTTGCTCTAATGGTTGCAGATTCATTGAGATTCACATCTGCACTATCAGTTGCACTGGCAGTTGTTTTTCTTGTCATTGCTGTGGGAATTTCAGTCGTCAAGATTATAAGTGGAGGCATAGAGATGCCCAAACTCTTTCCCGTCGTTACTGATTTTATGTCATTTGTCAAGCTGTTCACCGTGGCTCCCGTGCTTGTGACTGCCTATATCTGCCATTACAATGGTAAGGTAGTTTTTCATACCTCAGTGCATGTTCTGATTGTTATAATATGGGCAACTAATTTATGTGGATATATGTCGGTTGTTTTTTTGTTTGAAAATTGCAGAGGAGTCAATCAAACAATTTGTCTCTTAAACCTTGGGTCCTGATCCCGCCCAGTGAAATGATAAATTAAATCACGTAAACTGTGTTAGAGCTGATGATAAGTGTCAAATGTTGGCAGGATGAGTTAGTTTTCAGGTTATTAATTTGATTCATACATTCCTCCTATTAACCTTGAGTCAGATAAAACAGTTAATATTTGTCACCCAAGTTGTCATATGTTTTATTCTGTTAGTAACATGATTAGTGCAAGTATTGCCCTTTCATCTTATCCTTGCTTGCTTGAAGTGGGGCTGGAAATTCCTGACCAATGCCACAAGTATCACTAAAAAAATGCTTCTTGTTACCTAGTTTATTACGTTGGAGCATGACATTATTGTTACTCTCAGCTTTCAGGGTTTACCCGTTTGCACTATCAATTTGCAGACCAATATCTATTAACTTGACAATAATTGATTTGTGTGGATGCTTTATTTGCAGTTAACAACATAAATAATGAACTTGAAGACTCCAGTCAGATGCAAGGGGTTGTACGTTCTTCCCTTCTTTTATGCTCTTCGGTGTACTTAATGACAAGCTTCTTTGGGTTCCTCCTTTTTGGCGAAGGAACTCTTGACGACGTGCTTGCCAACTTCGATACTGATCTTGGAATTCCTTTCGGTTCTATACTTAATGATGCTGTACGTTTGAGCTATGCCGCACACCTCATGCTTGTATTTCCGGTTGTCTTTTTTCCACTACGAGTCAATGTAGATGGTCTTATCTTTCCTTCATCAAGGCCGCTGATTTTGGATAACTTCAGATTTGCGTCAATGACTATTGGCCTCATCTCTCTTATCTTCCTCGGGGCAAATTTCATACCCAGTATTTGGGATGCATTCCAGTTCACTGGAGCAACAGCTTCTGTCTGTGTAGGATTTGTATTTCCAGCTGCCATCACTCTCAGGTCAGTTTTGACTCTATTCAATGGATCCTGGCAATTCAAAGATGAAGATGGTTCATGAATCTAGTTTTTGAATTTGGATCTTTTAGAAGTTTGGAAAGAAATTCTCTTTACTAAGTTATAAATAGAGATAAACATAGAGAGGGAGGAACGTCCACTCCAGTGGATCCCATTTGGATTACTCTCAATTTTCCCCCATAAATATCTCCATTTTTCTATATATATATGTAAGATATGCTGTCTCTGTATCTCAAGTTGGTCCTATGTGGAACCCAGAGAGGATATAATGAACCAGGGAAGATAAAGATTAGTCTGATTTTATGACATGCTAAGAGTATTTTGAAGTTTCAACTATTTGTCTTCATCCATGTAACATATAAGAAAAAGTTAATGGAGGAATAGAGATATTGCCAATGGCCTTGTAGCTTAGTGGCATAAAAACTCTATTGTAAGTGAGAGGTCAAGTATTCGATCTTGCTCGTAACCTTGGGCAGATAGTGTCTGCCCTTTAATCCAAAAAGAATATATTAACGAAAGTAATGGAAAGGGCAATCTTTACAACGTCAAAAGGCTATAATACAGGCATGTCATGATAGAACTGAGTTCCCTTGATGTTTTTGCTTCTGACTATGTATTCCTTTCTATGCAGGGACCAATACAACATAGCTACTAAAACAGACAAGATTTTGTCTGTCATTATGATTGTCCTTGCAGTCTTCTCAAATCTAGTGGCTATTTACAGTGATGCCTACGCCTTGATAAAGAGGAACAAACCAGCACTTGCATGACCACAATCTCTCGTGTGACTTCTGCAGAAGAAGCCCACTGTTGAAGTATGATCATCATCATCATCATCATTCTTGGATTATTTGAACAGGGCAGGCCAATTAGAAGACAAGATTCTGGTAAGCACAATTAAGGGTTTCCCTTTAAACTGTAAAATATGCCGACTTCTCATATATATATATAGACACACACACCAAAGTCGTATATAGTTCAGAAAATGATGGTTTGCTGAAGGTTTCATGGGTTCTTTAATTGATAAATCTGCTTCACAATTGGAAGCCTGCTTGTCCTTCAAGCTCCTTTATATAATGTTGTAGTTTCTGGTTGAGAAGGTTGCTTGTTGGATTTTTCTTTACAAATGCAATCAATGTTTGTAAACAAATGTATTGTATGTTTTTGGTGGTATTTGTACAATTTTTGGACAAAGCATTTGTATATCTATTAATTGTTGCTTGTAAGGAAACTTTTGCTTGGGTGAATTATAAATTTTAAGTTGACTTTTTTGTTTTTATTTTTTATGTTGGTTATATGTACAAATATATATTGGTTAATAATATATATAATATAAAATAATAACATTTCAATTTTTTTATTGTTAGGTAAAGTTAATTCATAGATTCTTATAGTTTATCTCAATTTTAAATTAGGTCTCTTTAGTTTGTTTTGTTTGAATCGAGCTCCTATTATTTGATCCATGATTTTAATTTAGACTTTATGAAGTTTCATTTATAGATTTACATGGATATTAAAATGGTGCTCAATAAAATGAAGAAAATTTTATAAAGGCTATGAAATTATATAAATTAAAATTAATATATTTTACAGTTAATAATGATTATCTATAATTAATTAAAGGTTGAATTCAAATAAAATAAACTACATGTCAACTATAAGGATATGTGGATCAATTTTCCCTTATTATGAATTATTCTTAAGGAAAATTAGTTGAAGATTGGTTGTAATGGTGTTCTTAAATAAATTTTAGATATTTTTAGACCATTTCTAGTAGCAAAGTAGTTCCTTTGCACACGGGAGGTGGACGATTCGATATCAGGGTTAGTTTGGCTTCCTTTTCAACTATAGGAAAAAAGATGATTAAAAGGAATAATTTTTATATTAAGGATAGGAGATAGTTTAAAAAAATTATATTTATTCAACTAAGTGGCTATATTTTGAAAAGAAACGAAGTTTTCATATGAATTATGTATAGAATACAACCATCAAGAAATGAAGCAAATAAAGCAAGAGCTAAGGTGTTCATGGAATGGGTCAGGACTAAGATAATTTCGTCTCGTGTCTCATCCCAATATAGTACACGGGATACATTTTGCGTCTCGTGCCCTGTCCTGTCCCGAATTTATCCCGATTCCATCAAGACCGGGACGGGACGGGAATTCCCGACCCTATTTTTTTTAAAAAAAAATATTATAATAAAATTATCTCAATAAATTATTCCATATAAAATACCACGGCAACTTCCTCTAAATACCAACATTATTCCCTAATATAAAATAATAATTTATCTAGATAAGAGGAAAAAATAATAGTAAAGAAGAATAACAATATCTATATAAGAATATTTGTAAGTAAAACTAAATATATAAAAATATCTGTATGAGAGTAACGACTGGCGATACCTGTGATCGTGAACAAATAAAGCGTAAGAGAAGAGAGACGGAGAGCCTGAGATGAGTGGACAGAGTGAGAAAGATAAGAGAATATAATATATTTTTTTATATAAAAAAAATTGGGGTCAGAACAGAACTGGAGTCTCGAGGGTCAGGCCGAGACCCGTCCCGTCCTAACCCTTCTCTCTGTCTTATTCCGATGGATTCCTGTCTCAATCCTTCTCAAAATAGGATGAACTTGTCCCAAAATCATTGGGACCTAGTCGGGACACTCAGGATAGGACAATCTTAGACACCCGTAGCAAGAGCTATAAAAACTAACAAACACTTCCACATCCACACTTCAAAAGTTATTGAAGCACAACTCATGAATCACGAACCTTTTATATGTATATATATATATATATATATCAGAAATTAAATTGTGGTATTATTTGGTTTAACAAGGATGCCAATGGAATCAAGGTAGTACCCAGCACTTCCAAAGAACCCAATTGCTGCAATATTGTTTATAGTGATAAAAAAACAAGTGACAGAAATGGTTCCAAATGATCCATATATGTAGCCAAATTTGTAGTAAAAGACAGCGATGTGCTCTCCATATGTCCCCTTTATGGATATTAGGTGTTCAGAAGGCCAGTTAATATCAATCTATAAATAATTTAAACACATGTAAACCAAAAATATATTTTAGTTAAATGTTTATACATTAATCATAATAAACACTTGATTTATTTTATTTAATAAATACTCCTATAACTTTAATATAAGAGTTATTTGAGTTTTTTATATAGTTTAAAAAAATTAAATAAATCAATTAATTATAATTAATATAAAAATTAATTAACTAATTTAAATAGATTAAAAAATTTATAATATAAATTTTTTTAGAGTTTATATTAAATAATAATTAATTAATTTTTTTAATTTATCTAAAAAAAATAATCCATTTTTATATCAAACAACATAACAAGTCATATTATTTTTTTATATAAAAATCTTAAAAAATAATTAAATTTATTTACGATCTAAACAAATAAAGTACTTCTTCCTACTAACTACTAACTTATAAAAGGAGTGCGTCCAATTTGCCTTTCACCAGTGTCATTGGGGTTGTTGCCACTAAATGTTGGTGAAGCAAGATCGCTTATGTCCCGAAAAGATATGGATTTGATGTTTAACCCTACATTCATGATTATCTTGTCTACACCTCGATCTGTTGTATAACTCCATGAGTTGCCACCTGGGCCTCCCCATGGACCTATTAAAATACTTCCTACTGTGTCCCACGAAGGATTCATAAGTCATGAATAGGAATAGGACAATTTATTATATACTCCATGTATAGCACGCACAAGACTCACATTATATATTGGAAAAATTATTTAGAGGTCTTACTATTGTTAAATCCCAAAAGGCACGTGCGTATGAGATTTTTGAAAAAGGATATCCTTACCTTTATTACTTTTATTGATAAGTAATAAGAATTTTTCGTTGACAACTTAAAATAAGACATTTGATAAGTAGAATAGTTTTCAATGACAAATAAAGATTTGAATTGATAATAAGAGTTGTCAACGAATACTGTTGTCAAATATTTGACTTTATCAACAAGTTCCATTGAATTTGACAATAATTTAAATATTTTGTAAGACTTTTAAATAATAAATTGTCTTTCATTAGATGTGAGAGTAATTTTCCCTAAGTTCTATCCCATTATAAGTGGGGTCAGCATTACTCATGTTACAATCATTTTCTATGAAAAGAAATTTACCGGTGGCGTCAAGGTAGAAACCGGTTTCACATTGACGCCAATTGCGCCGAGGTAGTAACCTCACCTTCCATAAGTTCCATAAGGTTCATATGTGTTACGATTGGTTATGAATGTGAGTGATGTTATCACTTGGAATCCGTAATAATCTCCATATGTCCCACTTATGGACGTGAGATGCCCTCTATTCTCATCAATTTCAACCTACACATCATCATGAAAATGAATATATGTTGGCTAAATAAAGAGGATTTAGAAAAGAGAAATGATAGTAATCAATTTGATTTGTTAGCTTAAGTATACAAATCATGGAACCAGTTAAGATGACCAGCCAAAGCTCATCATCTAAATTTAATTTTTAGGTTCAGATATAAATTTATTCTAATAATTTTTCTTTAAAAAAAAAGTTACCATAGAAAATTTTGTAGATTCAATATTGCCCTAAAAATTTCAAAACATACTATATTGCCTTACTTCGTTAGAAAATTAATATTGACAATTAATATTTTAACAATAAGAGGCAATATTTACTCCATTTTAACGGTAAGAGACAATTAATATTTTAATACTTTTTAGACAATCTTAAATCTAAGAAAATTTTTGAGGTAATATAAATAAGAGATTATTTTTATGTTATATTATATATTAATTAAAATATTTATTAAACGTTAAAGATAAGAAAAAAAAATTAAATCTTGACCCAAACTGGTTTAGATGCGTACGCAATTAGCCAAACTGGTTTCCCATAACTTACACGACAAACTTACTATTATTTCTTTGTCGTCATTTTGATCCTCCCCACCAAATTTTCCATAGTAGTTCCCATCAGCATCTTTGAAAGCGAGGGACTTGATATTAGTGTCTTAATGAACAATGATTTCTTTTATCCAACTTCCCTCCTTAAAACTAAAATCGCCTCCACCTTTACCCCCCAATGGACCAAATGAAATGGTTCATAGTGAATTTACCTGCGCCAAAACCCAATAGTCATTTAGTTTATGATACTAATAAAAAAATCAAATATAATATTACATTATTTTAATTTTAATCTATGAAGTTTTAAATTGTGCGTTTTTGTTATTATTAATTTTATAAGGATTTAATTTGAGTTTAACAGTAATAACTTTTAATTAACCCGTTAAGGGACAATGACAAAAACTTATTAAAAATATAGGGATTGGATGAGTTTTGGTTTTAGTCCCTATATTTTTAAAGAGTTTTGGTTTTTAATCCTATATTTAATGACATTAGACGATATCAAATCCTTCTAAGATTATATAAACTAAAAACATCGATCACTAAAAAAAATGGTGACGACCTTTCATCGGCGACAGAATAAGTCACTGCAGAAAGTATTACTTTTCAATGGTGACACTTATTGTCACCACTAAAAGTAATACTTTCTACGGCGACTTCCTTTGTTGTAGCTGAAAGTAAGGCTTTTAGCAACGACATTATTTCGTCACCAAAGAAGGTTTGATTCAGCGGCAACTTTTATATTATCTCCACTAAAAGTTTACATACATTAATTTAAAGGGTCTAAAGCAACTATCCAATATATAGAATTAAATTATTGAATAATATCATTTTTAAATAATAAATAAATAAATTTGACATGTTATTATAGTAAGGAGAGATAATATAGTTAATAATATAATGTTTGTGAAAGATGGAGATGAAGTAGGATTATATGCATGAGATATATATTATAAATATGTATCAATGAGCATGAGAGTTAATATCTGTGTGTTGGAGATAATGTGAGGGAGGAGATAGAGACATGGAGATGTGTGTGAGAGAGAGATCAGGAGAAAGAATGAACGTAGAATACATATATACATCCAAATAAGAGTATTTTAAATAATATCTGCTGCTGCTGCATTTTAGATAACATCCAAACTTTTATAAAAATGATTGATAAGGTATTATTGAGTTTAAGAGTATTTTTCTCAAATAAAAAAGTGTAAGAAGTGATATTTGTGAGAAAGAATAAAGGAAAGAATAATGGTTAAAAATATTTTTGGGTTAAAAAAATTAAGGAAAAATCATAAAATTAGTATTTTGGGGGATTATAAAATTATGGAAGAGTTTATTTCATCAAAAGAGACCCAAATGATTTAATAGTTATTTTTGGGTAATTAAAGGCTTATTTTCTTAGAAAAATCAAGAAAAATAATTTGAAGTTATCATTAGTCCAAAAAATTTTATAAAAATTTTCTAATAAGTTCAAGAATATATTGGGAAAAATATATCATTATTTTATTAAGTGGATTATTAACTAAAAATTATTTGGTAAAAGTAAGACTTTCAGCGGTGACACTTTTTTGTCACCGCTGAAAGTTAGTTTTAGCGGCCACCTTTTGTGTCACCGTTGAAAGTTAGTTTCAGCGGCGACTTTTTTTTGTCACTGCTAAAGGTAATTAGTGTTTATTAGTTTAGGTTACATAGTTCAAAATGAAAGAGGGCTTAGGGTTCAGTTTCCCGTCTGTAAACTCTAAGGTCTTTCCTGTCGGCTGAAGCTCTCTCCTCCTTTTTGCCATATCTGCAACTGCAAGGTCGGTAGATAAAGTTGCTTTGCGACATTATTGAGTTCTCTCCTGTTTGCAACAGTTTTGCGACATTTCTGAAGCTCTCTCCTATCGACGGCTTTGCGACAATTTTGTGACATTTTTGAAGCTCTCTCATGTCAGCAATTTGTGACATTTATAAAGCTCTCTCATTGTGTAAGGGCTTGCATATCTGAATCCTTGGTTTTGATCAAGTCGCTTGGAAGCTTTTCAAAACCTCATATTTCCAAGTTAATTCCCTGTTGATTGCTGTAGCATGTCATTGTGCAAGGGCTTCCTATTTCTATTCGTAAATATTAATTGTTTTTGTAATTGGTTGAAGATATTTTTTCTTTTGTATTGTAACATTGTGTGTTCTAGTTCTTTTAAAAGCTATATTCATTGAGATGTGAAAATTGATGATTTTGAGTCACAAGATAGGCAGATACCCTCATATTGTCTTAAGTCTTAACCATCACATCCACGCTTAGCTTTAATGCTGGGCATTATATGGTAAGCAACTACTTAGGGAATTGTATCATATGGTAGTTAAGGCAGGGGACGGTAGAGGGATTTCTTATGGCCCTTAATGTTTAGATTAGACCCATGGAGTTGGAAGCTCAACAAAAAGGGATTTCTCGTTCAATTTGACTATTGCAGTCATTCAACTGTTTTTATCTCCAGTGATGATCCCCTTTTCTTTCAAATTTGAGGTCAAAATATTGTGCCATTTGCACCATGACCAACTGAAGGCAGTCTTCCATGTTTCTCAAATGATTAGAAAAGCAACAAGTCTATCTCTCTATTGTTGGGTATTTCTTGCTTTAAATGGTAGCTCTCTACAAGTGGTTTGGTTACTTGCAATCTTGGCAATGGTCATCACATGTTCTGTATTATATAAGGTTTTGATTGCAAGGTAATTCCACTTTCAATTATACCATCCCAGATCGTTCTTGGGTTGGAATTTTCTAAAAGTGCAGGTTGAGTCAAATACGTTCTATATAAGAACTTATATTATATAATAGAGAGATAGAGACTAAATAAAATGTATATTTTTTGTAGGATATGTCAGTATTAAAGAGAGCTCAGGTGGGAAAGGTCTTTCTCTGACATCTCATGATAACACAAATAGCCAAGGTACATGCTCTATACCTCAATCGAGACCTGTTATTTCACCTTGATCACTGCAACAGCAACTTGAGGAAATGCCTGCCAACTCTCCTCCTACTCCCCATACTCAAAATAGTAGTGCAAGTAAGTTTGCTTCAATTTTATAATAATTGATTTACGTCGCAAGTAACATTTAATTGTTCTAATTCAACATGAATGATAGGCTCTTCTACTGCAATCACCAAGAGTAGAGGAGTTTATAAGTTTATTAACGTGAATTTGAGGACTGCACAAGGAGCAAAGATTCAAGTTAACTTTTCAGATTCTATGTCAAGAGCAATTGGTTCAGAAGCAAGAGACTTTTCTAATTATTGTGGTTTAACACTTAGAACCACAGTCTCTTTTAGGAATAGTGGAGGTAACTGGAAGAATATTTTTAAAAAATATGGTCAGGATATGATTTTAAAAATAAATGTATTATTTGTCATATTTTAATACTTTTCTTAATTTATTTATATTATTATATAAAGTGTTTATATTTATTTGTTTCAGGATAAATTTAAACCTGTTGATGCAATTACTGAAGAAAAGTTTCATATAACTATATCAATTATTTTATAAAATGCATTCAGAAATTGGAAGACTAATATACACTCTCACTATAAAAAATATGAGACTGATGAGGATAGGTTGGATGATCCTCCTCAAACTATTAGTTTTCAAGATTGGGAGTGGTTATTAGTATATTTTAAGAGTGACATGTTTAAGGTACCTTATTATCCTTTTAACTAAATTATATTTTTTGTTTTAATAATTAAATTCTTATTAATTCCCAAATTTTGTTGTAGAATAAAAGTGTAAGAAACACGATAAACCGAGAAAAACTAATGACTAAACATACTTGTGGTTCTCGATTATTTGCAGAGATTGACTATTCTACAGTAAGTTCAATTTATCATTACTATAATTTAAGTTTTTAATCTTTTTTATTTTAAAATATATTATTTATTTTTTCTTGTATGTTATTCTTTTGTAGAGAGATCCAACTACTGGACAACCTATTCCTCCTAACCAATTGTGGGAGATAACGTATACTAGGAAGACATTAGATAGACAAGTAGTATAGCCTGACTCATACTCTGAGCAGATTCATGTATGCATTGTAGTTTTATATTTTATTTTGATTTAATTTTATTTTTAATATAATAGTTTCATATGTTTTCATTGTAGAGTCGTATGTACGAACTTTTTCAGCAATCAGATGAAGATTTAGAGAGTGATGCTCAAATGACGTATGATGAAGTATTAGCGACTGTTCTTGGGGAGAGGTTAGGGTATGTAAGAGGAAAACGGTATGGATCAGAACCTTCAAGGAAGAGAAATAGCCATCAATCTAGTGATAGTTAGTTGTACAAAGTGTCCGTGCCCAATTGCAAGTAGAGTTTGATAAAAAATTTCAAGAGAAAAGACAAAAAATAGAGGCAGAGCGTGCAAAGATGGAAGAAGAGCATGCAGCAGAGCGTGCAAAGATGGAAGAAGAGCGTTTGTAATTCGATAAAAGATTAATAGAATAAATGGAGCAAAGAATATAAGCTCAATTCGCTGCCTTAATGCAAAGAGGGCAACCACAGGCTCCTACTTCTTCTACTCCTAATATTGGTCCTTCCATATAATGTTTATTTATAAACTAAACAATTTTATTTTCTTTTTAAATATGTTCAAGTAATTAAAGCAATTTGATATTTTATTGGAAGATATGAATTATTCATCAATTATTAGAGTTTGGTTTATTTAGTTATTTAGTTATTTTTTATTTTTATTACTAAATTATATGTTTTAATATAAGAAAAATTTGAGAAAATTTTAAATAATAATATTAACTTAGGCGGCGACAGTTCATGTCGTCGCTGATTTAAGTTTCAACGGCGACAATTTTATCACTGCAAATTGTTGACATACAGCGGCGATAACCTACTATCGCTGTCAATGTTTGTAAGCGATAGTCTCATAGGCGGTGACTAAAAGTTGCTACTAAAGGTATTTAGCGGTGTTTTGGGAACTTTCAGAGGTGACTTTTGTCGCCGCTAATAGTCAATTTTTTTGTAGTGGATTTCCAACTATAGAGACCAAAATTAAAATTTAATCAAAGAACTAAGAATAATATTAACCCAATAATAAATCACTTACCGTTTGTGCTAAAAATGCCTAGTGCATCAAGGTAATAATCACTAATCAGCCCTCCCATGGAATCCAACAACGACATGATCTTCTATTGGGATAGAGAAGGGCTCGACATTAGCAGAATTTGTTGTTCCAAAAGGTCCTAAGTGGTGAGATTTGTAATAAACCATAGGGACTTTATTACTAGAAACTCTACATGGTACATTCCGTAAGTTCCACTTATAGATTTCAAACACTCTGAAAGCCAATTGATTTCAATCTACGAATGATATATAAATGAATTAGTCGAATCGTATTGTTTGAAAATGTTGCTAAAATTAGTTAGGTATAATAAACATATAAAAAATACATTTTCTTTTCCAGAAAACATCTTCGTTTATAGAAAATGTGGGTGAGAAAGAAAATGAATAGAAAAAAGAGATTAGAGTAATATGCAATTAATTAATATTAAAATTAAAAAAATATTAAATAGTTAGATATCTCCAAAGTCTACTTTCTTAATTGATGGTAATTAAATGTTTGGATATGTAATTAATTGATGGTAGAAAGGAACGTGACCATTCAACAAATTGCATATTATAAAAAAAATGGAGGGAGTATTATAAATTAATTAACCAATCAAGTTACCTTTTTCTCTTGACCCCTACCATTGAGGTCTTTAGGGGTGTGTATGGGCAGAGTTGAGCAGGACAATCCCCCTACCTGGTATCCTGCCCACAAAAAGCATAAGCTGCATTATGTAGCCTGATGCCTAGCCCTACCCGGTAAAAGCCCTAACTATTTTGGGCTGGACATAGGTGAGTTGGGCATATCCAAGTCGTGATGTCATGCTTATGTTATGAAAAAAAATTTATAATTATGAACTTTTAAAATAATATCATATTCATATTTCTTCAAGAGTCAAATAATATCCATAATATACTAAGAATAAGGCAACAAAAAGATAACAATTAAAGTCTTGAAATCCATTGTATAAAAAAAAGCCTTGAAGTCTAAGTAGTTTGTAATTGTAACTTTGCATCAATCTCCCTAATATTGATAAAGATGAAGCATCTGAAAAAACATAAAATAAACAATTATAATTTATAATGTAATCATATGATGATTAATAAAGTTAAAAAAAAGAAAAAAATAATATAGTTATAAATATTAAAAGATACAACTTACCTATTTAACTACTCATATTTCTAAAATGACGATTTAGTCACCAGTAGCTATCATATTCTCCATTCTAAGTGAAGTATCTAGGGAGAAAAGTAAAAAAGTAAAAGAATGGATGTTCATGAGTAGGGTATAGCAGGGCAACTTCGCTGCCCAGTGCTCAGCCTAAGAAAAGCTTAGACTGTATTTTGCAACCCAATGCTCAGTCCTACCCTATATTTATTGGGTTGGACAGGGTATTTTTATTGCGAACTCAAATAGGCATATCGGACTGCGGGTTTTATACTCAGCCCTAGGGGCCTTTGCCTCCAAATGTGTCAGAATATGACCGTTGGCATCTTTAAAAGAAATGGATTGTATAATGACTTGCTCATGGATGACTATCTCAGTTATCCCATTGCTAGCCTTGAAACTCCAGTCGTCGCCACCTGGACCTCCCCACTGTCCTACAGAAATCATTCCTTTCCACGATCGTCCCTGACCACAAACCAATATGAATGAATAATTTAGATAATATTAATGGAAAATTTAACACTCCATATTTTATTTATAAGACTCTTTTGACATATTTTATCAAAATAAGAAAATCCTTAACGCTGTGTTTGGACGAGGGAGGATTGGAGAGAAAAGAAAATAGAAGGAGGAGAAAACTGGAGAGATGATAATATTATCCCTCCCTGGTGCTTAGATGGAGGTGAGAAAAAAAGGGAGGAAAAGAAAATCCATGACATTTGTAATGAACAATGATTGATACCTTTATTTAATTTTTAATCCATGTTTTCAACTAATGGTATGGACTATAAAACGAAAGTGTGAAGCTAGTTGCATGGGGTTGTAAAACGTGATTCTCTCCAAAATCTCTCTAATCTTGGGCAGAAAATTTAGTGGTAAAACTATATGTGACCCCCTCACCATTTTTCTCTTCCCACATTTCCTCTCCTCCTATTTCCTCTCCTAATCTAAATGAAAACGAAAGAGAATATCAATTTTCCTATACTTTTCTCTCCATCCAAACGCATTGTAAACCTCATTAACTTTATCCATATTTAATATATATATACTTTTTAAGGGTATAAAGTCTATATAATAATAATTGAAAAGTAATATTATTTATTCATATAAAAAATTTAATGATGTGACGTACCATTTGTTTAGACGACGAATACGTGGAATGTGACATATTACAAATGATGAATTGGGGGAGGAAGACAAATTCGAATTGTAGAGTTTCATTGATTGATGAACAACGAGCATTAATAAGTTCAAATAGTTAATTATCCACAGCTGTACTGATGCCCCAATATTAAGTTCCAATTATTCATTAAACAAATTAAAGAGCGTTGGCAAAAGAAAAACAACGACTAATTTATAGCCGGTCAAATGACGGCACAACATGAAATTATCACAACTATTCATTAAACTAAGAATTATCTTTATTTGAATGATACATCAAAAGACTAATGAAAGCTTTTCTTTTTTTTTTTTAACCACCAAGACTAATGAAAGCTGGTCAAAGTGATGCCACTATATTAAATTGCAAGTTGGTATTCATTGAACAAGAGATAAGAGACCATTTTTTGGCCTGCCGAGACAAGAGACAAATTATTCATTACTCTATCTTTTATTACAAGGCACCAACTAATAAATATTTTTAATTTTTTTTATAAGATATTTGCTTAGTTTCAAAGAGTATTAATTATTCTTTCTCATATATGATCATATTTAATTGTTTAGTGTGATTAATAATTAAGTCTAATATTATAAATTACTTAAGATAAATTAAGACAAATCAAATACGGTGATTGATTAAAAAACGTGTATTTTAAAAGTTAGAGAAATTCACGAGTCATTATTTCTATAAGGAGGAGAGTAGTCTCCCTTAATTATCATAAGATAAATACACCAGTCTAGAATTTTAAAAAAATCACTCAAATAAAAATAATAGTATGAATTAATAGGTGTTAATCCTAGTAAAAAAAAATCGCTATTTAAGTATGAAGTTTTGAATTTGATTACATATAACCAAAAATAAGAGCTGCTTAAATAAAATTTAAATAATTTGCTAAAATAAATACTTTTAAAAATATTTATTTAAATTCACGCGTTTTTTTTGGCATTACATAGTATTTAACTCATACTTGTCATAGTTCTCGGATAAATAGGCTTTAATTTGGCCTTCTTTTTGTCAACGGATACTTCCATGCTTTGCCCTGTGTTTTTAGTTTTGCAATTTGGGTGTATATATACGTACCTATAATATTATAGATTTTGATTTTACGGCTACGGACAATGTAGAAAGGTATGACTATACTTTTGTAAGTAATGTGGAAAGTACTATTTGTATGGATTGTGTTACTGGTGTAGAAAAAATAATACTCATCTTATCTTTAATATATAATATATTTAACTATTTTAATTATATTAAGAAAAAAGTTAAATTAATTAATATAACTTATATTAAAAATAGATAAATATAGAAAATATGTCTCATATTTAGAATTAATATCAATTTTTTAATTATGTTATATATTAAGGATGGGGAGAAATATTAAAAATAATTCCTTTTACACTTGTTAGTGTCATGTGACTGCCTGTGTATAAAGTGAGATTTTTTTTAATCTATACCAAATAGACACTTTGTTTTGCCCACTGGAAAATCTATATTTTTATATATTTATTCATATTATTTTAGTATGCATTTGTCATTATCTTAGTCATTAATTATATTATTTGTGTACTATTTAGATTAATATATCTTACATTGAATTAGTGCTTAATAGGGGTATAATTGTCATATTTTTATAATTTCTCCTAAATAATTATTTTGAAATAAAATGTATTACATTATTATGATTTTATATTTCAGGAATTTAGGAGAAATCAAAATTTACAAATGACAACAAAAGACTGTAAAATTATAAATTGCACTATAAGACCAATAGATCAAACATTAAGATTTAGCCATTAGGTTTTCTTTAAATCTGCAGTTTTTAAGAAGCAAAGGGAAGACGCAGAACATATTTGAAGAGGACGCACAGGGAGATGAGGAGGAAAAAGCTTCACACAGCCGCATACTCATCTCATTAGCCATTCATCTTCCTCACTCCTCTGCACATCCATTCCATCTCCCATTACGCCTCCATCCCTCCGTCACACACAACACCACTCCATCTCCATTCCACAGTGCAGCGGATACCACTGACGCCATCCTTTTCTGCCAAAATCCATGGCTGAACAATCTTTGATGATCGGTGAAATAGATATGGTATCCATCTATGGCTAGAGTGCCCTAATCCTCATATTCAATGGTAAAGGCATAAACTTAGGATTTAAAAAGGGAAGTTTAAGTTACTCCAATTCTCTATTCATTAATTATATTATGATTCATAGGTCTTAAGATAATTTTATAATTATTGAGAAGTTTAATAATTGATTATTTATATTTATTGAAGATTATTATAATTGGATTATTGTTTGACAATTGATACTGTTCTTTAATTAACTTTAATTTCATTATTTTATTTTGGGTCAATACTTTTTATTAAAATTTTAGTAAATATTTTGTGATTTTTCAATATAGCTTAAATTATTGGATCATTGCATATTTTGCTAGCTTTAATTCTATGAATTATTGAGTTATAATTGAGCATTGATTTTTAATATCTTTAGTCTTTTTTTACTATTATGGTGGACGTTAGTAGATTGGGACTTTAGAAAATAATTTGTGATAATTCAATGTGGATCGATTGTTAGATTAAAAGTTTAATTATAATTCTTAATTAATTGTTTACTTCTATATCTGTTGAAGCTATGATTGCTTGCGCTACTGAATTGTAGAGTTATTTTTATTGTTGTTAAACACTTGCATTATCATTCCATTCACTATTTATTAATTAATTTTTTAAATTAAAAATACTAAAAATATTTTATTTATTTTTAATTTATTATATTTAATTGTTAGTCAATCAAAATAAATCTCATTTTCTAGTTTAAGTTGCATTGCATTTAGTTACTTAAAAATTTAATTTAATTTTTGGCTTCTCAAAGAGAAAGACCCGATATTGTATTATACGCAATCTTTGATTTAAATTTTTGAAGTAACCCCAAGGCAACATTAGATTAAGGTTGTTTCATCCACCTATACTAGATAGATACAACTGATGTAGAGTAGCATCTTTCTATACCAATTCAATAGCCAATGTAGAAAGTCCAGGACTTTGTACACCATGAGGTAACTACTCCATTGTCCAATTGGTGTAAAAAAGCCATCTTTGGTGCAAAAATGCCTTCTTGCATAGGATCAATATGTAATCTAGTGAATCTTGATATACATCTCTTTTATTTGGAAGCATATATTCTCATTTCTCTCTTTTTTCCACAAAATCTGATCTCCATCATCAAATTAAAAGATAGATGGTCTATATTTGATATTTTATAAAAATATTATTATAATATTTTGTAAATTAAACATTTTCTATTTCTTTCTATATTGCAGTTATGAATTGTGTAGATCAAATTTTAACAATTTAAATTTATTTAATTATTTTTATAATAATAATTTTATTAAATATTAAATTTAAATCATTCATTTTTTTTTTCAATCTAAAGGTGAAAATGGAATTCTTAAAAGAAGGAGAAAAAAGAAAAATGAGAGAACTTAACCCTCTTATTTGGCTTCTATATACAGGCAAATTATGAATGATGAATCGCGTAATGAAGACAATGCCGAATTGTGGAGTTTCATTCAATTTTGAGAAACGAGCATTAATGACATCGTTTTGCCAACCAACAACTATAGATTAAAGTATTAGTTAAAATTAATTAAAAATAATAAAGATGTTAAAGATGTATTTTTTAAAATATACTCTTATTTATAAGAATAATGGGTGGGGGAGAGAACAAAAAGGGAAAAGAAATGAGAAAGTAACTCATATATATATTAGTCTAGGTTAGGAGGACGAGGATTTAAAAAAGTAAAGCTATATAAGATAAAGTTAATTGTAGATACTTCTCTAGTCTTTATTATAAGATCTATTTAACTAATTTAATTAAATTAAAAAAATTAGTTAATATGGTATATTTTAACTAAAATATTCTAATCATCTTCCTTAAAGCTAATTTAAAAAAATATAAAATATAAAAAAATATGTCCTATACTTTAAAAGAAGATTAACTATTCAATTAGGTCATATATTAATAACTGAAGGAGGAATCTTCTTTATATATTCAACTAAGTAGTAAGTATATATATATATATATATATATATATCACTAAGTGGCATTATTTTGAAATGGGTTGGTGGAAATAACTAGATGGACATATGAAATTTTGGATAGACAATACAACAATGAAGAAATCAAACAAAGCAAAAACTAAGAAAACTAATAATCACATCCACATCCACACGTTATGCCATAAAATGTATGGAGCAATGAAGCACACAACTCATCAATCACGCTTCTTGATGGGTTCACATTAAATGACAGAGGCAATCATTATATTATTTGTATATATATGTATATAAGAAATTAAATTATATTGTGGTTTCTGGTTTAACGAAGATGCCAATAGCATCAAGGTAGTGGCCAGCCCTTCCATGGAATCCAATTATTGTATTGTTGTCTATAGGGATCGAAAAAGAAGTGCCAGAAGTGGCTCCAAATGGTCCATATGTAGCCAAATTTGTTGTAAATGATAGTGATGTGATCGTTGTTAAAGTGGCGTAATTTCCAAACGTCCCACTTATGGATATTAGTTGCTCAGAAGGCCAATTAATATAAACCTGCAAATCATATAAACGCTTAAACAAATCAAAAAATATTTTAGTTAAGTTTTTATATATGAATCATAAGAAGAGCTTAATTTGTTTTTTTTTTAAGTAAATAATAAGTCACATTAATGCATAGGGAATGCTTACAATTTTCCTTTCACCAGTGTCATTGCTGTTCTTGCCACCAAATGTTGCTGAAGCAAGGCCACTTGTGTCCCGAAGAGATATGGATTTGATGTTTATCCCTACATGGATGATTATCTGGTTTATACCTCGATTTGTTGTATAACTCCATGGATTTCCACCTGGGCCTCCCCATGGGCCTATTGATATACTTCCTTCTATGTCCCTCTGCATCATAATTTCTAACTTGCTATTGAAATTATATCATACTGAAATAGTCGCACCATTCAAAAGTTATTAATAGTATGCACATTGCAAACGGGAAAGGAGCATTTCTAGGATCTTTTCTATTGCCTTTCTATTTAGTAAAAACCACTTCGTCTAGGTGTTAAATGCAAGTCTACGTTACATATTAAAAAAAATGAAATAATATAATTATTCTCATTATAACAAGCCTTCTCAATATATATTATCAGACTTGTATTTATCACCTAAACGATGTCATTTTAATTAAATGGAGAGACAATAGAAAAGACCCGCAATTGAGATGCTTCTTTCCCTATTGCAAACTTCGTGTAAAGCATGTGACTCATACTGTACTCTTCTGTTTTTTTAATATAAAATTTAATTGAGAAATTAATTTTTATCCTAAATATAAGACATATTTTTTATCTTTATCTATTTTTTTTCAAATTAGCTCTATTGATACCCCTAAACAATAATTGAGAAAGAGAGAAAATTAATGAAGATAATTAGGGTGTTTTAGAAATAAATATACTATATTAACTAACTTTTTTAATCTAATCTAATTAGTTAAATATGTCATATAATAAGGATTAAATGAATAGTTAATAACAATATGCTTTATTCCAGTAGGTGTAGTAGACACTCACATTATATTACAGTCATTTTTTAAAGAAGAAATTTACCGATTTCACATGGATGCCAATTGCGTCAAGGTAATAGCCAGCTTTTCCATAGAATCCAATCACGTGAGAACCTTCAATTGGTATGGAGAAAGAAGTGCCTGAAGTAGTTCCAAAAGGTCCATGTGTGGTAAGATTGGTTATGAAAGACAGTGATGTGATCACTTGAAGTCCACAATAATTTCCATATGTCCCCCTTATGGATATCAGATGCTCTGAAAGCCCATCAATTACAACCTACATATCATGAAATGAAGATGTATGCTAAATAAGGAAGATCTAGAAAAGAGAAAGGCTTAATTAATTTGATTTGTTGTGTCAAATATACGTACTGTTCTTTCAACACCAATGCTATTTGGATCATTGCCACCAAATTTTCCATAGTAGAGCCCATTAGCGTCTTTGAAAGCGATGGACTTGATATTAGTATCTTCACGAACAATTATCTCTTTTATCAAACTTCCCTGCACCCTAAAACTAAAACTACCTCCACCTTGACCCCCCCCATGGTCCAAATGAAAGGGTTCCAGGTGAACATACCTGCACCAAATTAAAATTCGTTCAAAGTGTAAGGATTAAGAATAATGTTGACCCAATAATTCATGAATTACTTACTGGTTGCACTAAAATGCCGAGTGCATCAAGGTAATAACCAGCTCTCCCATGGAACCCGACAATGACACTATCTGCGATTGGGATAGAGAAAGGCTTGCCATCACCAGAAGTTGTTCCAAAAGGTCCATGAGTGGTGAGATTTGTAACAAATGATAGGGACTTGATTACTAATAGTCCATAGTAATCTCCATAAGTTCCACTTATAGATTTCAAATACTCTGAAGGCCAATGAATTCCAATCTACGAATGATATAACAGAATACATACAAGCTATATATAAGCCATTAGTGTATGACAATGATTAAGACCTGATTAAGAGTTACATAATTAATTAGCGGATATTAAAAATTAAGTTAGTTATTTGATAATAAATATATTAATTTTTCTAAAATACTGTTTTTAATTATTAAATTATACCTACCCATTGATGGAAATCCCCTTATTATTTACCATCAATATGGATGATTTAAAAAGAAATCATAAAATTAAGAGATAAAATAGATTGTGGTCTTATATATATATTTATAATAAAACGGAACCCCTTATTTGAGTCATATAATTAGGATCGGAGGTAGTATTATATATATACTTCTCAAGTCCTTAATATAAGATATAGTTGGAGAGTTCATCTTGGTACTAAATATAAAATATATTTTTTATATTTATTAATTTTTTTAAATTATTACTATTGATACTCCTTCAATAATAATCAAGAAAAAAATAGAGGAATGGAGTTAAAGAAGATGATTATGGTGTTTTAGAAAAAATATGTTATATTAACTAATTTAACTACTTTAATTTAATCAAATAAATTATTTATAAGTCACCTTTTTCTCTCCACCCCTACTAGCATTAGGGTCCCTGCCTCCGAATGTGCCAGAAACATTGCCACTTGCATCTTGGAAAGAAATGGACTGAATAATGACTTGCTCATGGATGATTATCTCAGTTATCCCATTGCTTGCCTTGAAAATCCAATGGCCACCACCAGGACCTCCCCACGGTCCTACAGAAATCATTCCTTTCCACGATCCCTAGACCACAAATCAATATGATGAACATGAGACAGAGCATGTTAATGAAAACATAATTAATACCTTAGAGATATAAAGTGTGTCATAGTACCATATTCGCTTTAAACCTAGAGATGATGAATTGTGTTGAATGTTGATATAATGCGGCTCTGAATGTGGTGAATGAATATAGCGAGTTCTTCATGTGGTCTATATATAAGGACTTATTATAATGCCACATTTAATTCTAATTATAAGAGTTAGTTAACCTTTTTAGATAGATTAAAAAAACTAAATAAATTAGTTAATTATTATTAATATAAGATATAATTGACTAATTTAGATAAATTATAGATTATCTAATATGAATTCATTTTAAAAATTAGATTTTATTATAATTAACTGATTTATTTTTTTTAATATATTTAAAAAAGTTAACTAACTCTTAAAATTGAAGGAAGTATGAAAAAGGTGCATTATAAATTTCAAGTAGTAATTTTACTTATGAAAGGTTTTAGTAGCCCAATAGTCATATATAATATATATATATATATACACACACACAAAGATTGTGAGATCAAATCACAATCTATTTCCTAAAAATTCTCTAGCGTTACTGGCCAACGGTGGTAGCTTATGAACCCATTTACATATTATCTATAACTAAACAGCTTTTACAATAAACGTATTCAAAGTCTATTAAGAAACAACCAAAAGATAACAAAAATCACACACACAAATATATATTTTTATTTCGCCTTCACTCTCTCAAGCACTCAAGTTCCTCTCTCTGTCTCTCTCTCTCTTTTCTTCTTCCGAATGTACTTTAGCAAGATGATTGAGATAATCCTTTGATATGCAAGGTAATTTTTCTCTCTTCTCTCACTTGGGAGGTCAGGATTCACGTCGTTCTCTCATTGTCTCTCTCTCTCCCTTCCTTTCTTTCTTTCTTCCTTCTCTCTCTTTTTTTTACTTCTTCCATACATTAGCACTATGATTGAGAAAATCCTTTTGCTTCAAGGAAAATTTTCTCTCTTCTTTCACCTACCTTGCATGTCCTTCTCTCTCTTAATCCTTTCCGTGACACTCTCGTTTTGTTTTTCTTGTTTCTTCTTTCTCTCCGTTTTCTTCTTCTGTGCGTGCTACACATCCTTCTCTCCTTCTCTATCTCTTTTCTTCTTCTCTCTCTTCTCTTAATCTTTGCCACAACTTTTTCTCTCTCTCTGGTTTTTTCCTCTCTCTTCTTTATCCTCTTCTTTGTGCACTTTAGCAAGATGATTAAGAAAATCCTTTCCTTCAAGTTAATTTTTCTCTCCTCTCTCACACGACATGCACATCCTTCTCTTCTCTTGATCTTTATTGCGACTCTCTCTCTCGTTTTCTCTTTTCCTTCTCTCTCTTATTTTACTTCTTAGGTCTGTACTTTAGCAAGATGATTGAGAAAATATTTTGCTACAAGGTACGTTTTCGCTCATGTCTCTCACCCGTGCTACACATCCTTCTCTCCTCTTTCTCTCTCTCTCTCTCTCACACCCCTTCTTCTTCTTCTTTCTCTTCTCTTAATATTTGTCGCAACTGTTTCTTTCTTTTTCTTTCTCTTTTTCTCCTCCCTCTTCTTTTTCTTCTTTTGTGTGTATTTTAGCAAGATGATTGAGAAAATCTATACTTCAAGATAATTTTTCTCTCTCCTCTTGCCTACCCTACACATCCTTCTCTTCTCTCAACTTTTGCCACGACTCTCTCTTGGTTTCTTTTTCTTTTTCTCTTCTCTCTCTTCTTTTTTTCCTTGCGTACTACTTTAACAAGATGATTGAAAACATATTTTGCTACAAGGTATTTTTTTCCCTCTTCACTCACTCGTGCTGCACGTTCTTCTCTCCTTCTCTCTCTATCATTCTCCTGTTTCTCTTACTCTTTGCTTTGACTCTTTCCCTTTTTCTTTTTCTTTCCTTCCTCTCTCTTCTTTTTCTTCTTCCATACGTACTTTAGCAATATGATTGATAAAATCCTTTGATTCAAGGGAATTTTTCTCTTTTCTCTCATTCGTCCTGAACGTCCTTCTCTTATCTATCTCCTTCTCTCTCTTCTCTCGTCCAAGATGTACGTCCTTCTCTCATTCTCTCTCTTTATCTTAATTTTTCTGCGACTCTCTCTTTCTCTCATCTCTCGTTTTTCTTCTGTACGTACTTTAGCAAAATGGTTGAGAAAATCCTTTACTACAAGGTAACTTTGTCCTTTTCTCTCACACCCTTTGTACGTCCTTCTTTCCTTCTCTCTCCCTTCTTCTCTCTCTTCTCTTAATATTTGCTATGACTTGACTGGCACCTTAACCCCACGTCCTTCTTTCTTTTGTTTCTCTTCCTCTCTATGCATTTTCTCTCCCTTTCTTTTTCTTTCCTTATTCTCTCACTTTCTCTTTTTTTCTCTTTCTTTCTTTCTATTTTCTTCTCTCACTCTTTGCCACAGCTCTCTCTCTCTCTTCTTTTTCTTCTTCCATACATACTTTAGCAAGTCCTTGGCTATAAAGTAATTTCTATACTTAACTAGTATTCAATTTTAATTAAATATGAAGCATCTTGATTTGCAGTAGCGTAATATACGCACACATTATAAATAATGATCAAGGAAATTTTGGAAATTTAAGGGAGTTTAACATACAATTCACTATTCTAGTGAATTAATTGAACTAGCTAGACACTTAAGTGATAGGGATTTTAAAAGTGAAATTAAGTTCTAGAGGTTAGTTTTAAGATTTTAAAATAGTTTAAGAGTAACGTTAAACTCTATAGTAGTTTTTAAGTAATATATTAAGGTGCATCTAATACCCTAAATTATTTTTAAAAGGGCAGTTAGTACCCTAAACTTTTACAAATAGAGCAATTATCACCCCACCCCAGCTCATTATGTCTCACGTTAATGGCTACTGTTCATCATCTTCAACAAAGTAGAGATGCACAACTCTACCATATGCGATTATACAACTCACTCTTGTTCAATCTCAATGGGCAAACACATGATAAACATCTATTCTAGAACAAAGTCGAATAGCTGAAATGCACTGAAATCATTTACCCAAAAGACCATAAACAAAATCAAGCAACTACTGTGAAAAATACAAGACCTGAATCATATCATATAAGGTGAAAAAACTTGTGAAAAATTTCACAACTCATAGATTTGCGAGAAAACCTTGACATTTCAAAATATCTGTTGCTTTTTAGTATATCTTTGTGCACGTTTGGAGTTTTTGATATTGCTTCACTGATACTTGCATAATGTCCATCCCCATCCTTTGATACTGTTACACCTCCATGAAGGTATGTACATACATGTACCAAATTGTTAATAATTTTCCCACTAGCTAGGCAATCAAATATCGTTCTATCATATAAACGTGAATAAACTAAAGTATCTAATAACGACAAAATAATTCTTTTTGTGATTGAAGTCTTGATTGTTTAGGGACGGTGGGAATCCTATCCAACCCAATATTCTTTAAAAAATTATACGGATGAACTAAATGAAAGTGTCAGTATTTTATAGGCATAAAATTTCAATAATTTATGGATACGAAATTTGTAGAACACTAATATTTTCAGTGAAAAAATCAACCCACATAAATTTTTTGGTAGTTATCTTTGGTAAGTATGGCGTCACTAGTTGAAAATGGAGAAAAAGATGTAATGCAATAGCCATTCTCAAATATTTGAGCGTTTTAGTATGCCTTAGATTTAAAGGGTTTTTTTTTTTGAAAAATTAAAATTTATCTCAGGAAAAAATTTTGGAGCTTAAGAGGTGTTTTAATTATATTTGGACAATGCGAATTTAAATTGACAAAAGGGGGGCGGTTGGTTATGAAGAAATAGCCAGCCAATAAATTATCGATACCGGATACCAAGTCAAGACGATTTGGCGAACAGTGTGTAGCTGTGAAGATTTATATATTGTTTGTTTATAAATCAATTATTCAATGTGGGATTATTGAAAAAGAGTAACGAGAAGTGAACATTGATTCTTGTTTGCTAGTCGAAGTAGCTTGAACTCCGGTGAACCATCTTATTCCTCCTCTGTTGGTGTGAAGGTTTTGATTCTCCTTGAATGTGGTGAATGATTATAACTACTACTTCATGTGGTATTTTAATTATGAAAGGGTTTTAGTAGCCCAGTAGTCAGATATAGCTTTGGGAAACCAAAGATTGGGAAATCAAATCCTATACCTTGACCATCTATCTCCTAAAAATTCTCGTGCGTTGGCCAACGGTGGGGGCTTATGAACCCATTTATATATTATCTATTCCTAAACAGGTTTTAATATATATTTAAAGAACTTTTAAAATAAATGTATTCAAAGTTTATTAAGAAACTACCAAATTAAAATATAATTAAAATCACACAAACATGCATATATTTTTAATAATCTAGCCATGAAAAATTCTAGCCCATTCTTTTGTTTCCCATACACTCTCTCAAGCACTCATGTCACTTTTTTTCCCTCCTCTCTCTTCTCTCTCACCCCTAGCCCACTTCTTCCTCTTGTTCTTTCTTTTTGTCTCTTTAATTTTTCTTCTTTTTCTGTCTCTCTTTTTTTCCCCTTCTGTCTCTTCTCTCACTCTATACCGCGACCTCAACCACTGACGACAATGATTGTAGAGCCATTTAAAAGATTAAAACTAGCTTATGGAGCTATAACTAGATATTATCTAATCTTGTTTAATATTTAGATAATTTTCAAAATAAATATATTTAAATTTATTGAAAAATAACTAAAGTACAATTAAATCATATATATATATATTAATAATCTATATAGCGCTGAAAAATCCTAGCAAAATTTCTAAAAAATAATTTTTGAATTCTCAAATTCTAAAAATAGATACGAATATATAAAAAACAAATCGCTTACAAATATCAATATTGTCACATCCCGAAATTTGGACCGTGACCGGCACGGAATATGAACAATTTCATATTCCGAAAGCCTAAAACCTCAAATACAATGTTTAAAGTTTCCATAACATTTTTCAAAATAACACAATCTTTTCTAAGGTCTATGTGGAGCATTTACCTTCTTTTCCAAACATTACAAGTTCTTTAGAACAGTAAGTACATCAAAAGTAGTATTTGTCAAAAACGATGCTTCGGATATGCAACGAGGCTTTTCACTGCTCAGCGAAAGGATTTAAAGTCACCTGCACTATCTGAAGCCAAATAATCTACTCGTGAATAACGTCCCAAAACATGGTTTAAAAGAATGCGGGAATAAACAATGCATAATTCTATTGAAAATGTATTTCATAACACTTCATAATCTATTGTAAACCTTTTCGTAAACATTTGTATTTCAGGGAAAATAACAATCTGCAGTAACCGTTTCAAATCAATCTGAAATAACTATTTCAAATCAATTGTTGTAAAACAATCCTTTCTAAACCATAATCTTTCTGTAGGACTTCAACAGAACAAAAACAAACGTGGACACACAGTCCACGAGGGCAACTAACCATTATGGTGGCTCGAAGCCACAAACTGTCATGAGAATGAATCCCACGAAATAATTCTGGTGGCTCAAGGCCACAAACTGTCGCGAGAATAAATCCCACGAAATAATTCTGGTGGCTCAAGGCCACAAACTGTCGCGAGAATAAATCCCACGAAATAATTCTGGTGGCTCAAGGCCACAAACTGTCGCGAGAATGAATCCCACGAAATAATTCTGGTGGCTATGCCACAAACTGTCGAGCTCGAGTAACCAAGGTGCACCAAGGACTAACAGTACTGCTGTTAGCAACCAGCGTTCTGTATTCCGTCCTAAAACATTTCCATCATGCGTGGGGTCCTTTTCACATGTAATGATCTCATTCGTTTCAAATACCATAATCATTGATAAAGCCATTTTGAATTTCAAAAACCCCAGCATGAACATTCAAAATCAAGTTACTGTAAAAACGTATGCAATTCACGTAGGAATATTTCATGAATAACATCAGTTCACTGTCAAATCTTTTTCTAAAGCCTCTTTATCCATTTTCATGCATAATCGTAATCTTTTGTAATTCGATCGAAAGAAAATAATTTCTAACGATTTAAACCATAATTTCGTAAAACTTGCTTTTCAAAATTCATATTTGAAATTCCACACTTGAAATGACAATGCATTTGGAAATATAAATTTTAGGGAACATTATTCACTCACCTGTCACGCTCCAAAACCTTTACCCATTTCAGCCAATCACTTTCGATTATAATCACATCTCAATTCCCTGATATCCCGAAATAATATATTAACATTCTAATCAACATTGCAACAAAAATAAATCATCTTTAACCTAATACTCCCTTTCATTTCATGCTTCCAATCAATCCACAAAGAATCAACACATATACTCCTAAGCCATCAACCATCCGACATTGATTCAATCAAATATACATACAACCATACACTACATGCTTCCAACCCTCCTAGATAGCGAGCATTACCCCAGGTCATAATTACTTTTTGGAAAGAGATCTTATAACATTTCTTTGGTCAAATTTTCCCAAGCTTTCTAAAGATAAAACGTTCCATCAATGATTACTATTCATCCATTTTTCCAAAAACTATTTTCCTTACTTGAAATCTGTAAGACTACAACTTTTGGTTATGGAAATCTTTAAACCTTGCAATCACATTAAATTGAATAATCCATACCCTAATATATCTAGCTTCCCTTGTCCAACCATTTAACACACTTAATGAAAACCCATAGACAATTAAATTCATCAATTAATCAGTGATTTCCCTTCCTTAGCTTCAGTTCTACCACTCTTTAATACTTCCCAAAACCTCAATGCAAATCAATACATAAAATGTTGAATTTATCACTTTAAATCAGTTCCAACGACAGGGCTCATTAAACCCTTTATTAACAACAACTATCCTTTAACCCAGAACTTATCTCAATGTTAAGGTTAGCACTTTATTGCCTTCAAAACAACTATCATAGCTCAAACAATTTCCTATGATGCTTCTAATCCTCACAGCATTCTTTTCACTAAATTCAAATACTCTTGAGCTTAACTTTACTTCAATAATAACCCATAACTTGCTTTAGTTTCAAATCAATGGCTTCAAAACTGATGTACTAATCCCAAATTCCAAAACAGTAAGTTACAAACTCCAACACAAAACCCAGCAGCTCCTCCCATTTTTCTTCCTACAGCATCATCACACGTATACATTTATGCATATGTACCTTATGTTTCAACTCAATCAGAGTCATGCCTTAAATTTATATATATATATATATATCTGCACATACATACCAATCTCCCTCAACCAAAGCCCCAGAACTGTCAACACAGCGCACACATGCATATTCATCTCAATCTTGACAACACTACATAAATAACCTTATTGGAATTCCATAGCTCCACTCAAAATCCAACGCTCATACTTTGACCCATCTAACATATTTTCACACAGACTTGACCACGCATAACCCAGCAGCAACTCTATAACTCCCATGACAATATCATACATTTTTATATATATACGCACACACTCAATATCCCCTGACCAACCCCCTTCCTGCGATGACACTACCATCAACAGCACAGCGACATCAATAAGCATATAATGATGCAAACTGATATACACACACAGCCTCAAGTTCAATGGAAATTTCACAGCCTCTACCCTGCTCCATTCATCGACCTTTCCCCCCAAAACAGACCAATCCAACACAATGCTCATAAACACGCATTTCACAACCAATAGAAACTCTCATACCCAAGTATTAACACAAACTGCAGGAAGAAGAGTAGGGGCATCGAGGAAGCTTACCTCGCTAACGCAACCTGCGACCCTCCCCGTGGCGACAGAGAAGAACTTCAGAGCTCTAGAATTCCCCAAGAACAGATTTGGAATAAAACAGTGACGGGGGATCACGACGCCAACACCAGCTGGGAACTACCGACACACTTCTAACTCAGCCGGTGACCACCCTTCTCTGTCTCCAACAACTCACTGAAGAATTCCTCCCCAAACCTTGCTCTGGTTCTTGGCTGAGGATGAGGCAACAGAGAGTAACACTCTGACAGTAGATGATATAGAGCCAGAGAACTCTCCTCGCCAATGATTCTGCTATCCAGTCACCGGTATCGCAAGTTCAGCTTCCTTCCTTTCCTCCGTCGTTTTCTATCTCCTTCTCTCGTCATGAATCTGACTGAAGAATGCGGAGACGAAGCGCTGATAAAAAGAACAGAGCAGAGGGAATTGACAGAAGCAATAGCCTGCGTGCACGGCATCGGTGGCGTGAAACGCTTGCCACTGCTCTCCACTGATTCCTGCTGCCTCGCCGACTTGTTGCAGAACAGAATGAAGGAAGAGGTACGGAGTCTGAAGGTTAAAGGGGCAAGGGCAAAATGGTAATTTCACGTGATGGAAAATAAAAGAAATTATCATTTCCCGCAGTGGCCAAAGTTCGAACACGGATCTCTTCTTTAAGCCTGCACCTAAAGACCACTCTGCTACCCTACTTTCATTGAATTTTTCTTCACTAGAAATCTTTTGTTAAATTATTATTATTATTATTATTATTATTATTAAAGTATACAAATTCCTGGGCCATAACATTCTTTCCCTCTTAAGAAATTCGGTCCTCCGAATTTGAAAATATGATTACCTTAGTCCTGGAGTAAATGCGGGTACTTGATCTACATATCACTTTCCATTTCCCAAGTAGCTTTTTACTCTAAATGATTACGCCACAATACCTTCAATGAAAGAATCTCTTTCTATCGTATTTCTTTCCTTGTCTATCAATAATAGCTACTGGATAGTCATTATATAACACGTCTTCGTTTACATGAACCTCTTGATATTCTACAACATGGGATAGATCATAAAAGTACTTCCGTAGCATCAATACATGAAACACTGGATGAATCCTTGACAGCTCTGGGGGTAAGGCTAATTGATAAGCTACTGCACCAACTTTGTCCAAAATTTCAAAATGACCAATATACCTTGGACTCAACTTGCCCTTCCTACCAAACCTCATAACTACTTTCATTGGTGACACCCTTAAGAACACTATCTCTGACCATGAACTCCAACTCCCTACGACGATGATTAACGTAAGACTTTTGTTAACTCTAAGCTGTTAATATTCTTTGTTGAATCACTTTAACCTTCGCTTTGGCATCTTGAACCACATCTGGTCCTAGAATCTTTGTCACCAACTTCAAACCATCTGGGTAGAGATCTACAATGCCTTCCATATAATGCCCCAAACGGTGCCATTTGAATACTTACTTGATAACTGTTATTATAAGCAATTTCTACTAGCAGCAAATGCTTATCCTAACCTTCACTTAAATCCATGCTACAAGACCTCAACATATCCTTAATTATTTGGATAGTCCTTTCTGACTATCCATCATCCTGAGGATGAAAAGTAGTGATAAGATTCAATCGAATACCCAATGCTTTTTAAAATGATTCCCAAAATCGAGAAGTAAACTGGGGCTCTCTATCTGGAGTACTAGACACTGGGACTCCGTGCGATCGCAAAATCTCCTCACTGTAAATCTCGGCGTATCTAGCCGCACTATACGTCGTCTTCTCAAATCTTGAACTTGAGGCACACAAATCCTGCCCTTGAACCTCATAACACTCTCCTGATCAAACGTAAATCCTGTATTACTTCCATCTTAGACCGAATCCTGCAACTTGCACAACTTTGGTTCAGAGTACTGAGCTTCCTTAATCTAATCCCTTCATGAGGAACGAGCTTACAAATAAGCTAAAAATGCTTCCTTATCAGCAATTTCAAACACGACTACCTCTTATTTTATGAATCTCCTTTCAACTTTTACAGCATTACCCACAATTGATGTTCACGCTCCTTCATACTCATTGCACCACTATTAAGAACATCGAATATCAAATCTTTAAATCACCATCCTTCTTTATATTTAATCTTCTAAAGCCTTTAACCATACCGTACCATTTGAATATTGTTATAAACCTTCTTAAAACATTTAAACAGCAAATTATAATCATTTACAAGTTTCTATGACTAATACTTCAGACCTTTGAAGCTATCCATAACACATCCAGATAATCCATACCATACATCATCCTTAAGCCTTAAGGTCCTCATTATGTTTTTTTTTCCTGATATGTGCATCTTCAACCCTTATGTTCAAAAGTTCCAATGCGTTTTTTTTTAAAAACCACCATAATTAACTTCACAAAAATTCTCTTCAAAATCCCAACTTAAAGTATATTGAATACTTTACTTCAACCCTAAAATCAATAGCTATCTATCCCAAGCAATTACTCTCAAGTTTCAACCTTTGCTAACCAGAGTCATCAAAGGTTCACAACACTAAACAAACATTTAAACACCTTCATTCCACTCACTTGATATATGTATTTAAACAAGTTTCATTTCTTTTAATTTAACAACTTAAAACTTCTCAAGGTTTGAAATCAATTTCTAAACTCAAAACTCATAGCCTTTAACATTTTAAGGTACTTTCAAGAAAATCCAAAATCATCATATCTAAAACAATACCCATTAGCTTGATTTCACATAACCAAAACTTCAAAATCTACCCAACAAGTTTTTATACCTCTTTACAATACCCTCATACGAAATTTCATAGGTTCCTCTCGAGAATCAAAACCTGTGAACTTAGGAGGATCCAACTTACTGAATTCCAATAACTTGATTAAAATATTATCCACCTTAATAACGCTATAGGTTTCTTCTCAAATCACACGCTTAGATAGTATAGAAATAACAAGGGACTATGGATTCTAATGGTTTGACTTTAAATAAGATTCTTACAAAGGTTTAAGGGATCGACTTTCCCTGACACCTAACTCCACTATGACCCTGTCCTCTCTCTCTAGGGGCAAATCATTTTGCTGAGCAGAGCCTCTGTCCGAAGCCACATCACTTCTATAGCTTCTTTCAGACGATAGACGTTTAGGCGGTATTTAACTATACGCCAAAACCATATAACAATTTTTGAGGAAAAACATATTTTCAAAACCATAGGGAAAACAAAATACTTTCAAATTTCTTAATGAGATATTCAGTAATGCCTCAATTATAATTATGCCTGGGATCATAACAATAATTGAGACCCCACTGAAGTATCTCTGCTCCACTTAGCCATAGAAAAACTTTAGGCTCTGATACCAAACTGTCACGTCCTGAAATTTGGACCGTGACCAGCACGGAATATGAACAATTTCATATTCTGAAAGCCTAAAACCTCAAATACAACGTTTAAAGTTTCCATAACATTTTTCAAAATAACACAATCTTTTCTAAGGTCTATGTGGAGCATTTACCTTCTTTTCCAAACATTACAAGTTCTTTAGAACAGTAAGTACATCAAAAGTAGTATTTGTCAAAAATGACGCTTCGGATATGCAACGAGGCTTTTCACTGCTCAGCGAAAGGATTTAAAGTCACCTGCACTATCTGAAGCCAAATAATCTACTCGTGAATAACGTCCCAAAACATGGTTTAAAAGAATGCGGGAATAAACAATGCATAATTCTATTGAAAATGTATTTCATAACACTTCGTAATCTATTGTAAACCTTTTCGTAAACATTTGTATTTCAGGGAAAATAACAATCTGCAGTAACCATTTCAAATCAATCTGAAATAACTATTTCAAATCAATTGTTGTAAAACAATCCTTTCTAAACCATAATCTTTCTGTAGGACTTCAACAGAACAAAAACAAACGTGGACACACAGTCCACGAGGGCAACTAACCATTATGGTGGCTCGAAGCCACAAACTGTCATGAGAATGAATCCCACGAAATAATTCTGGTGGCTCAAGGCCACAAACTGTCGCGAGAATAAATCCCACGAAATAATTCTGGTGGCTCAAGGCCACAAACTGTCGCGAGAATAAATCCCACGAAATAATTCTGGTGGCTCAAGGCCACAAACTGTCGCGAGAATGAATCCCACGAAATAATTCTGGTGGCTATGCCACAAACTGTCGAGCTCGAGTAACCAAGGTGCACCAAGGACTAACAGTACTGCTGTTAGCAACCAGCGTTCTGTATTCCGTCCTAAAACATTTCCATCATGCGTGGGGTCCTTTTCACATGTAATGATCTCATTCGTTTCAAATACCATAATCATTGATAAAGCCATTTTGAATTTCAAAAACCCCAGCATGAACATTCAAAATCAAGTTACTGTAAAAACGTATGCAATTCACGTAGGAATATTTCATGAATAACATCAGTTCACTGTCAAATCTTTTTCTAAAGCCTCTTTATCCATTTTCATGCATAATCGTAATCTTTTGTAATTCGATCGAAAGAAAATAATTTCTAACGATTTAAACCATAATTTCGTAAAACTTGCTTTTCAAAATTCATATTTGAAATTCCACACTTGAAATGACAATGCATTTGGAAATATAAATTTTAGGGAACGTTATTCACTCACCTGTCACGCTCCAAAACCTTTACCTGTTTCAGCCAATCACTTTCGATTATAATCACATCTCAATTCCCTGATATCCCGAAATAATATATTAACATTCTAATCAACATTGCAACAAAAATAAATCATCTTTAACCTAATACTCCCTTTCATTTCATGCTTCCAATCAATCCACAAAGAATCAACACATATACTCCTAAGCCATCAACCATCCGACATTGATTCAATCAAATATACATACAACCATACACTACATGCTTCCAACCCTCCTAGATAGCGAGCATTACCCCAGGTCATAATTACTTTTTGGAAAGAGATCTTATAACATTTCTTTGGTCAAATTTTCCCAAGCTTTCTAAAGATAAAACGTTCCATCAATGATTACTATTCATCCATTTTTCCAAAAACTATTTTCCTTACTTGAAATCTGTAAGACTACAACTTTTGGTTATGGAAATCTTTAAACCTTGCAATCACATTAAATTGAATAATCCATACCCTAATATATCTATCTTCCCTTGTCCAACCATTTAACACACTTAATGAAAACCCATAGACAATTAAATTCATCAATTAATCAGTGATTTCCCTTCCTTAGCTTCAGTTCTACCACTCTTTAATACTTCCCAAAACCTCAATGCAAATCAATACATAAAATGTTGAATTTATCACTTTAAATCAGTTCCAACGACAGGGCTCATTAAACCCTTTATTAACAACAACCATCCTTTAACCCAGAACTTATCTCAATGTTAAGGTTAGCACTTTATTGCCTTCAAAACAACTATCATAGCTCAAACAATTTCCTATGATGCTTCTAATCCTCACAGCATTCTTTTCACTAAATTGAAATACTCTTGAGCTTAACTTTACTTCAATAATAACCCATAACTTGCTTTAGTTTCAAATCAATGGCTTCAAAACTGATGTACTAATCCCAAATTTCAAAACAGTAAGTTACAAACTCCAACACAAAACCCAGCAGCTCCTCCCATTTTTCTTCCTACAGCATCATCACACATATACATTTATGCATATATACCTTATGTTTCAACTCAATCAGAACAGTCATGCCTTAAATTTATATATATATATATATATCTGCACATACATACCAATCTTCCTCAACCAAAGCCCCAGAACTGTCAACACAGTGCACACATGCATATTCATCTCAATCTTGACAACACTACCTAAATAACCTTATTGGAATTCCATAGCTCCACTCAAAATCCAACGCTCATACTTTGACCCATCTAACATATTTTCACACAGACTTGACCACGCATAACCCAGCAGCAACTCTATAACTCCCATGACAATATCATACATTTTTATATATATACGCACACACTCAACATCCCCTGACCAACCCCCTTCCTGCGACGACACTACCATCAACAGCACAGCGACATCAATAAGCATATAATGATGGCAAACAGATATACACACACAGCCTCAAGTTCAATGGAAATTTCATAGCCTCTACCCTGCTCCATTTATCAGCCTTTCCCCCCAAAACAGACCAATCCAACACAATGCTCATAAACATGCATTTCACAACCAACAGAAACTCTCATACCCAAGTATTAACATAAACTGTAGGAAGAAGAGTAGGGGCATCGAGGAAGCTTACCTCGCTAACACAACCTGTGACCCTCCCCGTGGCGACAGAGAAGAACTTCAGAGCTCTAGAATTCCCCAAGAACAGATTTGGAATAAAACAGCGACGGGGGATCACGATGCCAACACCAGCTGGGAACTACCGACACACTTCTAACTCAGCCGGTGACCACCCTTCGCTGTCTCCAACAACTCACTGAAGAATTCCTCCCCAAACCTTGCTCTGGTTCTTGGCTGAGGATGAGGCAACAGAGAGTAACACTCCGACAGTAGATGATATAGAGCCAGAGAACTCTCCTCGCCAATGATTCTGCTATCCAGTCACCAGCGTCGCAAGTTCAGCTTCCTTCCTTTCCTCCGTCGTTTTCTATCTCCTTCTCTCGTCACGAATCTGACTGAAGAATGCGGAGACAAAGCGCTGATAAAAAGAACAGAGCAGAGGGAATTGACAGAAGCAATAGCCTGCGTGCATGGCATCGGTGGAGTGAAATGCTTGCCACCGCTCTTCACTGATTCCTGCTGCCTCGCCGACTTGTTGCAGAACAGAATGAAGGAAGAGGTACAGAGTATGAAGGTTAAAGGGGCAAGGGAAAAATGGTAATTTCACGTGATGGAAAATAAAAGAAATCATCATTTCCTGCAGTGGCCAAAGTTCGAACACGGGATCCCTTCTTTAAGCCTGCACCTAAAGACCACTCTGCTACCCTACTCTCATTGAATTTTTCTTCACTAGAAATCTTTTGTTAAATTATTATTATTATTATTATTATTATTATTAAAGTATACAAATTCCTGGGCCATAACAAATATAGGATGCAAACCTTCTTTTTGGGATGCAAGTCATTCTTTTTGAACCCTTCTCTACGTTTTACCTCTTTCCTCTCTTTTTGTTCTCATTATTTCATTTTCTTCCCTTCTTCCCTCTCACTCTGTCTTCCGTGACTCTCTCTTTCCTTTTCTCTTTTCTTTTTCTTCTTCTGTCTTCCATAACGTAAGAAAATGCTTTGCTACGAGAAACTTTTTCTATCTTCTCTCACATAGGATGCAAGTCCTTCTCTCATTCTCTCTTTCTCTCTTTCTTGTCTCTCTTATTTTTCTTCTTTTTCCCTGCGTGCTTTAGCACTATGATTGAAAAAATCCTTTGTTTCAAGCTAATTTTCCTCTCTTCTCTTACCCACATTGCTTGTCCTTCTTTATTGTCTTAATCTTTTCCGCCACCACACTCTCTCTCTCTCGTTTTCTTTCACTTTTTCTCTCCTCTCTCTTCTTTTTTTCTTCGTCTGTACTTTAGCAAGATGATTGAGAAAATCTTTAGCTACAAGGTAATTTTTGTCTCTTCTCTCACTCGTGCTGAACGTGCTTCTCTCCTTCTCCCTCTCTCTCATTTCTTCTTCTCTCTCTTCTCTTAATCTTTGCCTTGACTCTTTCTATTTTCTCTCTCTTTGTCTCCTCTCACCCGTGTTGCACGTCCTCCTCTCCTTCTCCTCCACCTCTTCTTCTTTTTCTTCTTCTATGTTAGGATTTTTTTTTTTTACTTTCTCTCCTCTCTCCTTTTTCTTCTTCCATACATAATTTAGTAAGATAATTGAGAAAATATTTTGCTTCAGGGTAAATTTTCTCTTAATGTTTGTCACGATTAATTCTTTCTCTTCTCTCTTTTTTCTTCTTTCATACGTACTTTAGCAAAATGATTTAGAATTTCTTTGCTTCAAGGTAATTTTTCTCTCCTCTTACCCACCTTGCACGTCCTTCTCTTCTCTTTCTCCTTCTTCTCTCTTTTCTCTTATACTCCATTTGGATGTGAAGAAAAATTGGGAAAAAAGAAAATGGGAGGAGAAAAGATGGAGAGAAGAGAAAATTGAAAAAAAAAGATATTATGATCCATTATGTTTTGATAGATGAGAGAAAACAGGAATGAGAGAAAGTAGGCAAATAACTGAATTACTGAAATACCCTTACACTTGTATAAAATTATAGCATGTTTAAAATCAAATTAAATATCAAACATGTTATTTGATTAAATCATTTGATAAAACCAAATATGAACATTATCAAATCAACATTATCGTCATCAATAAATTTAAAATAAAATCATTAGATAAAATATATATCCATGTTATTATATTTTAAAACCAAATATTTTTTTGCCACAAAAGATGTAATTTATCAAGGAAAAAAAGTGAATAATTTTTTAAAATTAAATATAATAAAAAATGAATAAATTATAGTATTATCTAACATTGTTAAGAAATACTAAAAATATAATATAAAAATGAAATAACTAAATAGGAGTACAAGGGCTTGATTGGAAAATGAGTTCTCTCTCATTTTCTCTCCATTTGGACTGGGTCCCACCCCTCATTTTCTCCTCAACTTTTTTTCTTCACTTTTCTTCCTTTACTCAAATAAGAGAAAAACTAGTTTCTCTCTCTCTATTTTCTCTCCTAGTTTTTTTTTCTAGCTCATTTTCTTTCAATCGAAACAAGGGGCTATTCTTTACCGCTAATCTCTTTCCCATTTTTCTTTCTCTCCTCTCTCCTCTTTGTCTTCTTGTATACATACTTTTGCAAGATAATTGAGAAAATCCTTTGCTTCAAGGTTATTTTTCCCTCTTCTCTCACCCGCATCCTTCTTTTCTCTCCTCTGTCAATCTTTACCCTAACTCACTCGTTTCCTTTTTTTTTTTTTCCTTCTTTCTCTTCTTTTTCTTCTTCCATACATACTTTAGCAAGATGATTGAGAAAATCCCTTGCTACAAGGTAATATTTACCATGCCTTGACTGACACCTTAAGTTCAATTGATCTCTAAAAAATTAATGTCATATTGATATTTTAAATCAATCATATGTTATGAAAATTGGCAACTTATGTGAAAACTCATGCGCCCCACTTCCTTCTTTCTTTTTAACCTCTTTCCTATCTCTCTGCCTTTTCTCTTCCTTTAGTTTTCTTTCGTTATTCTCTCATTTCTCTTTTTTCTTCTCTTTCTTTTTATTTCCTTCTTCTCTCACTCTTTGCCACCACTCTTTCTCTTCTTTTTCTTCTTCGATACATACTTTAGCAATGTGATTTAGCAAGTTAGTAGCTATAAAGTAATTTCTATATTTAACTAGCATTCAAATTTAATTTAATATGAGACATCTTGATTTGCAGTAACATTATATACTTACACTCACACACATTATAAATAATGATTAAGGAATTTGGCAATTTTAGAGAGTTGGGGAGTTTAACATATAATTGGCTGTCCTAGTGAATTAATTGATCTAGCTAGACACTTAAGTGATAGGAATTTAAAAGTGAAATTAAGTTCTAGAGGTTAGTTTTAAGATTTTAAAATTGTTTAAGAGTAAAGTTAAACTCTAGTAGTTTTTAAGTAATATATTAATAGATGAAGCTGTGTACATACATGTACAAAATTATTAATAATTTTCCCACTAGCTAGGCCTTCAAATCTCGTACATATTTATTCATATAATTTGATTTAATTTGTATTTATTTGATTTGATCATGTATTTATTATTTTTTAATTAGGATTTATTAGACCGATATATTTTTTTGTATATATATTGATGTACTTAACTCATTTAAATAACACAATTTTCTCCAATAGCTCTCTACCCTTTTATTTTTCTTATTAATAAATTAAAGTAATATAATAACGACAAAATAATTCTTTTTGTGATTGAAGTCTGGATTGTTTTGGGACGGTGGGAATCCTATCCAACCCAATATTGTCGGTCTATTAATATACGCAGCAATACCATCACAGATATCCACACCCAAGATTCCACTCAGCAAATATCGAGAGGCCAAGGTATGGAGTAGCACACCTTCTGATTTTTATCTATTATTCTTGGTTTGTTCCCAGTTTTATGTTGCTTTCTATTGTTCTTTATTTCTTACTTTCTCTTAATTGGTTTGGGGCCTCTAATGTCCTCCCTCATATTCTCCAATGCCCTTTGTAATGATCTAGCCTCTTAAATATTTTTCTCTAGTTTCGTTTGATCATAGATTCTACTTAAAATGAGTGACATTTTAATCACTTAAGGTGATGGAACGGGACAATTTTCAAGTTTTTTTACAATTTAAAAGAGAAGTCTAAAATTTTGCAGTTTTGACTTATTTTCTTTCAAAAATCATAAAAAATTAAAAAATACACTGTTTATCACTCTAAGATATCAAAATGTCACTCATTTGGGGAAGAAACAAGAAAATAATATTTGACAGGTGTGACATTACAAAGGTTATCAAAGGGAGGTACCTTATTGTAGGCCCCAAATGCCTATTTATTCTTGTACCATGATATGAATACTAGATCATGACAATTCTATCATGCATCGACGTGTCTTTTCTGCTGGCCAGGAATTTCGGAAAATTAAATTCAACGTCATCTCATTGATCGCACAAAGAATTTGATGAGTCCAAGTTAATTATACGCACGGTTACAATGCCGGTGGAGTTTACATGGGAGTTCAACGTGGAGAGAAGCACCAGGGGAGACTATCGAGATTTCATTCAAAAACTGCGGAGACAATTGGGAGTGAGATCTTCCCACAATCGTCCTGCACTTGCTGTTCAAGAGAACGACAACCCAAGTAACATTCGATTCTTCGATTTGGTATTACGTACCAATGAGTATTCTGTGAGGTTCAGGTTTCGATCAGACAACCTCTACTTGATTGGCTACCAGATGCAAGACGGCCAGTGGTTAGAGTTCGGAAGAAATGGAGATCAACATCTAATTACAGAACCTAGGACCGACTTCCTAGGTTTTGATGGTAGCTACGGTAGACTACAACAAATCGCTAACCGGAGAATCGAGGAGACAAGAGTTGGGGTCCACAACCTAGTATTTGCTATAAATCAACTTGCTGTAACAACTGTCAGTCAGTTTAGGGCACGTGCTCTAGTTGTTGTGATTATGATGATTTCTGAATCAACAAGACTCATTCCAGTTTCTAACCATATGGCCGAAAGTTTCGACAACCGACGTGGCACTACTCTTGACTCAGAAGGCCTAATCCAACCTTGGATTATTGACTTAGTTCGAAGTTGGGACACTTTGTCTGCTGCATTGTTACTTGCTGATGCTCACCCAGGAGAAAGGTTTCGGCTTCGTGAAAACAACATACGAATTCCACCAAATAACAGTGAAATAAGAACTATTGCACAAGCTGCAGAAGTACTAGGTATCTTGTTGGGCATTTGCTTCAAGTCCAATGGACCAAAAAGGTCCCCACGCATGACCTCTGATGATTATGGAAAGTTCTTTCCAGGGTTACCACTTGTGCAAGTGTTCTCAGTGCGAATCAATAATATAGATGATGAAGATCCTGGGGAACTATATGGAACAATTACAATCAATAATGGGTTATATACACAATATATCTACAACCGTACGAGGAACAACTATGAATCCATCAGGCCAGGTCAACATGTTACGTTGACTGGGCCATCTGAATCTGTCTCTGCGTTGGGGAACTTTACCATCAAGTTGGTTCTCACTGATAAGGACATAATCTCATGGGATGATATAATCATGGATCAAGTTATCTCATGGGATGTTGCTAACATGGGAAATGTGTATGACAAGCTCATCTCTCCAGAACTGAAGAGCCCCAAGAATATAGGTTCGGTGACTGTCAATTATGCAGTGCTGCGAAATGCTGTGGCTGCTAAGTTTACTGTTACTCTTAAAGAAGGAGGTGAAGCAACAAGCGAGGTTTATGGACATGTTTCGGCTTGTTATGACAACTGGGTGGATCATGAAACGACATGTTTGTTGTTCGACAGAACATCTGACAACTATGTTAAAGTGGATTGTGGGCAGAACATTCCGTTGTTGAGATCTGTAGTTGCTGTGCCATTGAACGACTCTCTCAAAGTTACTGCACATTTGTATGATAATGACTTCTATATGAGTGGCGATGATGGGATTGCAAATGAAACTAAAATGTTCCCAGTCCCAGAGACAATACCAAACACAACCTGTGAGGACTTCAAGGGAGAAGATGGTAATTGGGTCCGAGTGAAAATCGATTGGAGTTCTGGTTTGTAAGTGTTGAGAAATGGCTTCCATGTCATCCGAGTTCAAATTATTTCACAAATATTTGGTGTTGCGTTTTACATTCTCAATATTTTGTTTTTATTTCTCCAGTCATTATATTGAGTTTATGCATTGCATGTGTTGATTGATCATATAGTTGCGATACTGTAATGTCATATTATAGTAAACGAGTCATTGAAAATCTGCATATCTTTTGTTACAAATGAAATCTCGTTATGGAATTTCTTAATATCGTAGTTGTTTTTTTGGAGGTTTTAAGCTTTGTTCGGAAGGTTCAATTTTGGTATAACCAAATTATTAAAAATTGTATCAAAATCAGTCGGTCAAATCAATATTCTAGTAAATGCCTTTAAAAATAGAGCAATTATCACCACAATTGTCTTACGTTAATGGCTACTGTTTATCATCTTCATCAAAGTAGAGATGCACAACTCCACCATATGCAATCGCACAACTCACTCGTGTTCAATCTCAATGGTCGGCCATATGAGAAACATCTATTCTATAACAAGTCGAATGGCAGAAGTGCACCAAAAAGGGGGGAGGTTGGTTATTAAGAAATAGCCAACCAATAAATTATCGATACCCGATGCAAATGCAAGACGGCCAGTGGTTAGAGTTCGGAGAAAATGGAGATGAACATCTAATTACAGAACCTAGGATCTACTTCCTAGGTTTTGATAGTAGCTACGGTAGACTACAACAAATCGCTAACTGGAGAATCGAGGAGACAAGAGTTGGGGTCCACAACCTAGTATTTGCTATAAATCAACTTGCTGTAACAACTGTCAGTCAGTTTAGGGCACGCGCTCTAGTTGTTGTGATTATGATGATTTCTGAATCAACAAGACTCATTCCAGTTTCTAACCATATGGCCGAAAGTTTTGACAACAGACGTGGCACTACTCTTGATTCAGAAGGCCTAATCCAACCTTGGATTATTGACTTAGTTCGAAGTTGGGACACTTTGTCTGCTGCATTGTTACTTGCTGATGCTCACCCAGGAGAAAGGTTTCGGCTTGGTGTAAAAACAACATACGAATTCCACCAAATAACAGTGAATAAGAACTATTGCACAAGCTGCAGAAGTACTAGGTATCTTGTTGGGTATTTGCTTCAAGTCCAATGGACCAAAAAGGTTCTCACGCATGACCTCTGATGATTATGGAAAGTGCTTTCCAGGGTTACCACTAGTGCAAGTGTTTTCAGTGAGAATCAATAATATAGATTGTAATGACTCTAGTAAATGATTATATATGATATAGATTTATTAAAGGATATATATTATTTCTTGCAGTATTTTCACAAAGGGATATGCATAGTTGAGTGGTTTGAGGCGGAGCAAATAAGCTTGAGGTCCTCTCACTACAAAAAAAATTGACTTTCAGCTGAAAGTACAAAAGTCGCCGCTAAAAACCTTTAGCGATGACTTTTTGTCGCCGCTAAGTCGCCACCTATGAGACTGTCGCATATAAGCATTAGCGGCGACAATTAAAAGTCGCCGCTGAATGTCAACAATCGCCGCTGAAAGTCAACAATCAGCGGCGACATTAGGTTGTCGCCGCTGAAAGTGGAATCTGCAGCGATATAATTGTCGTCGCCTAATGTGGAATCAGCGGTGACAATTGTCGCCGCTGAAAGTCAATAATTATTTTTAATTTTTTTCTTAAATTTTTAAATAAAAACCTATAATAAGCTTATAAATATATAAATAAAATAATAAATAACTAAATAAACTAAAATATAATAATATTAATGAATAATTCACATAATCCTTTAAAATATGATAATACATCATTTACTAAGATAAATTTAAAAATAAAATAAAAATGTTGATTATAATCTTTCAACAATTGAACTCCAATCATTTGAAAAGGTTTTTTTAGCTTCAACTTTATTGTCCTTTACTCTGACTACATCTTAGTTGTCTGCTGGTTCAGCTTCTTCAGACTATTCTGCTTCCTCCTCCTCCTCCTCCTCCTCCTCATCAGCTTCATTTTCTTCAACTTTTTTTTGTAGTATCTTCAACATCATTCAAAATTTATTATCAAATTATTGTTATTATTATTGTTAAGAAATAGATTTATTCAGAACATATATTCATAACCAGAAGAATCGATATTTGACTTTTAATGATTGCAGCATTTGTCAATATATATCAGGAGATGAGATGAGTCTCGACACAATTAGGGGACATCATAAGTTGAAATCAATAAATCCTCTGTTGAGATCTTGTAACACTAGATAATCTATTCTTCTGGAGAAGTGGATGAAAATAGAATAAAAAGTTACCGAAAAAGATAACAGAATCATAACATGGAGAAAGCGCAATCCTTTTGCAGTTCCAATGGCAATGGCATATCTCTGGAATAATACTTTCTTCTTACTTTCCTAAATTTTTTTGAAAATAAATCATTAATACCCAAAATCCAATTATAATAATTATTATAACATACTTTTATAATTCTATGTATCCTAAATATTTTCATTTATGAAAATAGAACATTTATTAACTTAAGCTTCTTTTCTTTCTACCCATGAAATATGCATTCACAATTAATTCAAACAATTTACTTTCATATATGTATATACGTATACGCATATGCTATCCATGAAATGATTTTTTGGATAGGCATTTCATCAAAAAGCTTTTAAGCTTCATCTACATGACAGTAATCTCTTGACAGTAATGCTATCATATGTACATATTTGGCTCCAATATGTATACGCATATGTATAAGCTTCATCTACATGACAGTAATCTCTTCATCTACCTAACAATGTTATATCCTACTACATAAAAACCATACAGCAGTACCACAACAGCATTTATATATATATATTCAGCTTCACAACCAGAACAGCAGAAAAATCACAACCCAGAATAAAATAACACATGCAACAACCTCTAACTATGATCTCTTACATCATTAAGTATATTTACTCTTTTTAAGTTTGGAAATATTTCCAGTTTCAAAAGTTTGGAAGCCATAACTCCCCATTCACTTGCATACAAACACAGCAAGCTATAACACACATGTTTACCTACAGCGGCATCATATACATGCATATACACGTGTGCCAAAACAATAACATTCCTTATCTTTTCTTCTTTCTTCCTGTGACATTTCCCCACATACAACCACCAAACAATAAGCTTTTATATGACTGAGGAGCACCCTCACTTAGTCCTTAACCTTTTCCCAATATCATATCATCACTGACCCAAGTAATACCACAGAAATTGAAAATCTATCACAACAGCAATATGCATTCTCCACGGCACTCACACTCACACAGACTGCCCAGGCACAACATCTCAGCACCCACATTCACAGCATAGTAGACTTCCCAAGCACAACATCACAGCACCCACATTCACAGCATAATATACATATACGCACATTCACCATTAAAAAAAAATAGAGCACACAGAGAGATACGATCAACACCCATGACCCATATTCCGTCCTGATCAGTAACATACAGAGTCGAACACCCCAAGCATTCACCATCAAAGAATTTTAAAACACCATGGCTTAAGATTCAAATAGATTGAACTCCTATCTCAGCCAGTTTACACTGCAACAGAGCACGACTCCTATCGCGTGAAGCATCGCTACTGCTCTCACTGGCTCTTCGCGTCTGTGCGACTGCTAATTTCAGAGAAAAATGGAGAAATAGGGTATGGTTCAGCAGAGAAAAAGGGGAGGGGTCATTTCACAGAGAAAGAAAAAAATTCCCTTCTTGTAGCTCTCAGGGTTCGAACTCAGCACCTCAGAGTACAACTCCCTCTGCTTAACCATTCAACTAACCTGTACACATTGGAATTTTCTGCATCAAATATATAATAACCTTTTTTTAAATTAATTTTTATCTATTAAATTTTTTTAGACCATAGCATAAACTCTTTCATAATTTTCTAAACCTTCAAGATATTCATTTTATGATTTTTTCCCTTCATTTTTCTTAACTCCAAAATATTCTTAATAATTATTCTTTCCTAAAATGCAGTAACAGAGATCATATGTAACAATAACTAAGAATGTATATATGTATATATTTTATATATTTTCTTTCTCCTTATCTCTCTCACACACACCTCCCTCTCTCTATCTTCTCCCCTACATTATTTCTAACACACATATATTAACTCTCACACTCATTAATATCTCTCTTATGCACATACTCTTGCTTCATCTCATTCTTTCAAAGACATCACATTATTATCTATATAATCTCTCATTATTATTTTTTTATTTATTATTTAAACATGACATCATTCAATAATTTAATTATATATATTAAATAGTTGTTTAAAACTTATAAAAGGGTAAAAAAATGTAGGGAGACTTTTAGAGGCAACATTTGTCGCCGCTGAAGGTGAAAAAAGTCGTCACTGAAACATACTTTCTGCGATGACAAAAATTTATCGCCGCTGAAGGTAAGACGTTTAACGGTGACTTATTTTGTCACCGCTGAAAAGTGTAGCCAAAATTTTTTAATCATTGACGTTCAGTGGCGACAAAATGCAGTCGCCACTAAAAATCTTACCTTTAGCGGCAACAAAATCCAGTCACCGCTAAAAGTCTTACCTTCAGCGGCGACAATCATAGTCATCGCTAAAAGTCTTACCTTCAGCGGCGACAATTATAGTCGCCGCTGAAAATCAACTTTTAGCGGCAACATTTTTTGTCGCCGCTGAATAGTCGTCGCCAAAAGTCAATTTTTTTGTAGTGTTTAAATCCCAGAAGCTGCAAAGGTGGGATTTTATTTTTTTTAGACACCCCGTGAAATCACTAAAATGCCCCTTTGCCTATTTTATTATCAGTACACTCCTTCCTTTTATTCAGAGGGCAACGAGAGAGAGAAAGGACAGAGGGAATTTAGAGAAGCTTTATGGGAGCCCTCTTGCTACTGTGACACTGTTCTATGTTGCCAGAGTCACTACCGCCGATGCTGTGTTACTTTGTCATCACCGTGGCTCTCTCTATTGGCGAGCGACTTGACCAAGAAAGTGGAGAGATGATAAAGCAAGGAGAGTAGAGGAGGTTGTCAATGGTGAAGAATGTGATTAGAGAGTTAGATCATGTCAGGAATCATTTTCTTTATCTCTGCTTACTATCATGCGTCTACAGCTATTGCCGTCACCCTACACGCCTAGCACTATAGCACTACAGACCTTAAGTCCCTTCTCAACCTTGGTACAACTTCATTATAAAGGCGTGATAAGCTATGTAACCTTCATCTTATTTATCCTTATTTGTTTGGTAGGAGAGTTGTTTGAGGTTCTGGTTGTCGAGGGTCTGTGATGATATGATGGTAAAAGAAAGACTTAGTGTGGTACTATGATTGATCCATTGGACTAGAGGTTGAGTGTGTGTGCGCTGTGATGCTTGAGTCTAGACAACTTGTGTGTGTATATGCGTGGACTTACTGACTTGAAGGATGGATGTATGCATATATATATATTTGTGGGTGAATAAAATTGTCTCCCTCTGTTGGTTGTGTGAGTGTCACTGCTATGGGGAAGAGTTTGGACGTTGCTACTATAAGTGTATCTATATATGCATAATGTTAAGACCTATCAAATCTTATGAAAAATGGCTAAGGAAAGCTAAAGTATAAATGTTGAGAAGCAATGTATTATAATTATAACCAAAGCATAGAATTATGAAGGGTAATAGTTAAAGAATTTATTGGGTAACCTATACTGGAATGGTTAAATTGTGTTAGGAGTTGTAAACTATTAAAGTATGTTATGAGGTTTTAAAGTAATGTTTGGATTCATGTTGTTTAAGCTGAAACTTTTAGTGCACTTAAGGTATTTTAATATGAAACAAGTGTTAAAGTTGTTAAGTCATGTTCAAGGCCAGTTAAAGCCTTTAAGAATATATTGAGCTCAAATGTTAAGCATTGAAACTGAAAGTGAGCTAGTGAGCTCACTGTTTTAAAAATGGAAATAATAATAAGAGAAATTGTAGGAATATTTAAATGTTAGTATGTATATATAGGAATTGTTGTGGTTGTGTCAAATAAATAGTACTTAGTATTAAAGAGATTAATGTTATTTCCTGATAGAATGTTTTATTTTGGAAATCTAGGTAATTCAAGAGAGAATATTTTTAAAGAATAGAACAAGAGTAAATTATATCGGAGTATCACAGATGAGTGAATAACGTCCCTTAAAAATAATATTTTTATTAATAACTTGTTATTTGATGTATTTCATTTAAAGTGTTAATTTTTAAATATTATTTAAGAAAAGCAAATTATATGAATTCATTGCTTTAATTGGTAGAAATAGTTTTTCTTTCAATTTGGTTATTAAGTGACCAAGTTTATGTGAGAAATTGGATAAAGAGAGTTTTGAATTGATTAGAAATGTTAGAAATGTTATATTGAATTGATTTTCTCAATGAAACATTCATATGTGGATTTCATAATTTGGATAATTGTTCCATATACTTTAAATAAATCTCTTGATATTTTATTTTAAACGCTCATGCTGGGGTTTTGCAATTTTGAAGTATTCTTACTGAAGATTATTTCATTAGAAAGGGTTGTGATCATTACATGTCAAATGGGCCTAACGCATCCTAGAAAGGTTTAAAAAATAATAGAATACAGAACGTTGGTGACTAACAGTAGTACTGTTAGTCCTTGGTACACCATGGTTAAACCTGAGCTCGATAGAAATTCGTGAGTTTCGTGCTCGTGCAAGTTATTCGCTGGATTTATTCTTGCGCCTGTTTCTCGTAGGTCTTGTACCTGCGCCTGTTATTCTTGGGTCTCGTACTTGTGCCTATTTCATGGCCTCGTGGTATGCTTGGTTATTTACCATCGTGGACTGTGTGTCCATGCCTATTTTTATGGCTGTGAGCCACGCCTGTTTTTGTGGCTGTGAGCCACGCCTATTTTTGTGGCTTTAAGCCGTGTCAGATTGGTTAGTTACCCTCATAGATTGTGTGTCCATGCCTATTCTTGTTCTGTTGAAGTCATACGGAAAAAGAATTATTTTAAAATGATTGTTTCAAATGTTTTCCTGAAATAAAAATATTTATCAACATATTTGTATTGAATTATAAAATGTTATGATTTACATTTAAACATACGAATCGATTATTTTAGCTTTAGATAGTACAATTGACCCTATTCCTCTAGTTGAGCTATAAAGAGCCTCATTGCAGATTTGAAGTATTGATTTTTTGCATATACATATATAATGTAATCATGATTTTATGAAATACTTGTATTATTTTGTTGAAATGATAAATGCTCCACCTAGCTTATGGATAAGATTTTGGTTATTTTAAAAATGTTTACAGGTGATTTTGAAACATTCAGAGTCTATTGTAAGATTGTCAGAAGGTCAGTTATACAAAGATGATCCTGGCAAAATTCCTACAGAGGACTTGCCTTTTTGATTAAAATGTAATATAGTATGATTATTGCTTCAAACATTTTATTCAAAGTTTTAGGCTTAAGGAATATGAATTTATTCATATTTTGTACCAGTCACAGTTCAAATTTTAGGATGTTACATAGAGGATGAATATCCTGGGGAACTGTATGGAACAATTACACTTAATAATGGGTTATATACACAATATATCTACAACCGTACAAGGAACAACTATGAATCCATCAGGCCAGGTCAACATGTTACGTTGACTAGGCCATCTGAATATGTCTCTGTGTTGGGGAACTTTACCATCAAGTTGGTTCTCACTGATAAGGACATAATCTCATGGGATGATGTAATTATGGATCAATTTATCTCATGGAATGTTGCTAATATCAGAAATGTGTATGAGAAGCACTTTTCTCCATAAATGTACAGCCCCAAGAATATAAGTTAGGTGTCTGTCAATTATGTTGTGCTGAATATTGTGGCTGCTAAGGTTACTGTTACTCTTAAAGAAGGAGATGAAGTAACAAACAAGGTTTATGGACATGTTTTGGCTTGTTATCAAAACTGGGTGGATCCAAAAATGACATGTTTGTTGTTTGACATTACATCTGACAACTATGTTAAAGTGGATTGTGGGCAGAACATTCTGTTGTTGAGATCTGTAGTTGCTGTGCCATTGAACGACTCTCCCAAAGTTACTGCACATTTGTATGATAATGACTTCTATATGAGTGGCGATGATGTGATTGCAAATGAAACTAAAAAGTTCCCAGTCCCAGAGACAATACCATACAAAACCTATGAGGACTTTAAGGGAGAAGATGATAATTGTGTCCGAGTGAAATTCGATGGAGTTCTAGTTTGTAAGTACTGATAAATGGCTTCCATGTCATCCGAGTTCAAATTATTTCACAAATATTTGGTGTTGCTTTTTACATTCTCAATATTTTGTTTTTATTTCTCCAGTCATTATATTAAGTTTATGCAATGCATGTGGTATTTTTCTTTGGAGGTTTTAAGCTTTGTTTGGATGGTGCAATTTTGGTATAACTAAATTATTAAAAATTGTATCAAAATCAGTCAGCCAAATCCAAAACCTTTGAAATTCATTAGTCTCGTACGAAAAATATGGTGAATTACTGGTCTAAGGGTACAACAACAACAAGAAAAAGCCTTATCCCATTAAATGGGGTCGACTACATTGATCATAATATGCCATTATGCTATATCAAAAACTAAATCCTTGGATAGGTTATTGACCAGAAAATCCCGCTTAATGACCTCATTGAGCCTTCTCTTTGGCCTTTCTCTACTCCTTTTAACTAGTGTCCATACTGTTTGATCCACCCTCCTCACCGACGCATCCCTTGGCTTTCTTTGCACGTGTCCTATTGCTGGTCTAAGGGTATAATAGTTAATTTGTAAACTTAATATGGGTTAATTTTAGTCATAAATATGAGATATATTTCTTATATTTATACTTTTTTAATTACCCATATTGATATTTCCTTAATTTAATTTAATAAATAAAACCATAATATTTTTACCCTTTTAGTTTGTTGTCTTACTATTCAATTCAATTAAATTCAAAGTGAAATTAATCTAAAATTTAATAATGGAATTGATCAGTTTTTGGCGATGACTTTTCAGTGGCGACAAAAAAAGTCACCGCTAAAAGTTGATTTTTAGCAGCGACTTTAGTTGTCACAGCTGAAAGAAAGACTTTCTGTGGTGACACATATTGTCACTGCAGAAGGTCATAGTATTTGCAGTGCCATATATGAGTTACATCAAAAAATCTATAGTTTCTACAGTGACAAGTTTTTCTTGCCGTATAAGGTAGGATTCAGCGGCAACTTTTGTATCAATTTGTTGCCGCTAAAAGTCTTGATACAATTTTTTTTCCAATTTGGAGGGGGTTTAAAGTAACTATCTAATATATACAATTAAATTATTGAATAATGTCATTTTAAATAATAAATAAAGGAATTTCACATGTTATTGTAATAAGAAGAGATTATACAGATAATAATGTGATGTCTGTGAAAGAAGGAGATGAAGCGGGGGTATGTGCAAGAAAGATATATTATAAATGTGTGTCAATGAGCATGAGAGTTAGTATGTGTGTTAGAGACAATGTGGGAGAGGAGATAGAGAAAGGGAGATGTGATGTGAGTGTGAGAGAGAGATAAGGAGAAAGAATAGACATAAAATACATACATACATACATACATTCTTAGTTACTGCTGTATATGCCATCAGTTACTGCATTTCATGCAACATCCCAACTTTTATAAAAAGGATTTATAAGGTATTATTGAGTTTAAGAGTATTTTTCTGAAATTAAAAAGTCTCAAATGTGAAGTTTTAGAGAAAAATAAAGGAAAGAACAATCATTAAAAATATTTTGGGGTTAAAAAAATTAAGAAAAAAAAAGAAAATGAGTATTTTGGGGCTTAGAAAATTATGAAAGAGATTATTTTCCCAAAAGAAACCCAAATGATTTAATAGCTATTTTTCAAGAATTAAAGGCCTATTTTATTAGAAAATTCAAGAAAAATAGTTAGAAGTTATCATTTGGCCAGAAAATTTTATAAAAATTCACTAATGAGTTGAAGAGGCTATTGGAGTTAAAATATCATTATTTTATTAAGAGGATTATTTTCTAAAAAATATTTGGTACAAATAAGACTTTCAGCGGTGACTTTGTTTGTCGTTGCTGAAAGTCTAAAGTTTCTGCAGTGACAACAAGGTCACCGTTGAAAGTACTTTTAGCAGCAACTTTGCTTTGTCGCTGCTAATACATTTTAATATTTCATTAGGGATCTTCTTCTCTTCCTTATTCCTTAACGTCGATGGCTTCAGAGAATATTCAAAACATTGAGAGTGAGAGATAGAAGGAGAGCACAAGGGAAGGACTAGATGATGGTGATGTTGGAGGAGTGACCGGAGGATAGAGATCGAGCTTGTGATATCGTCGGCCATCTGAGGTGAGTTCTCTAACTCCATCTTCAATATGTATCCTCTATTTTCTTTCGATTTTATGGTGGGTCACCGTTTAAAGTCAAGATTGTGTGGACGAACAAAAGACCATAACTAAAATTCAAAGCCACCAGATTGTGTGGTGCCTAACACTTCCTTCTTCTCCATCGCACTACCCTCCAAAGCGTGAACCTCTGGCACAAAAAGTTACACCCAAAACTCTCATCTTTCACACAAAGCTAATAAAACCCGTCGCTACAGCACCCATCTATCTCCCACCTCTAATATAAATAACCACTATCATCGAGAGAGGTTAAGTTTTTGAAATGGTTGCTGCAATTCTTGCAATTGGGTCTTCCTTCCATGGAAGTTGGGGAGCTTCTTCAACTTCAATGGTGGGTGAAGATTATAGCGTGTTGGTGAAATTGGTTCTTTCACAAGTTCGATTTAGGGGCGGCAAGGTAGTGAGGTGCCAGCCCATGATGAAGAATATCAATGAAGGCAAGGGCATGTTTACCCCTATTATTGTCATCACCCGCAATATCATCGGCAAGAAATGATTCAACTAGCTTTGAGGCAAAGCCATTGCCTTACATTTTCAGGTATGCCTCACTTCTTTCAAAATTTTATTGCGCAATTTAAGGATATATTTTGAAATTTGGTAGAAAATATATTTTGAAATTTGGGAGAAAAGAAGCTGGTGGAATATGTTTTTATATTGATTTATGCTTATATCATATGTATATTAGGAGTGTGTTTGGTTTGGATTGAATGGAAACTTCAATTTAGAAGTTCTTTTGGACCTTTCAATGTATTCGAATAAATAGTTCTAAATTATGAGGTGAATGCTTCTGTTTCACCTTATATGAATTACTAAATCTTCCAGGTTAAAGAATTGTGTCAAAGTTCAAGTTTAGGTTTGGCTGCCTGATAGATTCTGATATTTTTTGTCATATAGATCTATATATAATTTCCAGGCTTTAATTTTACCATTACTTCTGAGATTCCTCTTAGCCATGCATAGAACATATGTTTGCCCCCTTTCGTGTGGCATTCATATTATTCTACTCTTCATTTAGTTTGTGTTATCCAACCATTCACCTCACGTCCTCACGGTTAGTTGTTAACCATAGAATATGATCATTAATCATTGGTCAAAATTTCATTTGCTTTTCCAAATCCTGAGCTTGCTATCATAGGATATATTTATTCTCTTTAAAGCAATCTGACCTTATGAAAATGGTTAGTTTCGATCTTCTGTATGAATTTAGAGACATGGCAGCAATAGAGGACACTTGCACTGCCTTTTCTAGAGAATTTCTAAATTGTTTACTTTGATTGGTCACATTGGTAGTTGCTGCTTTTTATCCTTCTTTCGTATATTTTTCATCAGCTTTTTTAATTACTAATTCTTTTATGCAATATGTATAAAATATGCCGTGTCATTTCTGACAGAAATTAACTTGTGAGCAGTCAAATTCCTCTATAGTTATCAAATGTAGCAAGCGCTCACAACTACTCCCTCATCTCCCTCATGCTCATCTGTTTTAACACCTCGAGGAATAAGTTCAACTTCATGGTTAGGCAACTTTGGATCCCCCAATGCTGGGTCATATGCTGATTTTCCCTAATACAGATAGTAATTCAAAAGGTGAAATAGAGTTGCTCTCTGCCTTGGAATCACTCTCAATCTAATGATAGTTCAATTGTGAAAAGTATGCATACTCAATTGCAAGAAGAGTTTAATAAAAAATTTTAAAAGGAGAAAAAAATGGAAGCAGAGCATGAAAAGATAGAAGAAGAATGTGTACAATTTGAGCAAAGACTAATGGAGCAAAGGATAGAAGTTTAATTCGCTGCCTTGATATAGAGGGGTAACTAGAGGCGCCTAGTATTGATCCTTCCATATAATATTTATGTTTCAACTAAATATTTTTATTTTATTTTTTAAATATGCTTAAGTAATTGATGTACTATGATATTTTAAAGAATGATGTGAATTATTCATTATTGTTATTAGATTTTAGTTCATTTAGTTATTTATTATTTTATTTATATATTTATAAACCTATTACAAGTTTTCATTTAAAAAATTAGGAAAAAGAATTTAAAAGCAATTATTGACTTTCAGCGGCAACAATTATCACTATTGATTCCACATTGTCGCCACAAATTTCACTTTCAGCGGCCACATTTGTCGCCGCCTTTACTTTGCCTTTGATGATAACCTCCGGTTTGACATTTTTTGTTCAACATTGAGGCTGACCTAATGTCGCCATTGATTGTTGACATTCAGCGGCGACTTTCAATTATCGCCACTAATGCTTATAGGTAACAGTCTCATAGGCGACTACTTGGCGGCAATTTTTGTGCTATCAGCGGTGACTTTTATGGTCGTGGAAAGTCAATTTTTTGTAGTATATTGTAATGGCCCTGTAAATTACTCAGATATGAAACCAATTTAATAAAATATCTATATTATTTATTGCAGTAAAATCACAAGCGGAAGTGGATGGTTGAGTGGTTGGAGGAAGAGTAGTTCAATTAGAGGTCTCATGTTCGATCCCCAGTGCCTGCAGCAGTAAAGTTTTATTTTTTCAGATATCATGTGAAATTACCATATTGCCCTTCTATTTTTTATCTCTCTCGTCATCTCCTTCTTCCTTATTTTTGTTAGCCATGCAAGTGAGAGAGAGAGCAGAGCCAACAGCAGAAACCTTCGTGAGCCTCTTAAGCCATCACTGTCAAGAGTTCATCTTTTCTATGCTACTGTAGCTGGTGACTCTCGTTGATGTAGTGTCCTTCTCTACTGCTCAGATCTTGGCCGTGGGGGAGGGGAAGGTCAGGGTGTCTACAATGCCGTCTGATTATGTCATCTTTTATAAACCAAGCTGCTGTCACTAGTGCTGTTATCGTGCACAGTGTTGCTACTATCGCGAGCCATGCCTTGCTGTCACGAGTTCAACATCTTCGCCGTCCACTACAAAAAAAATGACTATTAGCGGCGAAAAAAGTGGCCGCTAAAAGTTCTAAAGTCGCCGCTAAATACCTTTAGCGGTGACTTTTTGTCGCTGCCAAGTCGCCACCTATGAGACTGTCGCTTATAAATATTGGCGGCGACAATAGAAAGTCGCCGCTGAATGGCAACAATCTGCGGCGACAAAAACTTGAATCTGCGGTGACAAAATTGTCGCCACTGAAACTTGAATAAGCGGCGACATGAACTGTCGCCACATAAAGTATAATCGGCGGCGACATTTCCATCGCCGCTTATTGTGCAATTAGCGGCGACAAAAGTAGCCGCTGAAAGTTAATGTTATTATTTAAATTTTCCACAATTTTTTCTTATATTAAAACATATAATTTAGTAATAAAAATAAAAAATAATAAATAACTAAATAAAATAAACTCTAATAATTAATGAATAATTCAGATCATCCAATAAAATATAAAATTACTTTAATTACTTAAACATATTTAAAAGGAATAAAATTGTTTAGTTTATACATAAAGATTATATGGAATGACCAATACTAGGAGTAGAAGAAGTAGGAGCCTGTGGTTGCCCTCTTTGCATCAAGGCAGCGAATTGAGCTTGTATTCTTTGCTCCATTTGTTCCATTAATCTTTTCTCGAATTGCAAACGCTCTTCTTCCATCTTTGCACGCTCTGCTGCATGCTCTTCTTCCATCTTTGCACGCTCTGCCTCCATTTTTTCTCTTTCCTCTTGAAATTTTTTATCAAACTCTTCTTGCAATTGGGCACGGACACTTTGCACAACTGAACTATCACTAGATTGATGGCGATTTCTCTTCCTTGAAGGTTCCGCTCTATACCCTTTTTCTCTTACATACCCTGACCTCTCCCCAAGAACAGTCGCTAATATTTCCTCAGACGTCATTCGAGCATCACTCTCTAAATCTTGGTCTGATTGCTGAGAAAGTTCGTACATACGACTCTACAATAAAAACATATGAAACTATTATATTAAAAATAAAACTAAATCAAAATAAAATGTAAAACTATAATGCATACATGAATTTGCTCAAAGTATGAGTCAGCCCATACTACTTGTCCATCTAATGTCTTCCTAGTATATGTTATCTCCCACAACTGGTCAGGAGGGATAGGTTGTCCAGTAGTTAGATCTCTCTACAAAAGAATAACATACGAGAAAAAACAAATAATATATTTTAAAATAAAAAAGATTAAAAACTTAAATTATAGTAGTGATAAATTGAACTTACTGTAGAATAGTCAATCTCCGCAAATGATCGAGGACCACAAGTATGTTTAGTCATTAGTTTTTCTCGATTTATCGTGTCTCTTACACTTTTGTTCTACAACAAAATTTGGGAATTAATAAGAATTTAATTATTAAAACAAAACATATAATTTAGTTAAAAGGATAATAAGGTACCTTAAACATGTCACTCTTAAAATATACTAATAACCACTCCCAATCTTGAAAACTAATAGTTTGAGGAGGATCAGCCAACCTATCCTCATCAGTCTGATATTTCTTATAGTGAGAGTGTAGATTGGTCTTCCAATTTCGGAATGCATTTTGTAAAATAATTGATATAGCTATATGAAACTTTTCTTCAGTAATTGCATCAGTAGGTTCAAATTTATCCTGAAACAAATAAATATAAACACTTTATAAAATAATATAAATAAATTAAGATAAGTATTAAAATATGACATAAATAATACCTTTATTTTCAAAATCATATCCTGACCATATTTTTCAAAAATATTCTTCCAGTTACCTCCACTATCCCTGAAAGAGACCGTGGTTCTAAGTGTTAAACCACAATAATTAGAAAAGTCTCTTGCTTCTGGACCAATTGCTCTTGACATGGAATCTGAAAATTTAACTTGAATCTTTGCTCCTTGTGCAGTCTTCAAATTCACGTTAATAGACTTATAAACTCCTCTACCCTTGGTGATTACAGTAGAAGAGCCTATCATTCATGTTGAATTAGAACAATTAAATGTTATTTGCGATGTAAATCAATTATTATAAAATTGAAGCAAACTTACCTGCACTACTATTTTGAGTATGGGGAGTAGGAGGAGAGTTGGCAGGCATTTCCTCAAGTTGTTGTTGCAGTGATTGAGGTGAAATAATGAGTCTTGATTGAGGTGTAGAGCATGTACCTTGGCTATTTGTATTGTTATGAGATGTCATAGAAAAACATTTCCCACCTCGACCTCTCTTTAAAACTGACATATCCTACAAAACTATCCATTTTATTTAGTCTCTACCTTTCTATTACACACATTTCATCTCATAATACACACATTTTAATGTGTAAACGTGAAGATTTTTGGTAGGTGAGAAATAGTAGTAAAGTAATGAATTTGAGTGGAAAAGAAGCTTCAAAGTCTCTATACAAGCTATATTTATCACGAGAAGCTTCCTATTTATAGCAAATTGAGATGAGAAAGGATCATGTAGCATATAGATGATGATTATCCTCTTTTATCAAATACTGTATCAAACACCTAATCATCCCATTTGTTAAGATTAACCATTATCATTATAAGAGAGCAACAGGCTAATACTAAGTTACAGAGTATGGGGTTTTCACTTGAACCAATTTCTATTCTGTACAAGAAATGATACACAGAGAAGGCTTCATAGAAGCAACCTTAATGGGGATAGATTTCTTGTAATTGACTCCATACAGAAGCAAGAATGACAGTCACAGCAAGGCATGAAAGATAGAGTCATATGACTACTTAATTATTCATCAATCCCTTTGATATGATAACTGACCAAATTATTTGCCACTTCCATTATATTTTTTGATTACTTTTTACAATGATGGTCCATATTTTGATGTTTAGGTGCTGACATGCTATATTGTAGAAGTTGCATTACAGTTTAAATGGTTAACTGTTTTGATCAATTTGAACTGTTCAGCTCTAACTCTTTGATTCATGCACTGACCCTAAGTTTTGATATTCTTTTCCCTGCTACATTATAGTTTTGTATAAGCTTATGGGCCTTGTTGCTTCCTTATCACTAATATGCTGATACTGGTGAAAAATAAAATGATAAAATCAGTACTTTTAGTTGTCTACTGGTGAACCATATTCTTGGATTGAGCTATTTCACATTTAGCCCAATTCAAGGACTAGAACCCAAAGAATAAGAAACGAAGTAGAATGAGACAAATTTTCTCTTTTTGCTTTTGCTTATTCTCAAACTTATGTTGTCATGTGCCTTATAAGAGTCTAGGCAATCATTTTTCACTTCGTTCTCTTCCTATGAGCTTATACATGTTTATATTATTTTAGTACTCTACTTATAAAATGGGTAAAAGTATTTTTTTTTCCTTTTAAAGTCAAGTCCTTCATAGAATGGAAAAGAAATATCTACTTGTTGAGTTGTTTCAGTCAATTGAGGAATAAAAGTTGGGGGAAATATTACTGATGAGTAATAAATGCCTACATGAATATCTATTTAACTTGGATCAATTGTTAAAGAAGTAGAACACTGAAGCAAGAAGACTCAATTCGGTGCTAACAAACTGCAACTGGGGAAAACCCTATAAGCAAGAAGACTTACTCAACTAGAATGACCTTAATTTGAATTGTTAAATCTAACGTTTTCATTGATTAGACTCAATTCGAATCTAAATCAAACAATTTTTTTCCTTAGAGTAAATCTGGATTCAGGAGAATGGATAAACATCATTCAGAAGTAAATCAAATGACAGAACCCTGCTAGTTCAAGCAAACAATTAATAAAGAATGAAACAACATTCAAAGAACAAGAATGAGATATAACCATACACAAAAATTGACCGCTCAGAAGTGACCCAGAAGAAAAGACTCGAACTTCTGATGGGGAGAATAACAAACGAAACTCAGAATCCTAAAAACTCATCACCGTACCCTCGAAGTTCATGAAAACAATAAATAAACGCAACAACATTCAAAGAACAAGAATAAGACATAACCATACATAGAAATCAACCGATCAGAAGTGCCCTGAAGAAAAGACTCAAACTTTTGATTTTGATGGAGCTAACAACCAACAAAACCCAGAATTCTAAAAACTCGTCTCCATCAAAGTTCAGGCAAACAATAAACAATGAAACAACATTCATAGAGTAAGAATATAAGACATAACCATACACAGAAATTGACAGATTAGAAGCGATCCATAAGAAAAGACTTGAACTTCTGATCTACCGACCTTACAGTTGCAGATATGGCAAAGAGGAGGAGAGAGCTTCAGCTGACAAGAAATACCTCAGAGTTTGCAGACAGGAAAGTGACTTGAACCCTAAGCCCTCTTTCAATATGAACTATGTAATCTGAACTAATAAATCGGGCAGGGCAAAACAGGCAGGGCATTAAGCTTCAATTTGGTCAGACTCATGCTCTATGTCTCGCTCTCGCTCTGAATCGTTGTGGCTCTTGCTCTAATCATCGTCGCTCTCGTTCTGTCTCCCGCTCGACCCTGCTGAAGACAGGAAGTGTTTGGCGAGCCTTTGTGGCGGGGAAGGAAAATAAACACTAATTACCTTCAGCGGCGCGACAAGTAAAAGTCGCCGCTAAAATAAACTTTCAGCGGCGACACAAAAGGTCGCCGCTGAAAGTCTTACTTTTACCAAATAATTTTTAGATAATAATCCACTTAATAAAAAAATGATATGTTTTCCCTAATATATTCTTGAACTTATTAGAAAATTTTTATAAAATTTTTTGGACAAATCATAACTTCAAATTATTTTTCTTAATTTTTCTGAGAAAATAATCCTTTAACCCCAAAATATTTTTAACCATTATTCTTTCCTTTACTCTTTCTCACAAATATCACTTTTTACACTTTTTTATTTGAGAAAAATACTCTTAAACTCAATAATACCTTATCAATCATTTTTATAAAAGTTGGAATGTTATATAAAATGCAACAACAGCAGAGGGTAAATGTAACAGTGATTAAGAATATATGTATGTATTCTACGTTCCTTTTTTCTCCTAATCTCTCTCTCACACACATCACCATGTCTCTACCTCCTCCCTCACATTATCTCTAACACAGATATTAACTCTCACACTCATTGATACACATTTATAATATATATCTCATGCCTATACTCTTACTTCATCTCCTTCATTCACAAATATTATATTATTAACTATATAATCTCTCCTTACTATAATAACATATCAAATTTCTTTATTTATTATTTAAAAATGATATTATTCAATAATTTAATTATATATATTAGATAGTTGATTTAAATCATTTAAATTAATGTATGCAGACTTTTAGAGGCGATAATTGTCGCCGCTGAAAAGTATAAAAGTCGCCGCTGAATCAAACTTTCTGTGGTGACGAGATAATGTCGCCGCTGAAATGTCATGGCCAAAATTGTTTTATCATACCTTCTGCGACGACAATGGAAGTCGCCGCAGAAAGTATTACTTTCAGTGGCGACAATATGTGTCGTCGCTGAAAATCAACTTTTAGCGGCGACTTGTTTTGTTGCCGCTGAAAATAAGACTATTTGCGGTGACTTATTCTGTCGCCGCTGAAAGGTCATTGCTAAAAGTCTTATTTTTTGTAGTGGTCGCCGGCTCGTTTGTGGTACTGTAACAAATCCTAGATCTCTTTCTCCTCTTTCTTTCTGATTACTGTGAACTGTTCTGTTGTCATCGTCATTAGATCTTATCATTCTACTGCTACAGTCTCTGATATTATCTCAATTTCTGTTACAAAGGGCAGCATTATGGGAGGTTGTCCGTTATCAGGTTTATGAAGGAAAGAAAGAAGGAAGGTAGAAGAGTAGTTGCTGTTTTGGCTATGGAACCTGTGTTAAAAGTTAACTGGTGTAGTAATCTTCTTCAATATTTTCCATTCCTTCTTCCAGCGATCTGCAATGTTGACTGTTTGAATCACTGTAGCTATCAGAAACAAGGAAAGAAATATAGAGGCTATCCTGGTTTAAACTGAATAGAATACACACACACACACACATATGTGTGTGTGTGTACTCATTGCTGCCTTTGTTTAACTCTAAGGTCCCTAGAAGTAAAGATAAAGAGAATAGAAAAGAAATGTATGAAATAGAAAGAAGTTTCTAGTGTGAATGTTCAGTCAATGATTTCAAACAGAAGAGTGTGTTTTAGGAATTAAAAAGAGTTAACCACTATTTTGGACAATAACATTCTGGGTACAAGGGAATTGAGTTGAGGTTTTAGGGTTCTTTAAAGATAAACAAGTGTTTGGAAAATTAAGGATTTTGAAAGAAGTTAACATGCTAGAATCATGAGCTTGGGATATATGTGAGCATGCGTAAGAGGGTGTTATAAAATAGAAATTGGTATAATTAAGGACTTTTAAGCTCACGGTAGAAAATACAGAAAAGAATCACTACGGTTGGTATATATATAAATACTTATTGTTGATGTGGTGAATTTTATCCCTTAGGGGTTATGGAGAATAAAGGTGAAATAAAAAGTGAAAATTTTGGGAGGCTATTAGTTATTATTGCGTGTTTCATATTTGGTATAAAATAGATAAATATTAATTATTGATAGAATGTTTTATTTTAGGAAATCTAGGGAAATAAAGAGAGATTGATATCCTGAAATTTAGAGCAAGGGTAAGCTATATCAAAATATTGCAGGTGAGTGAATAATGTCCCATAAAAGTGATATTTTTACAAATGAATTTTTATGTGATATGTTCTATTTAAAAATGTTAAATTTGAGGTATGCTTTTCTAAAGGAAGTTTTGAAAAAACTTGAGAAATGTTATATTAAATTTATTTTTTGAATGAATTATCTTTATGTGGATTTACCGTTAGGATATTTGTTCCATATAAATTGAAAGAAATCTTTTTGGATAATTATTATGATGTTCATGCTATGGTTTTATAATTGTGAAGTTATTTTAGTGAAAATTGTTGCATTGAAAGTTATGATTATTATTAAATGCCAAATAGACCCCACCATGCTAGAAAGGCTTTTAGAAAGGATAGAATACAGAACACTAGTTACTAACAGAAGTACTTTTAGTCATTGGTGCACCATGGTTAAACCCGAGCTCAATGGATATTCGTGAGTCTCATACTCACGCCGGTTACTCATGGTTTTTATTCTTGCGCCGGATTGGTTAGTTACCCTCGTGGACTATGTATCCACGCCTGTTTTCATGGCCTCAAGCCGTACCGAATTGGTTAGTTACCCTCATGGAATATGTGTGTATGCCTGTCCTCGTTCTGTTAAAGTCCTATGGAAAAATGATTGTTTTGAAAGAATTGTTTTAAATGGTTTTCCTAAAATTAAATGTTTATCGAAATATTTGTATCAAAATACAAAGTGTTATGATTTACATTTAAACATGTTACAATTATTTATTTCTGCATTTTAAATTATGTTTTTGGGTCGTTATTCACGAGTAAATTATTTGGCTTCAGATAATACAGTTGACCCTATTCCTCCAGCTGAGCAGTGAAGAGCCTCATTGCAGATCCGAAGTATGTTTTTGGGCATATACATTTATAATGTAATTATGATTTTATGAAATACTTGTTTTATTTTGTTAAAAAGATAGATGCTCCACCTAGGCTATGGAAAAGATTATGGTTATTTTGGAAAATGTTACATAGGATTTTGAAACGTTTGCAGTCTATTGTAAGATTGTTGATGGGTTGATTATACAACGACGATCCTGCCAAAATTCCTATAGAGGAATTGCCTTTTTGACTAAAATTATAATATATTATGGTTATCTTTTCAAACATTTTATTCAAGATTTTAGGCTTAAGGAATATGAATTTATTCATTTCAAACGTTTCCTGACGTCTTTCCAGAGGAATTGCCTAGTTTACCTCCATATAGGGAAATATAATTTGGTATTGATGTCATTTCTAGCACCTAGCCAATTTCTATTCTGCCTTATAGGATGACGCCCTTTGAGTTAAGGGAATTAAAGATTCAGTTGCAAGAATTGTTAGACAAGGGGTTTATTCGACCTAGTACTTCTCCATGGGGTATACCAGTGTTGTTTGTGAAAAGGAAAGATGGATCTGTGAGGCTGTGCATTGATTATTGATAGCCTAATAAAGTAACCATAAAGAACAAGCATCCGTTGCCATTCATTGATGATCTTTTTGACCAGTTGCAAGGAGCGCAATACTTTTCAAAAGTGAACTTGTAATAAGGGTATCATCAATTAAAGATCAAGAAGGAAGATATTCCAAATATAATACTTAGAACTTGGTATGGTCATTAAAAATTTCTAATGATGTCTTTTGGTTTGACAAATGCTCCTGCGGCATTCATGGACTTAATGAATTTAGAGCATTTTTGGATAAGTATGTAATCATGTTCATTGATGATATCTAGGTATATTCCAAGAGTACAGAGGAGCACGAACATCATTTGCGGATAGTGTTGCAAAGGTTAGGGAATAATAGTTTTATGCTAAGTTTTCAAAATGTAAATTCTGGTTGACTGAGGTCACTTTTTTAGGGCACATGGTGTCAAAAGATGGTATTCAAGTTTATCCTAGCAGGGTTAAGGCAGTTAAAAGTTGGCCACGACCTATAACAGTTACCGAGATTTAAAGTTTCTTAGGCCTTTTAGGATATTATCGCCACTTTGTGCAGGATTTTTCAAGAATAGTGATCCGTTGACAAGGCTAACTCAGAAGAATGTGAAATTTGTTTGGGATGATAAGTTTGAAGGAAGTTTTCATAAGTTAAAGGAATCTTTGACTTCTGCTCCCGTTTTAAGCTTACCTTCAGGAGTTGGATGGTACACAGTGTATTGTTATGCTTCTTGAATTGGTTTAAGCTGTGTATTAATACAAAATTGGCAAGTAATTGCTTATGCCTTTAGAAAACTTAAGAAACATAAGCAAAATTACCCAACTCATGATTTAGAAATGGCCGCAACAGTGTTTGCCTTAAAGATTTGGAGATAGATTTTCACTGATCACAAAAGTCTCAAGTACATTTTTAAGTAGAAGGATCTTAATCTCAGATAGAGAAGATGGATGGAATTGTTAAAAGATTATGATTGTACGATTCTGTATCATTCGAGTAAAGCGAATGTGGTAGCTGATGCTTTAAGCAAAAAGTCTATGGGTAGCTTGGCATATATGAATGTTCAAAAAAGACTGTTGGTACAAGAAATTCATAAAGTAAAGCAAGAGGGAGTCATATTTAAAATTATTGATAAAAGAGCATTTTTAGCTCATTCCTCTCTAAATGATCAAATTAAGGAAGCTCAGTATTCTGATCCAAAATTATGGAAGTTGTGAGATTTGGTCCAAGAAGGAAGTAATACAAAATTTATGATTGACCATGAAGGTGTATTGAGGTATAATGGCAGGATTTACGTACCTCAAGTTCAAGATTTGAGAAAACACATTCTAGAAGAAGCTCATTATTATGCTTATCCACCATGGTATAATTAAGATGTATCAAGATTTGAAGAAATTGTATTAGTGGCATGGTATGAAGAATGATGTGGCAAACTTTGTTGCACGTTGTTTGGTGTGTGAACAAGTTAAAGCGGAGTATCAGAAGCCTACAGGACCATTGCAATGATTGTGTTATAACTCAAGAATTTATCAAATTTTAAAAATCAATTTATCAAAGGATAAATATATATTCATGGTAGAAATTTCGAATAGTTATGGGTAGCAGAGTGATCAGGGACAGAGGGTGAAAATCAGAGGTCCTATGTTCTAGCCTTGGTAACTCCAAAAGTAGAAGTTTTATTTTTTTCTGGTGCTTGAAATTACAAAAGTACCCCTCCCACTTATTCTACTAAAACTGTACCTCTGCCATTCTTCTGATTTTTCTTCAGTGAAGACGCAAGAGGGAGCAGCGAGAGCGCCGAGCAGAAACCCTTAAGCCATTGATGCTGTGTTCATAAACTTTACTTCTGCCTGTGTCTTTGCCGTATTGTTCCATCATCGTCAGTAGCCATCACTCCTCTCTAGCACTTTATTAGTTTTTAGTTTGGGTTCAATTGATCGGGGGAACAGAGAGAGTGAGAGTTGAGAGAACAGAGTAGAGTGGCACCATGGAAGGTGATCAGAGGGTGTGAGCATTCATGCAAACTCAGACTTTAACTAAGATGAGTCTCTTAAGTCTATTTCTGTTCTTATTTTCTTTGATCTCTGAAGTTTGTGGGTTGTTCAAAGTTAAAGCTTTGCGAGAGAAAACTTTCGATCTTGTAAGATTAAGCAAGAATTAAACCTTTTTCACTTTAAATCTAACTTAAATCATGAGTCTTGGTTGCTGCATGTATGTGTTATGTTATGGGTTTAAGCTTTCAAAAATAGAGCTCTATTATCTCAGAGTGTGCATCTTTGAATTCTCTGAAATTGAAGTAAAGATGTGTAGAAGTGCTTGATAATATAGTAAATTGAAGGTCATAAGTGTTTAGGCTCTTATGGGTGTGATTTTTGGGTTAAGAAGTTGCTGTTTTGATTATATAATTACAGAAGTTTGCTATCGTGTGGGGTGGCATCATCCATAATTTGTTCAGATTGAATGTATAGCTATATGGGTCTTGTGGCAACGGATAAAAGAAAGCTAAAAATGCACTGAAACCTACTGTTTTGATATGAAATTTTTGAAAAGAGAGGTCTCTCGTCCTTGTGTTGGGAATGCTTAAGCTTTGCCTTGGACTGTTCTAATATATATATAATGTGCTTCTATTTAGGATAGTTTTGAAGGCTAAAAACAAATTTAAAAACTTATTGCTAGTAAAAATGAGTATATGTATGCACATCCGTATGTGTGACTTCTCAGCTTCTGAAAAAAGGGCCAAAAGAGTATAATGGAGTTTAAGTGGTAGCATTGCATTGATTTCAAAAAAGTCAGAGGGAGGGTGCGGTATAATTCTGTAACTTTGGGTTCTATGACTTTAGAAGCTGCTTGTGTTGGTCATAGAGAAAATCTAAAAAGTAAAATAACTAAGGCTTTTATAGATAATATATTTACTGTGATAAATGGATGGAATAAAATTCCAATCCAAGGTTTTGTTCCTCTTCCTTATTTGAGCTAGTAGGAGTTTAGTTTTGTTGAATTTAATCATTCTAATAAGTTTAGAAGAGGTTTTTGTGTGGGATGATGGCCCTACGTTTGTTCTAATGACATTATTTTGAATCCATTAAAATTGAAAGTGCAAGGTTGAGGCTTAAGTGACAAATAAAAGTAGTAGTGATGAGAAGTTAGTAGCTTCAATTATTCTAACGAGATTAGCAATTTGATTGATGATGAAACTTAAAATTTAGTATATTGAGTGTTAATTATAAGATAAGGAATTTGAGGATTTTGTATAATTGGAGGATTTAATGATTTATTTTTGTCATAATGTTGATTAGAATGTTAATATATTGTTTCAGGATATTAGGGAATTCAAAGTTATTTTAATTGAAAGTTATTGGCTGAAATGGGTAGAGGTTTTGGAGCGTAACAGGTGAGTGAATAGCGTTCCCTAAAATTTATATTTTCAAATATATTGTCATTTCAAATGTTGAATTTCAAATATGAATTATGAAAAACAAATTTTATGAAAGTATGGTTTAAATTGTTAGATATGATTTTCTTTCGATTGATTTGCAAAGGAATTACGATTATGTATGAAAATGAATGAATAATCTTTTGGAAAGAGTTTGGCAAAAGTTGCATTGAAATGATATTATTCATGAAATATATTCCTCTACGAATTTCATATGTTTTCACAGTAACTTGATTTTAAATGTACATGCTGGGGTTTTTGAAATTTAAAGTGGTTTTTACCAACAGTTAGGATTATTACATGTGAAATAAACCCCACGCATGATGGAAATATTTTGAAATGATAGAATATAGAATGTTGGTTGCCAACAGTAGTATTGTTAGCCCTTTGTGCACCTTGGTTACCCGAGCTTGATGGATATACGTGGGTTTCGTACTCGCGACAGTTAGTGGCCTTGAGCTACCAGATTATTATGTGAGTTTCGTACTCGTGACGGATTATTTGTGGGATTTATTCTCACGTCTGTTATTTGTAGGTTTTGTACCTAAGTCTGTTTCGTGGCTTCAGGCCGCTTCTGATGGTTATTTACCCTCATGGACTGTGTGTCTATGCCTGTTTACGTTCTATTGAATTCCTACGGAAAGATTATGGTTTTAAAAGGATTATTTTTAAACAATTGATTTGAAATGGTTACTTCAGATTGTTATTTTTCCTTGAAATATAAATGTTTACAGAAAGGTTTGCATTAAATTAAGAAATATTATGAAATACATTTTCAGCATGTTTATGCATTGTTTATTTTCGCATTCTTTTAAATCATGTCTTTGGGACGTTATTCACGAGTATATTATTTGGCTTCAAATAGAGCGTTGGCCCTAACCCTTCCACTTAGCAATGAAGAGCCTCATTGTTGGTCCGAAGCATCATTTTTTATAAAACTACTTTTGACGTAATTATCACATAGAAAGTGCTTGTATTATTTTGAAAAGAAGGTAAATGCTCCACATAGTCTTTAGAAACGATTTTGTTTATTTTGGAAAAATGTTAGGGAAACTTTGAACGTTTGCAGTTTGTCGTAGGATCATCGGGAGACCGATTATATAACAACTAACCTGCCAAGATTCCTACAGAGGACTTGCTTTTGATTTATGAATTGCAATTTATTATGGTTTTCGTTTCAAATGTTTTATTTAAGGTTTTAGGCTTTCGGAATGTGAAATTATTCATATTTTGTGCCAGTCACGGTCCAAATTTTAGGACATAACAGATTGGAAATACCTGAGTGGAAATGGAAAAACATAACAATGGATTTCATTATTGGCTTGCCCCGTACTGTTAGACGTTTTGACTCTATTTGGATAATTGTTGATAGGCTAACTAAGTTGGCTCATTTTCTTCCAGTGAAGACTACTTACTATGTGTTCATGCCTGTTTTTGTGGCTTCAAGCCAGACCAAATTGGTTATTTTCCATCGTGGATTGTGTGTCAACGCCTATTTTCGTTCTGTTGAAGTTCTATGGAAAAATGATAGTTTTAAAAGGATTGTTTTAAATGGTTTTCCTGAAATTAAATGTTTATCAAAATATTTGCATTGAAATACAAAGTGTTATGATTTACATTTAAACTTGTTGAAATTGTTTATTTTTACATTTTAAATTATGTTTTTGGACGTTATTCACGAGTAGATTATTTGGCTTCAGATAGTGCAGTTGACCATATTCCTCCAGCTGAGCAGTGAAGAGACTCATTGCAAATCCGAAGTATGATTTTGGGCACATACATTTATAATATAATTATGATGTTATGAAATACTCGTATTATTTTGTTGAAAAGATAGATACTCCATCTAATCTATGGATAAGCTTCTAGTTATTTTGGAAAATATTACAGGTGATTTTGAAACGTTTGTAATCTATTGTAGGATTGTCGGGAGGTCGGTTATACAACGACGATCCTACCAAAATTCCTACAGAGGACTTGCCTTTTTTATTAAAATTGTAATATATTATTATGTCTATCATTTTAAACGTTTTAGTCAAAGTTTTAGGCTTAAAGAATCTAAATTTATTCATATTTTGTGCCAATCACATCTCAAATTTATATTAAATAGGGATAAAGTTGAAAAGGTGTTGAAGTCTATGAGATATAATGTATTATTACGAGGTTTAAAGGTTTTTTTTATTTATATAAAACATGCTGAAAGTAACATAGAAATAGAACCAAAAGAGTATAGAATCGTAGTACGTCCATTTATTCAACGAAGTGGTGATGTTTTCTTTTCAAGGGTAGGGGAACTAAGTGACCATATGGACATATAGAATACAATCACAGATCAAGGAAATCAATAAAACAAGAGGTATGAAAATCCCCCCAAAACAGCATTTAAGCACAACAAATCCATCCCGTGCCTTGCCACCAGATTCACATTAAATTGTGGTTTCATGTTTCACGTGAATGCCAATGGCATCAAGGTAGTGGCCAGCCCTTCCATGCAATCCAATTACTGTATTATTGTTTATAGGGATAGAGAAAGAAGTGCCAGAAGTGGTTCCAAATGGTCCATATGTGGCCAAATTTGTAGTAAAGGACAGCGATGTGATCGTTGATAAACCCACAAAATCTCCGTACGTCCCACTTATGGATATTAGGTGCTCAGAAGGCCAGTTAATATGAACCTGCAAATCATATAAACACGTATAACAAACCAAAATATATTTAAGTGTTTATGTATTAGCCATAAGCACTTAATTTTGTTTTATTTAGTAAAAACTTTTCCCGTTACTTAATATAAGAACTAAATACTTTTTCTTTGATACAAAAAAGTTTAAGTGAATTAGGTCATGGAGACTAGGGATGCCTACAGGCTTAATTAAAGAGTACTCATAGAGGTACTTAATTATAGATCGTCCATTAATAAGGTCATCGTATCGATAGTGATATTTAAACTCATGTAATAAGCAAACTCTTTACCAACTAGATTAATCTTTGTTGGTCTGTTATTGTTTTGGATAATTTAAAAAAGTTAAATAAATTAATTAATTATAATTAATATAAAAGCTAGTTGATTAATTTAGATAGATTAAAAAATATATTATATAAATTTGTTTTAAGATGTTATATTTAGTTATAATTAATTTATTTAGTTTTCTTAATATATCTAAAAAAGTCAACTAGAATTTATATATATTAATGAAATGAGGTAGTAACAAGTCATATTAATGTATAAAAGGAGTGCGTACAATTTGCCTTTCACCAGTGTCATTGGGGTTGTTGCCACCAAATGTTGCTGAAGCAAGGCCGCTTATGTCCCGAAAAGATATGGATTTGATGTTTAACCCTACATTCATGATTATCTGGTCTATACCTCGATCTGTTCTATAACTCCATGGATTCCCACCTGGGCCTCCCCATGGACCTATTGAAATACTTCCTTCAATGTCCCTCTGCACCATAATTTCTAACTTGCTATTGAAATGATATCATATACTAAAATTTAAATATAGTGCATGATATATACATAGTCACATGATTCATAAGTCATGAATAGCATAACTCATTGCAAACTTCGTTCAAAGCACAAAACTCACACTATATTCAACAGTAAGAAGTCTCTAAATGGAGTCAGAAGTATCAACACTCATATTATAGTCATTGTCTTAAAAAGAAATTTACCGATTTCACGTGAATGCCAATTGCGTCAAGGTAGTAGCCACCCCTTCCATGGAATCCAGTCACAAGAGAACCGTGGATCGGTATGGAGAAAGAAGTGCCTGAAGCAGTTCCAAAAGGTCCATGCGTGGTAAGATTGGTTATGAATGATAATGACGTGATCACTTGGAATCCTTTATAATTTCCATATGTCCCACTTATGGTTGTGAGATGCTCTAAATTTCCATCAATCTCCACCTACGTGCACATTGCACATCATGAAATCAAAGATGTATTCTCACACAAGAGAAATTAGGTTTGGCTAAATAAGGAGGATCTATAAAAGAGAAATGATTAATTAATTTGATTTTTTATATATCTCAAATATAAAAACCATAAATTAAATTACAAACTTACTGTTTTTTCTACGCCGATGTCATTTGGATCTTTGCCACCAAATTTTCCATAATAGTGCCCATTGGCGTCTTTAAAAGCAATTGCGTTGATAGTAGCATTTGAATGAACAATTATCTCTTTTATCCAACTTCCCTTCACCCTAAAACTAAAAGCATCATCTCCAGCTGGACCCCCCCATGGCCCAAATGAAATGGTTCCATGTGGATGTGCCTGCATCAAAACCAGCAAGTCTTATAGTTTATGATACCAATTACAAGAATCAAATGCATGTAATACTCCCTCCAGTTCTCAAAAGTTAGTTACTGTATTTAATTTGATTTTAAATTTAAGATTTCAATCCACTATATATCCCAAATTTATAACTTTTCTTTAAAATTATCTCTATTAATTACATATATAAAATGATTAAGGTGTATATAACATCCTAAACTATTTTTAGGGATGTATTCAACACCCTAAAGATATTTTTAGCTTGGTACTAGAGGAACCTCACCCTATATGAAAAAAGGGGCTTCTATCATTAGGGTAATGACTATATGAGGTATTTTAAGGAAACTAACATGTATTTGTTATAAATATCTAAATTAATTTTTTAATATCTGTAAATTAATTATGTAACTTCTATATTTAGGATAGGAGGGAGTATATTATTACATGGTATATATTTGAATAATGAATTACTTACCGGTTGCACAAAAAATCCAAATGCATCAAGGTAATAACCGGCTCTCCCATGGAACCCAACAACGACACTATTTGATATTGGGATAGAGAAAGGCTCGCCACCAGAAGTTGTTCCAAAAGGTCCATAAGTGGTAAGATTTGTAACAAACGACAGGGACCTGATTACTAATAGTCCATTGTAATTTCCATAAGTTCCACTTATGGATTTCAAATATTCTGAAGGCCAACGAATTGGAATCTACCAATGATACAAGACATACAAGCTATAAGTAATTAATGTATATGTGTGACAATGATTAAGTGTGAAAGTATTAATATATTCTTAATTCATTAACCAGTTAAGTCAATCACCTTTTTCTCTTCACCCCTTTCATTAACATTAGGGTTTCTACCTCCGTATGTGCCAGAAATATTACCACTGGCATCTTTGAAAGAAATGGACTTTATATTGACTTCCTCATGAATGACTATCTCAGTTATCCCATTCCTTGCCTTGAAACTCCAATGATCACCCCCTGGACCTCCCCACAGTCCTAAAGAAATCATTCCGTTCAACAAACCCTGATCACAAGCCAACATGAAAAAATTTAATGATGCAATTTATAAATAGGACAAAAAATTCCTTTTTTATTTTCCTTGTAAGTAATACCATAGGAGAAACTGAGAGGTAGTGTTACATAGTTCGTACTTACCATTTGCTTAGTTGAATATGTTTATTCAGGTCTGAATCCAGTGAAACTTGCTATACATCTCCGTTGTTTGTACTCTATATATAGACAGATTACGAATGATGAGTTGCAGGAGGAAAACAAAGCAGAATTGTAGAGTTTCATTGATTCATGAAAAAAACGAGGATTAATAAAGTTCAAATAATAGTTAGTTCACCTACAGCATGTGATGCCACTATATGAAATTGCAAGTTTTCATTACACAAAGACCAATGAAAGCTTGTGAAGTGATGCCATTATTCATTGAACAAGAGACAAGATACATATTGTTCATTGATATTAAGACAAATTAAATACAGTGATTGATTAAAAAACATGCATTATGTCGAAGTATTCAATTAAATATCATCCACGATGATCAATTGATGAAAACGTGCATTATTTAAGAAAAAAAAAGAGTAGTTCACAAGCCATCATTGGTATAAGGAGTGGACCAGATGTTGGAAATCGTGCCCTAGGGGCCAATCATTGTCTTATGAACATTATTGATTTATGAATTTATTAATTGAGTTATCATATTATTTGCGTGTTTACTATGATGACCATCCTTGGATAATTCATGATATTATCCTAAATGTCCCTGGTCGATCATCTATGTGGGAGCACAGATGAAATAAGACCAGTATGACTTTGAAAATGTATAGAGATATAAATCAAAGTCATAAGCACATGTAATAGTATAGGGTGTTGGACCAACCCGCTATGAGAGAACTGCATGGGTAACGTCATAAGCTTCTCTCATATACAAACCATGTCAATATGCCCTCTGACCTGAGATCATCATGGATTCCTACATGACAAAACGCTCAGCTTTGATCTAGTCAAAAGTCACTTTTGACCGAGTGATCATAAAGACTATGTTCGGGCTTAGTGGTTTTTCATGCGGAGGAATATGAATGGTCAAGATGGAATTTGTCCCTCACATTCGTGGAGAGATATTATTGGGCCCCTCGATGAGTAAGTCTGAGAAATGTATGGCCATACTGTAATGGAAAGGTAGTTCTATTTCTATAGTCAGACTACTCAGGGATCGAGAAAGTAACGGTCAGGAATAGGAGGATGATATTATCCATGCCTCATCCATGACCAAAATATCGCATGACAGAAGGGACATGATATGGTTGTATAAAAGGTTACATCGTTTATCGATCCTCATATGATTTGGGTAGTCGTTATGTCTTGCTAGAGACCGCTTGCGACTTGTGGGCTAGTATAGCAAATGGCCCACTGCCAACTTCATATGGGCCTACAGGGTCGCACACAAAATAGCCCAACACGAGCTATGATGTCCAGATTCATTGAATCTAAGACATGTCCAGATTCAATGAAAGATCCAGGTGAATGTATATATATTTATTTATATTTATATTCGTACATATATAAATTCGTATATATATATATTATATATATGAGATATATGAGATTTAATTTATAAGAATAAATTAAATCCCTATCACGTTTGAATTCGAAATTCAAATTGATAGGATATCTCATATAAGAGATATTTATAAGATTTAATTTATAAGGATAAATTAAATCTCTATCACGTTTGAAATTCGAAATTCAAATTGATAGGATATCTCATATAAGAGATATTTATAAGATTTAATTTATAAGGATAAATTAAATCTCTATCACGTTTGAATTCGAAATTCAAATTGATAAGATATCTCATATAAGAGATATTTATAAGATTTAATTTATAAGGATAAATTAAATCTCTATCACGTTTGAATTCGAAATTCAAATTGATAGGATATCTCAAATTTGTTTTATGAGAATAAATCAAATATAGTTCAGTCTCATCTTTATTTAAAGTTAAATAAATAGGTAATTAAATCTGTGGGACGGATTTAATATTATTTATTTAATTAGTTTCTTATAAAGTTATACAATATATGATATTGTATTATTTTTCGGAATTAATATAAGATTAACTCCTAAAATCCTTTTCGGTTAGGGAAAACGTAGAGCATCCTATATATCTAATATTAGGAGCTACGTTTTGAGAGAGACACACACATAGAACACAGAAAGGCCGAAGGGGACTCTGCAAAAGGTTTGCAGATAAGAAACTGCCAAAATAGAGACGGAGAGGACGAACTCTTGAGAAAGCCCTGGAGGGACAAGAGACGCTAGCACGTCGTTCGTGGTTGAAAAGCTGTTCGTGTGGATACCAGTAGAGGAAGCCGACCTGAGTCGTCGACTTCTTGTGATCAGAAAGGGAGCACGAGCCGCAGAGCAAAGCTGTGAACGTCGTGATCGAAAGCTGTGGAAGTCGCTGAGGCACACTAAGGGTAATACTTCTTCCCACTTGACTTAAACACATACGGTAGATCCTGGCAAGGAATGAAAAAATTTTTAAATTAATTTCCGCTGCGTGTCTTCCAATTCCTTACAGTGGTATCAGAGCCATGCCGTTTTATGTTTAAGTTAGGCTTAATTGTTGATTTATATGATATATGTTAGTAGTAGCCGATCATATAATAAGCGTTGTATGTGTGACATATATGGAATCCGTGTTGTGTATGACATAAAAGGAATCTAAAAGGAAATTGAAATCGGTAGTGATGCTTTTTGATTTGATCAATTCGCATAGATGGGGTCTAAGAAAACCGAATTCAAATTTGTGATTATTTGTGAAAACCGAATTCAGATTCGTGATTTTTATGAAACAAAAAAAAACAAAAAAAAATTTCTTCCGGGGCGCTGCCCCAGAGACCCCGCCCGCTAACCGGCTAGCGGGACCGCCATAGCTACCTGTTCGTAGCGCAACATAACCGTAACATATGTTACTTTGTGAATGTTTTAGATTTGAAACATTAATTGTCCTTCAATTAGATCTGAATATTGATTCTTGAATGTTTGGATATGGTGAACAATATGGCTCTAGATTGCAAGTGTTGTAATTTTTAAATACGGCCTGCGTGTCGTGCCTTCCTCTATATACTCTCAATGTACCTTCTCCTCTCATCTCACTCCCCTCGAATGTTAAAAGAGGTTTCTATATGTAATTTCTCTTTTCTTACAAGAGAGCTCCTCTCATTGGCTTGAGGGGACTTAGGATAGGTGAGCCATATTGTATCACGTTTAGATTATGCATATTATGATTATATCAGCGTATGCATATTACTTGTATGAGATACGAACTGAGAAACATGCGTTTTATAAACCAGATAGTTAAATTAGGCCCTCTAAAAGAAATCTTAAGTCATAATGCTGTCAATTTATGAACACTTATCAAAACCTTGATCGCTCAATTGTGGACTCCACCAAAGTGGGTGCTTTTGAGTTATCTTGGGGAGATAAGCAAAGAGTAATGGTGCTACTCTCATAGGTTCATTATTGTTTGACTTAATTGAGATTAACAAAACGGTTTTAGATCTCAAGGCATTAGATGGGATTAGAACATGCCAGATCATATGATGATAGGATCCCATGAATATCTAAGAGTTACATTTGATGTAATTGGTAAAGGTGTTACCTACCTAAATAACTTAATTTAAGCGTCCTGCCAAAGCGGACTTAAGTTTGAGCCAAATATGGATCTTAGCCCACTAACTATTGCATTGAGGGTTGTTTATTTAGTGGGAGATTACTAATTACATTGCATATTTTAATTGTAGAATCATGACGACTAGTAATACTGCTACATTATCGCTGCGATCTGTCCTTGAGAAGGACAAACTCAATGGGACAAACTTTCTTGACTGGTTTAGGAACTTGAGAATTGTTCTCAAGCAGGAAAGAAAGGCGCATGTCCTAGATCAACCCATTCCTGAGGAGCCAGCCGCCAATGCTCCTAGAGCTCAGAGAGATGCTTACACGAAGCATAAGGAAGACTCTGTCGATATGGGATGCTTAATGCTAGCCACCATGGTTCCAGAGCTCCAAAGAGATCTCGAACACATGGAGGCTTATGAGATGATTGTGCATCTCAAGGAAATGTTCCAGCAACAGGCAAGGCAAGAGAGGTATGAGACCACTAAGGCCTTACATTCCTGCAAGATGGCTGAAGGTGCATCAGTCAGTACTCATGTCTTAAAGATGAAAGGGTACATTGATCACCTTGAGAGGCTTGGATTTCCCATGAGCCAGGAGTTAGCTACGAATTTGATCTTGAACTCACTCCCGGAAAGTTATGACCACTTTGTCATGAACTACAACATGAATAACATGGAGAAATCTATTTCTGAACTGCATGGGATGCTTAAAACTGCTGAGCCAAGTCTTAAGAAGAAGCCCAGTAGTGTTTTGATGGTTCAGAAAGGAAAGGGTACTAAAAAGAAAGGCAAAGGCAAGGGGAAGGGTCATGGCTCATCAGGTAAGACCAAAGAGTCAGGCAAGCCCGAAACCAAGCCTACACCAAAGAAGGCAAAGCCTCCGAAGGAAGGAGTCTGCTTCTTCTGCAATGAACCCGGTCATTGGAAGAGGAATTGCAAACTCTACCTCGAAGATCTGAAAAAGAACAAGAAGGATAGCGGGGCTATCGCTTCAGGTATTTATGTTATAGACATTCATCTTTCTACTTCCACCTCATGGGTATTAGATACTGCATGTGGTTCTCACATTTGTACAAATGTGCAGGGACTAAAGGACAGTAGGAAGCTGAAAAAGGGCGAGGTTGACCTACGAGTTAGAAACAGAGCAAGGGTTGCTGCGTTAGTTGTAGGCACTTATGAATTAGTTCTGCCCACTGGGCTTTTGTTAGTTTTGAACAATTGCTATTATGTTCCTGCTTTAAGTAGTAACATTGTTTCACTTTCTTATTTGGATAAGGAAGGTTTCACTTCCATTGCTGGGAATAGTAGATGTTCTATTTATCGTAATGATATTTTCTATGCTCATGGTGATTTGCATGTTGATCATTACATATTAAATTTGGAACAACCCAATCATGGAAATATCTATAACATAACCGCCAAAAGGGTCAAACCAAACAATTTGAATCCCATATACCTCTGGCACTGTCGTCTGGGCCACATAAATGAGAAACGCATTTCCAAACTCCATCAAGATGGATTTCTAAACTCATTTGATTTTGAATCATATGACACTTGCGAGTCTTGCTTGTTAGGAAAGATGACAAAGTCACCTTTCACTGGGCATAGTGAGAGGGCCACTGATTTATTGGGCCTCATACATACAGATGTGTGTAGACCGATGAACACAAATGCCAGAGGAGGTTATTCGTACTTCATAACATTTATAGATGATTTCAGCAGATATGGGTACATCTATCTGATGAAACATAAATCTGAATCTTTTGAAAAGTTCAAAATATTTCAAAATGAAGTACAAAACCAGCTTGGCAAAATAATTAAAGCCCTTCGATCTGATCGGGGTGGTGAATATTTGAGCCAAGAGTTCATAGATCATCTTAGGAGTTATGGGATACTCTCACAATTGACTCCTCCAGGGACACCACAATGGAATGGCGTTTCTGAACGGAGGAATCGAACACTATTAGATATGGTTCGATCCATGATGAGTCTAACAGATCTTCCGCCCTCCTTTTGGGGCCATGCCCTAGAGACAGTTGCGTTCACACTCAATCGTGTTCCATCTAAGGCAATCGAAAAGACTCCGTATGAGATATAGACTGGGAGGACGCCTAGTTTGTCTTTCCTCAAGATTTGGGGATGCGAGGTCTATGTTAAGCAACAAGCCTCAGACAAATTAGCGCCCAAATCCTCAAAATGCCTTTTTGTGGGATATCCTAAGGAAACCAAGGGATATTACGTCTACAACCCTGCTGATAACAAAGTGTTTGTTGTCAGAAATAGTATCTTTCTTGAACGAGAATTTATCTCTAAAGGAACCAGTGGGAGTAAGGTGCAACTCGAAGAAGTTTGAGAGCTACAAGACACCACAGAACTGCAGATGGAAAATAGAGAAGACTCACAACAAGTTGTTGAGACTCCTCAAGTCACGCAAGGTCCACGTAAATCTAATAGGATACGACTTCAGCCTCAGAGATATGGATTTCTGATTTCTGATAGTCGTGATGTGTTGCTCATTGAGCATAATGAGCCTACTACCTATCGAGAAGCTATAGTGGGACCAAACTCTGAAAAATGGCTTAGTGCCATGAAGTCTGAGATGCAATCCATGTACGACAATCAGGTTTGGACCTTAGTCGACCCGCCTGAAGGTGTAAAAACTGTCGGGTACAAGTGGGTTTTCAAAGAGAAAACTGACATGGATGGCAATGTAAATGTCTTCAAGGCACGACTGGTTGCAAAAGGTTTTACTCAAACTCATGGTGTGGACTATGATGAGACCTTTTCCCCAATAGCAATGGCCAAATCAATCAGAATCCTCTTTGCTATTGCAGCATATTATGACTATGAAATATGGCAGATGGACATCAAGACAGCCTTCCTTAATGGAAAGCTCCTTGAGGATGTGTACATGACACAACCTGAAGGGTTTGTGCGTTCCGAGGACTCTGGTAAAGTGTGCAAGCTTCAAAAGTCCATTTATGGACTAAAGCAAGCCTCTCGGAGTTGGAATCATCGTTTTGATGAAGTAATCAAAGAGTTTGGATTTCTTCAAAACATTGATGAACCTTTTATGTACAAGAAGGTTAGTGGGAGCACAGTTGTGTTTTTGGTACTCTATGTCGATGACATCCTACTTATTGGGAATGACATTCCTACCTTGCAGATTGTCAAGTCTTGGTTAGGAAAGTCTTTCTCGATGAAAGACTTGGGTGAAGCCACCTACATCCTAGGAATCAGGATCTATAGAGATAGATCTAAAAGACTTCTAGGACTCAGTCAGAGTACATACATAGACAAAATACTGCATAGGTTCAGTATGCACGAATCAAAGAGGGGTTTCATACCCATGTCTTATGGTACTCAACTCAGCAAAGATCTGTGTCCTAGTACATCTGATCAGCGAGGTCGCATGAGTAAGGTTCCATATGCCTCGGCCATAGGATCTATCATGTACGCCATGTTATGTACTCGACCGGATGTCTCGTTTGCCTTAAGTATGACTAGCAGATACCAACAGGACCCTGGCGAGGGCCATTGGACTGCTGTCAAGAATATCCTTAAGTACTTAAGAAGGACTAAGGACTTATTCTTGGTCTATGGTGGATTGGATGATGAGCTCTGTGTAACTGGTTACACAGATGCGAGTTTCCAAACTGACCAGGACGACCAAAAATCGCAGTCTGGATACATATTCCTCCTCAATAATGGAGCAGTAAGCTGGAAGAGCTCTAAGCAGGGCACTGTAGCAGATTCTGCAACGAAAGCTGAGTATATAGCAGCATCTGATACAGCTAAGGAAGCCGTTTGGATCAGGAAGTTCATCACAGAACTAGGGGTGATACCTACCATCTCAGATCCAATAACTTTGCTCTGTGACAATAGTGGTGCTATTGCACAGGCCAAAGAGCCTAGGTCACATCAAAGGACCAAGCATATACTCAGGCGATTTCATCTCATTAGAGAAATCAACGATAGAGGTGATATAAAAATATGTAAAGTAGCAGGAGAAGATAATGTTGCTGATCCTCTAACAAAGCCGCTTGTGCAGGCAAAGCATGAGCGTCATGTTTGGTCAATGGGAATTAGTCAAATTAATGATTGTACCTAGTGCAAGTGAGAGGTTATTGGAAATCGTGCCCTAGGGGCCAATCATTGTCTTATGAACATTATTGATTTATGAATTTATTAATTGAGTTATCATATTATTTGCATGTTTACTATGATGACCATCCTTGGATAATTCATGATATTATCCTAAATGTCCCTAGTTGATCATCTATGTGGGAGCACAGATGAAATAAGACCAGTATGACTTTGAAAATGTATAGAGATATAAATCAAAGTCATAAGCACATGTAAGAGTATAGGGTGTTGGACCGACCTGCTATGAGAGAACTGCATGGGTAACGTCATAAGCTTCTCTCATATACAAACCATGTCAATATGCCCTCTGACCTGAGATCATCATGGATTCCTACATGACAAAACGCTCAGCTTTGACCTAGTCAAAAGTCACTTTTGACCGAGTGATCATAAAGACTATGTTCGGGCTTAGTGGTTTTTCATGCGGAGGAATGTGAATGGTCAAGATGGAATTTGTCCCTCACATTCGTGGAGAGATATTATTGGGCCCCTCGATAAGTAAGTCTGAGAAATGTATGGCCATACTGTAATGGAAAGGTAGTTCCATTTCTATAGTCAGACTACTCAGGGATCGAGAAAGTAACGGTCAGGAATAGGAGGATGACATTATCCATGCCTCATCCAGGATCAAAATATCGCGTGACAGAAGGGACATGATATGGTTGTATAAAAGGTTACATCGTTTATCGATCCTCATATGATTTGGATAGTCGTTATGTCTTGCTAGAGACCGCTTGCGACTTGTGGGCTAGTATAGCAAATGGCCCACTGCCAACTTCATATGGGCCTACAGGGTCGCACACAAAATAGCCCAACACGAGCTATGATGTCCAGAATCATTGAATCTAAGACATGTCCAGATTCAATGAAAGATCCAGGTGAATGTATATATATTTATTTATATTTATATTCGTATATGTATAAATTCGTATATATATATTATATATATGAGATATATGAGATTTAATTTATAAGGATAAATTAAATCCCTATCACGTTTGAATTCGAAATTCAAATTGATAGGATATCTCATATAAGAGATATTTATAAGATTTAATTTATAAGGATAAATTAAATCTCTATCACGTTTGAAATTCGAAATTCAAATTGATAGGATATCTCATATAAGAGATATTTATAAGATTTAATTTATAAGGATAAATTAAATCTCTATCACGTTTGAATTCGAAATTCAAATTGATAGGGTATCTCAAATTTATTTTATGAGAATAAATCAAATATAGTTCAGTCTCATCTTTATTTAAAGTTAAATAAATAGGTAATTAAATCTGTGGGATGGATTTAATATTATTTATTTAATTAGTTTCTTATAAAGTTATACAATATATGATATTGTATTATTTTTGGGAATTAATATAAGATTAACTCCTAAAATCCTTTTCGGTTAGGGAAAACGTAGAGCATCCTATATATCTAATATTAGGAGCTACGTTTTGAGAGAGACACACACATAGAACACAGAAAGGCCGAAGGGGACTCTGAAAAAGGTTTGCAGATAAGAAACTGCCGAAATAGAGACGGAAAGGACGAACTCTTGAGAAAGCCCTGGAGGGACAAGAGACGCTAGCACGTCGTTCGTGGTTGAAAAGCTGTTCGTGTGGATACCAGTAGAGGAAGCCGACCTGAGTCGTCGACTTCTTGTGATCAGAAAGGGAGCATGAGCCGCAGAGCGAAGCTGTGAACGTCGTGACCGAAAGCTGTGGAAGTTGTTGAGGCACACTAAGGGTAATACTTCTTCCCACTTGACTTAAACACATACGGTAGATCCTGGCAAGGAATGAAAAAAATTTTAAATTAATTTCCGCTGCGTGTCTTCCAATTCCTTACACCAGATTCTCTTATAAAATAAAGACAACAGTCCAGAAACCAAAATAAAGTATTGGCTAATGAAGACAATCGAATCTGAGCTTTGTGAGTAATAATAACTAGAACTTAAAAAAATGAATAACATTATTTGGAATTAAATGAAAAAAAAACAACAGTTTGAATCAGATCTGGATTGTGGATATAATAACTAGTAGTTAGATCGAGTAGGTCACGATGAGATGCACCTAGTAATCACTAACCATAAACCTTGTAATAAAATTTAATAATTCCCTATATTTTTCACAATCTTTTTTTTTTACTAGAAAACTATGGTTTTGTATATGAAATAAGAACAAATTTTACTAATCACTTTTTCATAAAATTTATTATTTTAAATCACTTTTCTTCAAAATCTATTATTTAAAAGCTAATCCAAACACATTAAGCTCAGTTTAGTTGAGGAGAACTATCACGTCCCAAATTTTGGACCGTGACCGGCACAGAATATAAATACCTCATATTCTGAAAGCCTAGCACATTAAGTAAAACCTTTAAATTTTTCATAGCATTTTCAAAGTCATATGAAATATTTCCTAAGGTTTATGCAGAGCATTTTCCTTTCCAAAATAATACAAGTTCTTAAGAAGCAATTACATCAAAAGTAGTATTTATCAAACGAAGCTTCAGATCAACAGCGAGGCTCTTTACCGCTCAGCTGGAGGATTAGGGTCATCTGTACTATCTGAAGCCAAATAATCTACTCGTGAATAACGTCCCAAAAACATGATTTAAAGAATGCGGAAAATAAACAATGCATAATCATATTGAAAATGTATTTCATAACGCTTCGTAATCTAATACAAACCTTTTCGTAAACATTTGTATTTCAGGGGAAATAATAATATGAAATAACTATTTCAAATAAATCATTCAAACCAATCCTTTCAAAACCATGATCTTTCTGTAAGACTTCAACAGAACAAAAACAGACGTGGACACACAGTCCACGAGGGTAACTAACCATTCTGGTGGCTCGAAGCCACTAACTGTCGCGAGAATAAATCCCACGAAATAATTCTGGTGGCTATGCCACAAACTGTCGAGCTCGAGTAACCAAGGTGCACCAAGGGCTAACAGTACTGATGTTAGCAACCAGCGTTCTGTATTCCATCCTAAAACATTTCCATCATGCGTGGGGTTTATTTCACATGAAATAATCTCAATCGTTTCAATGCCATAACCATTGGTAAAATCACTTTAACTTTCCAAAACCCTAACATGTACATTTGAAATCAAATTACTGTGAAAACATATAAAATTCGCATAAGAATATATTTCATGAATAACAACAGTTCAATGCAACTTTTGCCAAACTCTTTTCAAAAGCCTCTTTATCATTTTCATACATAATCATAATTCCTTTGTAAACCAATCGAAAGAAAATCATTTCTAACGATTTAAACCATACTTTCATAAAATTTGCTTTTCATAATTCATATTTGAAATGACAATGCATTTGAAAATGTAAATTTTAGGGGACGTTATTCACTCACCTGCTACGCTCCTAAATCGCTACTCCTCCCACCAAACACCTGCTGCAAGATTACTTCTCAATCCCCTGATTGATACAACACATTAACATTCTGCTTAAAGTCTTCGACCATAATAAGCATCCCTAACTTATCACTTCCAACACTAATACACCATTAATCATTCAATTTAAAGATTCAATACTCCAGCCACTAATACTTAAATATAATTATATCATTTGGGTTCTAACACCACCACATGGTTCTCTGATTTAAAACCCCCTCTCGCTAAATGTAAACATATACATACGCCTAACAGTAAAAGTTTCCAATCACTTCTTTCATTAATTAGCAATATACATGCTTAGGTGCAAATAACCATAATATCCCAAAGCACATACGCTACACGCTGAACACTCATGCACACAAACACTCACACACAGCAGCAACACAACAATATATGTACACGGTAGTAGCAACCCAGCATGCATCCAATGGTATACACATCACAACAAAAGTCTTCCCAACACAGCAAACAATATCTGAAATTTCTAAAGCAGCAGTCCACAGCACAAGCATAACAGCCACGGTTGCGGAGAGAATAAAGAACAAGGGTGAGACTTACCATCCTTCTCACCATTGGGAATTCACAGTAACAGAACCACGGGGTTGGGCAGAAAATGACAGTGCAAAGTGTCAATCCACTCCCTCTAACACTCACGGCAACGGCCTAAAATAGAGCAACGATGATGGCACCGAACAGAAATGAGTGAGCTCTGTCACTCAGCAACCGCTTAAGAGGAAAGATGGAGTTGAATACAAAATGTGAACTAAAGAGCTTACCACTTCACTAACCGAATGGATCACGACAGAAGCCAGTCGAGAATTGGAATCAATGACTTGCTACAATAGGAAAGGATTTGCTACAGTAGCACGAAAATGGTGTCGGACAACAGCTACACAGCGACGGCGCTCACCATGAATGTGGTCTACTGGAAGGAGTGTTCACCGGCGCTATATCCAGAACACCAAACCCGCGGCACTCCTGCGCTCTCCACTCAAACTCTCACTGTCACCACAGCCTCGTTGACGACAGAAAAGGAAGGGAGTGGGACGGGTTGCTTCTTAAAGGTGACCAGCTGAACTTCTGTGCCGTGTACTCCCTTCCCGCGCCGCAAGCTGAGGCTCTGCCATTCAACACCTACCCGTGCTGCTGCCCTGCCGTCTCAGCTCGCAGGAAGGAAAAATGAGGGAGAAAATCAGAGGTTCGGTAAAAAATAGACAGAGAGGCAAAAGAGTAATTTCACGCGTCTAAGGAAAAAATGAATTTCACTTTCGTTTCCGCTGCGACTCAAACACGGGCCAAACATTTTTTCCTTCGCCTCTTGAACCATTCGACTAACGCTTCCCATACGAAATATTCTACAATAAATATACATATAACCGTTAATTAAAATTCCTGATCATAACAAGAACTATAGGGAAGAATTAGATCTATGATAATGCAGCTTTGAGATAAAAAGGGTTCGGGCTTGATCGAGCATGTCTAGAGACAACAACTCCCTCTGGCCACTATTTAGCTCTTTGGTGCACAGGAAATTGGTCATTACATTGCTGAATTTTGGAGCATATGGAGCTAAAATTTCCTTTTATTTTATGGATTTTGTTGTTTGTTTGGTTTTGGTTTTTGGTGTGTTGCCTTATGATTTTAATATTTTTTTCATGGACTTTTTTATGGGTTTTTGTTTATATAATATAATGTCATTCAGGCCAAAAAATCTAGTGAATATTACTTTAGATATCCTTTATTTGTTGTTTATGTGGGTGTTTGGGTAATACTCAAACTATGATTTTAAAAAGGCGTTTAGCTCAAACCATAGCTTGGGTAAAAAGTTAACCAAATAGACTATAAAAATGTGTAAGTGTTTGTTTTTAATAAGCTGATTCAAACATAAATTTTGGATAAACTGATAGAAAAAGCTTTCAGGTAAAAAAATCTTATGGGCTATCAATTACCATTTTGCCCTATCTTTTTCCCATTATCTCTCCTCCCTCAGCCAACAACCCTCTTATCCTCCCTCTTATCTCGCTATCGCAAACCTACAGAGAAGTCGCTAGTGGCGTCTCTATCCATTCGTTCTCCCTCTCCTCCCTTGCTGTCATTGCCACCTCCACCATCGCCGTCTAGATTTGGATTGAGAAGTAGACAATGGAAGAAGATGAAGAAGGAGAGGAGATAGATGGAGAGGAAGGAGAGGAGGAAGATGAAGGAGGACAGGCATTGCATCGCATTGTCAGCGTCGGCTTCGTGGGCTCAATAGTATCAGTGTCATAAAGGGTGAATAGGAGGAAGAGGGAGAATATGCATATGATGAAGTTGATGAACAGTGGCCAATATTTATTTATTCATTTAGTTTTTTGTCTTATATCGTTTTTGATAATTTATTAATAAAAAAAAATCCTTTTCGTAATAATCATCCAAACATCTATTTATGCATAATCATTTTTTTTCTATAAGCTTTTGCCAAATGAGGTTATTTAAAATTATTTTTAAATTATTTTTTTCTATAAATTTTTCTCCAAAAGTCAATCCAAATAGACACTATAGAAGGAGCAAGACAAAGCTGCATTGTAGGGTTTCATTGATTCATGAAAAACGTTCTAAATATTCATTATATGAAATTGGAAGTTTTCATTACACAAAGATCAATGAATGCCCGTGAAGTGGTGCCACTACATTGGGAGCATTCAGTTATTGAATACAGTGATTGATTAAAAAAGGACTTGCACTTTTTTAGAAGTACTCAATTAAATATCATCCACGGACGATAATTAATTGATGAAAAACGTGCGTTATAAAATTCGAAGAGGAGTTCACGAGTCATTATTGCTATCCACGAGGAGGGAACCAGATTATCTTATAAAATAAAGACAACAGTCCAGAACTTTAAAAATTTTACTAAAATAAAATATTGGCTAATGAATGAAAACAATCGAATCTGAGCTTTATGGATAATATTAATAACTAAAACTTTAAAAAAAACAGTTAACAAAATTATTAATCAAATGATGGGTTGTGAGAATGCCGTTACTTAAATTTATTAAATTCTAATATCATCTACTTTTATAGAGAAAAAAGCAAACAAAGTGACTGCTCCCAATGTAAGTGTATATTTATGGAAAAAAATTAATTAATGTTCTAAAGATTTTGCAATATGACTTATATTTAGAAATTATTATCAAAACCTCAATATTGCTATCTTTTTCCTTTCTTCTTCTTCTCTCTCTCTCTCTATATATATATATAATAGTTAGATCGAGTAGGACATGAAGATGCTTCTAGTAGTCACTAACCATGCACCTTGTCATAAAATTTAATAGTGCCTTGTATAGAATACTAAGTTGCTTAGATATATGATAATGCAGCTTTGGTGATAAAGGGTAGGAGCGTGAAACTAAAATTTCCTCTGTTTTATAGATTTTGTTGTTTGTTTGGTTTTTGGTATATGTTGCTTTATCATTTTAATGTTGTTTTTTGGTGGGCCCTTGTATGGGTTTCCGTTGATACTCCCTTAGTCCCTATTTATAGTATCTTATTTTTTGAATTGGTTTGTCCTCTCTATAAGATTCTCTGAGTTTGTTTAAATATTAAATGAATCTTTACCTATTATCCTTAATTCCGTTCAACAAACCCTGATCACAAGCCAACATGAAAAAATTTAATGATGCAATTTATAAATAGGACAAAAAATTCCTTTTTTATTTTCCTTGTAAGTAATACCATAGGAGAAACTGAGAGGTAGTGTTACATAGTTCGTACTTACCATTTGCTTAGTTGAATATGTTTATTCAGGTCTGAATCCAGTGAAACTTGCTATACATCTCCGTTGTTTGTACTCTATATATAGACAGATTACGAATGATGAGTTGCAGGAGGAAAACAAAGCAGAATTGTAGAGTTTCATTGATTCATGAAAAAAACGAGGATTAATAAAGTTCAAATAATAGTTAGTTCACCTACAGCATGTGATGCCACTATATGAAATTGCAAGTTTTCATTACACAAAGACCAATGAAAGCCTGTGAAGTGATGCCGCTATTCATTGAACAAGAGACAAGATACATATTGTTCATTGATATTAAGACAAATTAAATACAGTGATTGATTAAAAAACATGCATTATGTCGAAGTATTCAATTAAATATCATCCACGATGATCAATTGATGAAAACGTGCATTATTTAAGAAAAAAAAAAAAGAGTAGTTCACAAGCCATCATTGGTACAAGGAGCGGACCAGATTCTCTTATAAAATAAAGACAACAGTCCAGAAACCAAAATAAAGTATTGGCTAATGAAGACAATCGAATCTGAGCTTTGTGAGTAATAATAACTAGAACTTAAAAAAATGAATAACATTATTTGGAATTAAATGAAAAAAAAACAACAGTTTGAATCAGATCTGGATTGTGGATATAATAACTAGTACTTAGATCGAGTAGGTCACGATGAGATGCACCTAGTAATCACTAACCGTAAACCTTGTAATAAAATTTAACAATTCCCTATATTTTTCACAATCTTTTTGTTTTTACTAGAAAACTATGGTTTTGTATATGAAATAAGAACAAATTTTACTAATCACTTTTTCATAAAATTTATTATTTTAAATCACTTTTCTTCAAAATCTATTATTTAAAAGCTAATCCAAACACATTAAGCTCAGTTTAGTTGAGGAGAACTATCACGTCCCAAATTTTGGACCGTGACCGGCACAGAATATAAATACCTCATATTCTGAAAGCCTAGCACATTAAGTAAAACCTTTAAATTTTTCATAGCATTTTCAAAGTCATATGAAATATTTCCTAAGGTTTATGCAGAGCATTTTCCTTTCCAAAATAATACAAGTTCTTAAGAAGCAATTACATCAAAAGTAGTATTTATCAAACGAAGCTTCAGATCAACAGCGAGGCTCTTTACCGCTCAGCTGGAGGATTAGGGTCATCTGTACTATCTGAAGCCAAATAATCTACTCGTGAATAACGTCCCAAAAACATGATTTAAAGAATGCGGAAAATAAACAATGCATAATCATATTGAAAATGTATTTCATAACGCTTCGTAATCTAATACAAACCTTTTCGTAAACATTTGTATTTCAGGGGAAATAATAATATGAAATAACTATTTCAAATAAATCATTCAAACCAATCCTTTCAAAACCATGATCTTTCTGTAGGACTTCAACAGAACAAAAACAGACGTGGACACACAGTCCACGAGGGTAACTAACCATTCTGGTGGCTCGAAGCCATTAACTGTCGCGAGAATAAATCCCACGAAATAATTCTGGTGGCTACGCCACAACTGTCGCGAGAATAAATCCCACGAAATAATTCTGGTGGCTATGCCACAAACTGTCGAGCTCGAGTAACCAAGGTGCACCAAGGGCTAACAGTACTGATGTTAGCAACCAGCGTTCTGTATTCCATCCTAAAACATTTCCATCATGCGTGGGGTTTATTTCACATGAAATAATCTCAATCGTTTCAATTCCATAACCATTGGTAAAATCACTTTAACTTTCCAAAACCCTAACATGTACATTTGAAATCAAATTACTGTGAAAACATATAAAATTCACATAAGAATATATTTCATGAATAACAACAGTTCAATGCAACTTTTGCCAAACTCTTTTCAAAAGCCTCTTTATCCATTTTCATACATAATCATAATTCCTTTGTAAACCAATCGAAAGAAAATCATTTCTAACGATTTAAACCATACTTTCATAAAATTTGCTTTTCATAATTCATATTTGAAATGACAATGCATTTGAAAATGTAAATTTTAGGGGACGTTATTCACTCACCTGCTACGCTCCTAAATCGCTACTCCTCCCACCAAACACCTGCTGCAAGATTACTTCTCAATCCCCTGATTGATACAACACATTAACATTCTGCTTAAAGTCTTCGACCATAATAAGCATCCCTAACTTATCACTTCCAACACTAATACACCATTAATCATTCAATTTAAAGATTCAATACTCTAGCCACTAATACTTAAATATAATTATATCATTTGGGTTCTAACACCACCACATGGTTCTCTGATTTAAAACCCCCTCTCGCTAAATGTAAACATATACATACGCCTAACAGTAAAAGTTTCCAATCACTTCTTCTTTCATTAATTAGCAATATACATGCTTAGGTGCAAATAACCATAATATCCCAAAGCACATACGCTACACGCTGAACACTCATGCACACAAACACTCACACACAGCAGCAACACAACAATATATGTACACGGTAGCAGCAACCCAGCATGCATCCAATGGTATACACATCACAACAAAAGTCTTCCCAACACAGCAAACAATATCTGAAATTTCTAAAGCAGCAGTCCACAGCACAAGCATAACAGCCACGGTTGCGGAGAGAATAAAGAACAAGGGTGAGACTTACCATCCTTCTCACCATTGGGAATTCACAGTAACAGAACCACGGGGTTGGGCAGAAAATGACAGTGCAAAGTGTCAATCCACTCCCTCTAACACTCACGGCAACGGCCTAAAATAGAGCAACGATGATGGCACCGAACAGAAATGAGTGAGCTCTGTCACTCAGCAACCGCTTAAGAGGAAAGATGGAGTTGAATACAAAATGTGAACTAAAGAGCTTACCACTTCACTAACCGAATGGATCACGACAGAAGCCAGTCGGGAATTGGAATCAATGACTTGCTACAATAGCAAAGGATTTGCTACAGTAGCACGAAAATGGTGTCGGACAACAGCTACACAGCGACGGCGCTCACCATGAATGTGGTCTACTGGAAGGAGTGTTCACCGGCGCTATATCCAGAACACCGAACCCGCGGCACTCCTGCGCTCTCCACTCAAACTCTCACTGTCACCACAGCCTCGTTGACGACAGAAAAGGAAGGGAGTGGGACGGGTTGCTTCTTAAAGGTGACCAGCTGAACTTCCGTGCCGTGTACTCCCTTCCCGCGCCGCAAGCTGAGGCTCTGCCGTTCAACACCTACCCGTGCTGCTGCCCTGCCGTCTCAGCTCGCAGGAAGGAAAAATGAGGGAGAAAATCAGAGATTCGGTGAAAAATGGACAGAGGGGCAAAAGTAATTTCACGCGTCTAAGGAAAAAATGAATTTCACTTTCGTTTCCGCTGCGACTCAAACACGGGCCAAACATTTTTTCCTTCGCCTCTTGAACCATTCGACTAACGCTTCCCATACGAAATATTCTACAATAAATATACATATAACCGTTAATTAAAATTCCTGATCATAACAAGAACTATAGGGAAGAATTAGATCTATGATAATGCAGCTTTGAGATAAAAAGGGTTCGGGCTTGATCGAGCATGTCTAGAGACAACAACTCCCTCTGGCCACTATTTAGCTCTTTGGTGCACAGGAAATTGGTCATTACATTGCTGAATTTTGGAGCATATGGAGCTAAAATTTCCTTTTATTTTATGGATTTTGTTGTTTGTTTGGTTTTGGTTTTTGGTGTGTTGCCTTATGATTTTAATATTTTTTTCATGGACTTTTTTATGGGTTTTTGTTTATATAATATAATGTCATTCAGGCCAAAAAATCTAGTGAATATTACTTTAGATATCCTTTATTTGTTGTTTATGTGGGTGTTTGGGTAATACTCAAACTATGATTTTAAAAAGGCGTTTAGCTCAAACCATAGCTTGGGTAAAAAGTTAACCAAATAGACTATAAAAATGTGTAAGTGTTTGTTTTTAATAAGCTGATTCAAACATAAATTTTGGATAAACTGATAGAAAAAGCTTTCAGGTAAAAAAATCTTATGGGCTATCAATTACCATTTTGCCCTATCTTTTTCCCATTATCTCTCCTCCCTCAGCCAACAACCCTCTTATCCTCCCTCTTATCTCGCTATCACAAACCTACAGAGAAGTCGCTAGTGGCGTCTCTATCCATTCGTTCTCCCTCTCCTCCCTTGCTGTCATTGCCACCTCCACCATCGCCGTCTAGATTTGGATTGAGAAGTAGACAATGGAAGAAGATGAAGAAGGAGAGGAGATAGATGGAGAGGAAGGAGAGGAGGAAGATGAAGGAGGACAGGCATTGCATCGCATTGTCAGCGTCGGCTTCGTGGGCTCAATAGTATCAGTGTCATAAAGGGTGAATAGGAGGAAGAGGGAGAATATGCATATGATGAAGTTGATGAACAGTGGCCAATATTTATTTATTCATTTATTTTTTTGTCTTATATCGTTTTTGATAATTTATTAATAAAAAAAAATCCTTTTCGTAATAATCATCCAAACATCTATTTATGCATAATCATTTTTTTCTAGAAGCTTTTGCCAAATGAGGTTATTTAAAATGAAGTTTTTCTAAATATTAAATGAATCTTTACCTATTATCCTTAATTAATATACTCTCTCTAATTATCTTTTTCCATTGCTTCTCTCTTATCTCTTTTCTTAGTCTCACCTACCTACTTAATTATAAATAAGAGTATATTTAGAAAATAAAGTATATTTTCTATATATTGATTACTTTTAATTAATTTTAATAACTTTTTTGAAACAATATAATTCAATTAAAAGGATCTTATATAAATAGAGACGGAGGGAGGATAATATAATGTTATTCAGGCCAAAACAAAATCTAGTGAATGGTGTTTTAACTATCCTTTATTTGTTGTCTATATATAGACAAATTACGAATGATGAATTGCGGGAGGAAGACAAAGCTGAATTTTAGAGTTTCATTGATTAATGAAAAACGAGCATTAATAAAGTTCAAATAGTTAATTCAAGTACTACAGCTCTGTTGCCCCTATATTAAATTGGAGGTTTTCGTTACACAGACCAATGAATGCCTGTGAAGTGATGCCGCTATATTGGGAGCATTCAGTTATTGAATACAGTGACTGGTTAAAAAAACCTTGCCGATTGATTTAACAAATAACTTGCACTTTTTTGGAAGTATTCAATTAATTAATATCATCCACGATAATTAATTGATGAAAAACGTGAAATATAAAATTCAAAAAGGAGTTCACGAGCTGTTATTTCTACGAGGAGGGAAGCAGATTCTCTTATAAAATAAAGACATCAGTCCAGAACTGTAAAAAGTTCACTAAAATAAAATATTGGCTAATGAATGAAAACAATCGAATCGCAGCTTGATGGATAATATTAATAACTAAAACTTAAAAAAACAATGAACAAAATTATTTTTAATCAAAAGAAAAACTGCAGTTTGAATATGATCTCACATGATGATTCAACCTAGTTTTACAATGTCACGTCGCAAAATTTGAACTATGACCGGCACAGAATATGAATAATTTTACATTCTAAAAGCCTAATAGCTTAAATAAAATATTTGAATTATCCATAACAATTTCCAAAATAAATATGATTTTTTCTAAGGTCTATGTGGAGCATTTACCTTCTTTTCAAAATAATACAAACACTTTCTAAATGATAAATTCATCAAAAGTAGTTTTGTCAAAAACAACGTTTCGGATCGGCAACGAGGCTCTTCACTACTCAGCTGGAAGGTTAGAGTCATCTGCACTATCTAAGGCCAAATAATCTACTCGTGAATAATGTCTCAAAAATATTATTATAAATGTGGAAATCGACAATGCATAATCATACTGAAAATGTATTTCATAATATTTCGTATTATGATGCAAACATTTCTGAAAACATTTCCTTTAAGGGAAAACAATAATCTGAAATAACCATTTCAAATCAACCTGAAATAACTATTTCAAATCAATCGTTTAAAAACAATCTTTTCAAAACTATAATCTTTTCGTAGGACTTTAATAGAACAAAAACAGAAGTGGACACACAGTCCACGAGGGTAACTAACCATTCTGGTGGCTCGAAGCCACTAACTGTCGCGAGAATGGATCCCACAAAATAATTCTAGTGGCTCAAGGCCACTAACTGTCGCGAGAATGGATCCCACAAAATAATTATGGTGGCTCAAGGCCACTAACTGTCGCGAGAATGGACCCCACAAAATAATTATGGTGGCTCAAGGCCACTAACTGTCGAGCTCGAGTAACCAAGGTGCACCAAGAGCTAACAGTACTACTGTTAGCAACCAACGTTATGTATTCCATCCTTTTTAAAACATTTCCATCATACATGGGGTTTATTTCACATGTAATAATCTCAACCGTTTCAATGCTATAACCGTTAGTAAAAACCACTTTGAATTTCAAAAATCCTAGCATGTACATTTAAAATCAAGTTACTGTGTAAACATATGAAATTCACATAGGAATATGTTTCTTGAATAATCCTCATTTCAATGCAATTTTTCTCAAACTCTTTTCAAAAGCTTATTCATTCATTTTCATACATAATCATAGTTCCTTTGTAAACCAATCGAAAGAAAATTATTTCTAACGATTTAAACCATACTTTCGTAAAATTTACTTTTTGAAATTCATATTTGAAATTCAACATTTGAAATGACAATGCATTTGAAAATGTAAATTTTTAGGAAACTTTATTCACTCACCTGCTGCTCTCCTAAATATATCATGACTTACTCTTATCTAGCCGCTCCCCAAATACATACCACTTCCTCCTGTACATCTTCCTTTGATTTACATTCCTACTGTCCCAAAACGAAAATGTTATTGCTCTAACTTAATATAAAATATACATAAAATCTTATTATTCTAACTAAATTTTATGTTCTCTAAATTATTTATCAATAATTTCCATCATCTCAAAGAACACAACCAAACACCACATATGTTATAACTCTGAAAATTTCGCATATATTATATCCCTTTAGTAAAGAATATATATATATTAATTACAGAAAATTTCAGTGAGGAGGCAGTAATTGAGTGGTTTAAGGTGCGAGTTGTGACTGTGGTGAGCTGTGTTCGATTCCCAGAAGCTGCAGGAAGGGAAATCTTTTAACTTTTTAGGTATATGAAAAGACCAAAATACCCCTCCCCCTTCTTAACTCTGCAGACGCCGTACCTTTAGCCATTTTTTTTCTTCTCTGAATCTCTTCAGCGGAGCAGGCAGGAAGGGGAGCGGCGCAAGATGTATCACGCCACCAGTGCCATGTGCTCAGGCGATTGCTTCTGCTAGTGTTTGTATCATCTTGTTCCATCACCGCTGACTCTCTATTATTATTTCTTCCCAGCATTGGCTTCAAATGGTCGGGAGGAAGAGTAAGAACAAAGAGATCATGCTGAGGGTCCCGTGTCTGTGAGGTGCCACTGGGTAGTCGACGTTGCTCCTTGTATCTGAGTTGTAGTCATCGTCATGTTATGGGTCATCGCTGTCAAGTGTGCTCTGACACTGTAGCCAACCTATTTGTTTTGTCTTTCTTTTTCCCATCACTGTTATTGTGGAAGGAGTGTAGTGGTAAATTTCTACCATCGTGTCCCCTCTGCAGTCACCGTGGAAAGCCCAGATTTTTGGAACTCTTTCAGGTGCCATTGTTGGGTGTCGCGAGTTGGATGATTGGTATGTTTCCTCAATGCCCCTACTCTGTTTCCTGTGGTTATGTTGGTTCAGGGGTGTGGGGAAATTCTGTGTTGGGAAAGGCGTGTGTATATGAGTATCGTGTAGGATTGTTCTATTTTGGGATGAAAAGCCGATGGATGGGCTGAGACAGGGGCTGTGCTGTTGCCATTGAAGTTGAAGCTTTGTGTGTGTATCTGTTTACTGTCATTATACGCTCACTGGTGTCGCTGTGATGTTGTTGGATTGTTGTTAGTTAAGGGATGCTGAGGGTATGTATAATTTTGTCAATAGAGTTTCTGTGTTGCTGTTAGGTTGTGTCTGATCGAGTTACAGAAATTTTATGAATGGGTCAAAGTATGAGTGTTTGAATTTGAGTGGAGCTATGAAATTTTGGGAAAAATTATTTAGGTAGTGTTGTCAAATAGTAATGAATATGCATGCGTGTGCTGTGATGATTGGTTGGCAATTCTGGCATTTGGGTTGAGGAAGATTGGTATTTATATGTATATGCTGGGTATGCATATAGTTTGAAGGTATATATATATATATATATCTGTGCGTGTGTGTGTGTGGTTATGCTGCCAAAGGGAAGAGGAGACAGAAGCATGCCATAGTGGGTTGTGTTGGATTAATGGAAAGAGTATGTTGATATCGCTTATTGTGTGGAGTGTTATATATATATATATATATGATATGCTCAGAGTATTTGGCTGCTATTTTGGAAGCTAGATGAGATATATATATATATATATATGAAATACTGATAAGGATACATGTATATATATAGCCACTTCCTTGAGAATTAAAGTATGTGGATATGCTGTTGACTGGTGCATTGAAGCATGAACTTTTGAAACTGAAAGGAATATATGAGGGGCTTGATGTGTGGTGTTTTCAAGTGTTGAATAATTATATTAAAGAAAATGAGTTGGGATGTTTTAAACTATGATTTTAAAAGCTTGTGTGGAAATTAGGATCTCTGGATTATTTTGTATAAGGCGTTTATTTTCTTTTAAACTTGGGTAATGCTCGCTAGCTGGGATGGTTGGAACCCTGTCAAGTATGGTTGTATGTAGATTGGATTGAAACAATGTCAGTTGGTTGATGGATTAAGAGTTGATGTATTGAGTATTTGTGAATGATTGAAAGCATGGAATGAAATGGAATGTTAGGTTAAAGATGCTTTATTTCTGTTGGAACTTTAGTTAGAATGTTAATATATATTGTTTCAGGATACCAGGGAATTTAGGAGTGAAAATAATTGAAAGGGATTTGCTAAAACGGGTAGAAGTTTTGAAGCATTCCAGGTGCGTGAATAACCTTCCCTAAAAGTTACATTTTCAAATGCATGGTCATTTCAAATGTTTAATTTCAAATATGAATTTTGAAAAGCAAATTTTACGAAAGTATGGTTTAAATCGTTAGAAATGATTTGCTTTCGATTGTTTTACAAAGGAATTATGATTATGTATGAAAATGGATGAATAAGCTTTTGAAAAGAGTTTTAACAAAAGTTACATTGAGCTGATGCCATTCATGAAATATATGTTTATGCAAATTTCATATGTTTTCATAGTAATTTGATTTCAAAGGTACGTGCTAGGGTTTTTGGAAAGTTAAAGTGATTTTACCAATGGTTATGGCATTGAAATGATTGAGATTATTTCATGTGAAATAAACCCCACGCATGATGGAAATGTTTTAGGACAGAATACAGAACGCTGGTTGCTAATAGCAGTACTGTTAGTCCTTGGTGCACCTTGGTTACTCGAGCTCGACAGTTTGTGGCATAGCCACCAGAATTATTTTGTGGGATTTATTCTCGCGACAGTTTGTGGCCTTGAGCCACCAGAATTATTTTGTGGGATTCATTCTCGCGATAGTTTATGGCTTCGAGCCACCAGAATGGTTAGTTACCCTCATGGACTGTGTGTCCACGTCTGCTTTCGTTCTGTTGAAGTCCTACAGAAAGATTATGGTTTTAAAAGGATTATTTTTAAATGATTGGTAAGAAATTGTTATTTCAGATTGATTTGAAATGGTTCTTTCAGATTGTTGTTTCCTCTGAAATACAAATGTTTACGGAAAGGTTTGCATCAGATTATGAAATATTATGAAATACATTTTTACATGATTATGCATTGTTCATTTCCATATTCTTTTAAATCATGTTTTTGGGACGTTATTCACGAGTAGATTTTTGGCCTCAGATAGTGCAGGTGACCCTAACTTTCCCACTGAGCAGTGAAGAGCCTCGTTGCCGATCTGAAGCGTTGTTTTTGACAAAATTACTTTTGATATAATTATCATTAAGAAAGTGCTGTATTATTTTGAAAGGAAGGTAAATGCTCCACATAGTCCTTAGAAAAGATTATGTTGATTTATGAGATACAATTTATTATGGTTTTTATTTCAAAACGTTTCATTTAAAGTTTTAGGCTTTCAGAATGTAAAACTATTCATATTCTGTGCCGGTCACGGTCCAAATTTCGGGACGTGACAACATAGACATCATAATGCTAACCTAAGCACATGTAAACTTATGATGTTATAAAGTTTCTAAATTGATCTTTAAGTAAGATTTAAATCGTAGTCAATTCAAAATAGGATCTAAATTCATACCAGCCAAAACACTATAGAAACATGTATCTAAATAAGTATTCTTTCCTTTAGAGCATTTTGTCTATTACCCAATGTGTATTCAATTTGACCAGCTCTAGAATTATTCTTATTAAAACTACAGCCCCAAGTTTATACATTGCAGGTATAACCCTCCTATTAAATAACTGTTATGATCAGGAATTTTAATTAACGGATATATGTATATTCATTGAAGAATACCTCGTATGGGAAGCGTTGGCTGAATGGTTCATTAGGCGAAAGGCAAACATCTGGCCCGTGTTCGAGTCCCAGCTGGTGCAGAAGCGTATTTCAGTCCGTGAAATTTTCTTTTTCCCCTCTGTTCACTTTTACCAAATCTCAGACCTGCTTCCCTATTTTTTTTCTCTCCTTGCGAGCAGAGATAGCAGGATAGCAGCGTGGCAGAGGTTCAGCGTGCGGCGCGGGATGAGAGTGCACGGCAAGGAAGGTCGATACATTGTCCTTAAGAAGCAACCCATCCCGCTCTCTTTCTTTTCTATCACCAGTGCGGTTGCGGTGAGAGTGAGAGTGGAAGGCGCAAGGGTATCGTGAGCTCTGTGAGTTGGGTTCTAGCACCGGTGAATGCTTCTTCCTGTAGACCATCCTCGTGGTCGTCGCAGTCGCCGGATAGCAGTCGTCTGTCGCCATTCTCTACTACTGTAGCAATCCTCTACTACTATAGCAAGTCTTTGAATTTCATTTCTGTTTTCCTCCGCAGTGGTCAGTTCTGTGGGCGATGTGGGTAAGCTTCTTGAACCATATTCCATACTCATGTTCTTTCTTCTATTCCTGGATTACTACCGTGAGCAACTAAGCTCACTCTGTTCTTCGGTGTCATCATCATTCCCCGTATCAGGATGTTTGTTGTAGTTGATAGAAGGAAAGAAGGAAGTGAGAAGCTAGTTGGTGACGCCGGAGATAGAGTTACAGAGTTGTCGGCAATAGGCAGTAAGTACCTGACCCTATCTCTGTTTACTCACTCGGTATTGTTGGTTCTGGGTATTACACTTATGGATAATCTGTGTATGCCTGCTCTGAGTCTTGTTAAATTGCTGCTCATGTGCGCTGTGTATGGAGGTTTACAGTACTGTTCTGTTAATGGTGTTGATGGAAGAAATGATTTTTAATTCAGGGGTGTCGAGGATATATATATATATATATACATATTTATGTTGTTGTGAATGATTGAATATATTGATGCACTGTGCTCGCGGGTTCTATGAAGATATGCATGTTGTGTGCTGTCAATAGTTATGAACGATGAGCATTGCTATCACTTTGTTTCTGTGGGTTGTGCGCTGTGTATGTGCCTGTTATGCTGCTGTGGTGTGTGTGTGATCTGATGCACATTGGGGGTATGGGAATTGTTTGGCAAATGTGGAGACAGAAAGGGTATATGTGTTTGCAGCCAGGTGCTATTTCTGTTGGTGGGTTATAATTGGATTCATGAATTAAGCCTTTGATATTTTAGCTTGTTGAAAATAATCCATGGGTTACCCGAAGCAATATAGGAATTTTTGAGATATTTCAGTTTAGTTAAAGGCATAAAAGTGGTTGTTAAGGATTAGTGGCTGGAGTATTGAATCTTTAAAAAGAATGAAGGAAGAAAAGGATTTCTGTTGCTGTGTATATGTATTTATGTGGGAAAATGTAGAGATGAAAGGGGAAATCAATGCATGCTATCATGTGTTGAGTGGAAAGGTGTATCTATGTATGTGTGTGCGTGGTTATGTTGACAAAGGGATGAGGAAATAGAAACAGGTGGTTATGTGGAATGAGGTTGCTGTTATGAGTTAGAAAGAAAGAAGATAAAGAAGATAGAGTTGCTATTGATAGGAATATATATATATATATATATATATATGAAATAGGAAACTAATGGAAGTGAATTGTTAGAATTAAGTAGTAAAGAGAGGAATTTGTGAGCATATGCCTTTGTGATATGGGATATTGGACTGGTATTTAGGTTTGTTAATGAAAAAAAAGGGTGTTAAGTTGAACGGTAGAATATGATATCGGTTTGAAAGTTTTTAAAATTTACTATGGTTAAGGTTTAGAAATGAACAAGTGCTTGCCTTCATGAGTGGTTGTGGTTTAAAGATAGTCATTTCTATTGAAGAGTTGAATAGAATGTTAATATGTTATTCCGGGATACCAGGGAATTGAGAAGCGAGAACAATTGGAAGTCGTTTGGTGGAAAGAGTAACGGTTTAGGAGCGTGACAGGTGAGTGAATAACGTTCCCTAAATTTTATATTTTCAAATGCATTGTCATTTCAAATATGAATTTTGAAAAGCAAATTTTACGAAAGTATGGTTTAAATCGTTAGAAATGATTTTTCTTTCGATTGGTTTACAAAGGAACTATGATTATGTATGAAAATGAATGAATAAGCTTTTGAAAATAGTTTGATAAAAGTTGCATTGAAATGATGATTATTCATGAAACATATTCTTATGCCAATTTCATATGATTTTACAGTAACTTGATTTTAAATGTACATGCTAGGCTTTTGGAAAGTTAAAGTGGTTTTTACCAATGGTTATGGCATTGAAACGATTGAGATTATTTCATGTGAAATAAACCCCACGCATGATGGAAACATTTTAGGACAGAATACAGAACGCTGGTTGTTAACAGCAGTACTGTTAGTCCTTGGTGCACCTTGGTTACTCGAGCTCGACAGTTTGTGGCATAGCCACCAGAATTATTTCGTGGGATTTATTCTCACGACAGTTTGTGGCCTTGAGCCACCAGAATTATTTCGTGGGATTTATTCTCGTGACAGTTTGTGGCCTTGAGCCACCAGAATTATTTCGTGGGATTCATTCTCGCGACAATTAGTGGCTTCGAGCCACCAGAATGGTTAGTTACCCTCGTGGACTATGTGTCCACGTCTGTTTTTGTTCTGTTGAAGTCCTACAGAAAGATCATGGTTTTGAAAAGATTGTTTTGAATGAGTTATTTGAAATAGTTAGTTCATACGGTTATTTCCCCTGAAATACAAATGTTGACAAAAAGGTTCGCATTAGATTTCAAAGCATTATGAAATACATTTTCAATATGATATTGCATTGTTTATTTTCCGCATTCTTTTAAATCATGTTTTTGGGACGTTATTCACGAGTAGATTATTTGGCTTCAGATAGTGCAGGTGACCTTAGCCCTTTCGCTGAGCAGTGAAGAGCCTTGTTGCCGATCCGAAGCATCGCTTTTGACAAAACTACTTTTGATGAAATTATCATTTAGAAAGTGTTTGTATTATTTTGAAAAGAAGGTAAATGCTCCACATAGACCTTAGAAAAGATTTCATTTATAAAAAAAATGTTATGGAAACTTTAAACGTTGTATTTGAGGTTTTAGGCTTTCAGAATATAAAACTATTCATATTCTGTGCCGGTCACAGTCCAAAGTTTTGGGACGTGACAATAACCAAACTAAACCACAACAACTATGCATATATACCTTTCCAAACTTTAACAAAGGATTTTAATAATTTAAACAATCTAATCACACAAAATTTCTCTTATACTTTTAACAAATAGCTTGTGTGCCTACTAATATCAAGACACCGAACAAATATCATAGTTCATAAATTATCAACTATACAACATTTCAATATGACTAGACCCACTAAATTTTCTAAGCTAAGTTCATAAATAAAATATCTTGAGTTAACAAATAAACAGCACCCAATCCACTTTATGCTTCTTGTAAGATTTAGAGGAAAGCACCATAAAATACAAATTCAAATACATCTCTTAGTTTAAGTTATCATCTAGATAGTCATTAATTACCCTTCCTTTCTTCACACGTCCAGCTAGAGAGAACAATATAAAAATCTTAATCACACGCACGCATCACCGAAATAGAGGAATAAGGAAAAACTATGCATACCCCACAAAACCATATATGAGAAGGATCCCCACATACAGCAGTCACATTCCATAATTTTGAATCTTATCAATCACCTTTTCTTTTCCTTTATGTAACTACGCAAAAATAATTCTTCACTGGCTCATTGGATTGTCCAAACAGAGGAAGAAAACAAACTTATAACTCAATCATTATTTCGTGCTCCCACTAAATCTCAAATTTTAAAGGATCTAAAACTCCTCAACACAATCAGCAAGCCTCTGTTTTCATAATATAATCCCGAAAAAGAGAAAGAACATCTAACAAGTAAGCTTCACGTTTTGACTAGGTTTCAAGTTAGTAAGCTTAAATCTTTGTTTTTATACACCAAATCGATATGTTTCCTTACTTAAATCTGATTTTAATTAGCCAAATCATACCCAACACACAGCAACAGAGAAGATACACCATAAACCAAAACCCAAGATTTTATTCTGGATTTAGCAACAAAAATCTTGAAGCTTTACTTTACTTCACTTAATCTGCAACTTCCTCTCAAAACCCTAACTTTCACTCAGTGAAATCACCTCAGAAACTCATAGATCGAAAGAGGAAAGAGTGGAAGAAGATAGGGAGACTCACCTAAACATTTCATATAAAAAATTAACCTCTAGCTATTTTCTTGATTTTTCTAAAAAAAATAGAGCTTTAAAATTTGAAAACAATAGCTATTGAATCACTTATTCCTCTCTTAGAGAAATAAACTTTTCTATAATTTTTAGATGCCAAAATATCTATTTCATGATTTTTTTTCTGAGCCCCAAAATATTTTGTGATTATTTTTTGTTTCCTCATTTCCTAAAATTTAACCTTTGAGACTTTTTAATTTCAATACAATACTCTTGACCTTAACTGTTCCTTATAAATTCCTTCTATCAAAGTTTGGGATATTACATGCAATCTATGTCTCTCTCTTTCTCTCTCTCTCTATATATATATATTCACCTATACCATTACAGATATCAACATCCATCATATTTCGGTAAGCACAAACTAGCGTCAAACTGAGTTTTCTGCAAAATAGTTCAACGTCTTGTTTTCATTACTATTACTTCTTTTTCTTCTTCTTCTCATCTGAATTTGATCCAAAACATACAATGCCGGTGGAGTTTGAATTTGAGTTCAACGTTGAGAGCAGTACAAGGGGAAACTATCGTGATTTCATTCAGAATCTACGAGTACGACTAGGAGTGAGATCTTCCCACAATCGTCCTGCTCTTGCTGTTCAACAGAATCCGCCCACTCGATTCTTCGATTTGGTCTTACGTACCAATGATCATGTTGTAAGGTTCAGGCTTCGAATGGACAACCCCTACTTGATTGGCTACCAGATGGAAGATGGCCAATGGTTGGAGTTCGACAACGAGCAGAATCAACATCTAATTACAGAACCTATGACTGAATTCCTAGGTTTCAATGGTAGTTATGGTAGTCTCGCAAGAGTCGCTGATCAGACAATCCAGCAGATAAGAGTTGGGGTCCACAACCTAGTATTGGCTATAAATCGACTTGCTTTAACAACAAACTGGGCAGCTAGGGCTGGTAGTCTAGTTGTTGTGATTATGATGATTTCTGAATCAACCAGACTCATTCCAGTATCTGACTATATCGCCGACAGTTTTGACAACAGGCCTGGCACTACTCGTATCACAGAAGGCCTAATCCAAGGTTGGATTATGGACTTAGTTCGTGCTTGGGACCCTTTGTCCGGAGCGGTGTTGAGGGCGGATGCTTACCCAGATGAAAGGTTTTTGTCCCTTCAAGAAAGCAACATACGAGTTCCACCAAATAACAAGTATTTCTGACGCTTTAGCAATAATAGGTATTTTGTTGGGTCTTTGCTTCTATCCCAATGGACCAAAACGTGTCCCACGTATGACCACCTCGGATAACGATGGACAATGTTTTTTAGGGTTACCACTCGTTCAAGTGTTCTCGGTGCAAATCAACAACATAGATGGTGAGGATCCTGGGCATCTCTATGGCACAATTGTAGTTGAGAATGGACTATACACACAATACATATACAACCGCACATGAGACAACTATGAATCCATGAAGCCTGGTCAAAATGCTACGCTAGTTGGACCAACTCGATCTATCTCTGCCTTTGGGAATTTCACCATCAAACTGCTTCTCACTGATAAGGACTTCTTCACGTGGGACGATACGATCGTGAATCAAGTTATCTCGTAGGATTCTGCTAAAATCGGAAATGTGTATGACAAACTCATATCTCATAAACTAGATAGTAGCCGAGGTTCAGTGAATGTCAATTATGCGGTGTTGCGTAATGCTGTGGCTGCTAGGGTTACTGTTTCCTTTGAAGAAGGAGGTGAAGCAACAAACCAGGTTTATAGACATGTTTCTGCTTGTTATGACAATTGGTAAGATAATAAAACGACATTTTTGTTGTTCGATAGAACATCTACAAACTATGTCGAAGTGAACCGGTGGCAGACCATTCCAATGTTGAGATCTGTAGTTGCTGTGCCATTCAACCACTCTCTCAAAGTTAGTGCACGTTTGTATGATCATGACTACATCTCTGCTGCTGATGTGATTGCAAATGGCACTGTAGAGATCCCAGTCCCTGACACAATACCCGCTACTACCTTTAACAAAATTCATGGAGATGATGGCAATTACGTGACCGTGACCATCTATTGGAGTTCTGGTTTCTAAGCCATTCATAAACTACTTTCGTCCATGATATATCCAGGATATTATTTTGTGCCCTAGTCTTTATTCGTTAAGTTGTGAAGTAATCTGTTAAGTGGGCCTAATCTTTTCGATTCAAGTGGTGTATCTTCTTTTGAACGAGTCCTCAATCTTGGTTACTTTTTTTTTTCCAGTTTTTGTTGTTGGCTCGTTTTCTCTCGTCCTTTTTAGTTATAATTGGGCTCACGTGATTATCTCTCTAGTTTTATCATGTTAAGGGGCCCAAAAGTTTAATTATGTCTGTAAAAAACTTTGAGGAAGAACGAAAGAAATATCCTCGAGGTAATCATATAGTTCGCTCCGTGTGTTTATCTTGTAATAGAAGAGTTCTTGGTGTAATATTGTTATTTTAGCTTAAGCTTAATTACTTTCGATGGTGTGCAATCATACTAGAAGATGGTATATAAGAAAGGTATTAAAAACAGAGAAATATTTAAATGCTATAGAAATGTCAGGTTATGAATTATGTTAAATTAAAATATAATAAATTAGCTGAGAAAAACTCATTTGAACTAAGTTAACGGATTTATTTTTCTTTAAAACAAAATAACATGTAAATTGTTTCGTGCAACTTATCGGTCAAATAAAATTAAAATGTGTTGAGTTGTATTTTGATTGGGTCAAATTTAGATAACGTATCACTCTTAGATTATGTAAATATTTCTCTTAAAAATAAATTAAGACCGAGCAAAGGTCAAAATATAATCAAGAAATTGGGTAAATGATAAAAAATGCATTATATTTATAAATTACTATAAAGTAGTTTAGATCTCATAATTATTTTTGTTTTTCAAAATATAAATATTTATTACATTTTTTAAATTATATTTTTTCAAAAAATAAATATTTATTAACGTTTTAAATTATATTTTTACTTATTAAATATGATGTACCAACCAAAAAGACTTGATAGTAGTCCATACAAGTCAATTATTCAGAACAGTTCATTAAGAAAAAACGAAGACCGTATGCATGCATTACTAAATAAATTCCTTGAATTCTTTCGGTTATAGTAACATATTAATTCAGTATTTTAATTATTTCGCAATTTATCAAAGGCCGAAAAAAACTAGTAGTAAAAAATAGATATAGAGTTGATATAACAGTGTAAAGTCTTACTATATCATTTTGGGTCTCAAGTTCATGACCTATAAGAGACAACTGATGTGTAGGGAGGAACAATCATGAATCCCAAAATTGAATTAGTTTGTTGTCTGGATCCTCCTGATGATATGATAAAAAAAAAAGTTAGATAGTATAAAATATAGAAAAATTGTTTAAATACAATACATTATGTTTCGCTTCTTGAGTTTCAATAATTTAAGCTATAGATGATATTAGCAACATCTCGGATTTCTGCACCTAGAGATGTTTAGTAACTTTGGAGGCTCTCTTGAGCAACATAAATACCTTGAGGGAGAATTTAAAGGAATGTAAGTATTTACCAAGGGAAGAGGTGAGTTAATTAGGGTTAACGGCAGATTTTAGGATATATTTAATTAAATTTATAAATACCTTATACCTACTAATTATCTTTTATATATTTTCTTCTCTTTAATCAACTAGAGGATAAGAATAATTATTGCTATAAAATTTACTTAGTTATATCCTTTTATTTTATGGGAGATATTATGATATTTAAGAGAGAGAAAATATTAAAGAGAAAAATATGGAAGAAGGGGCAAGTGTAGAGAAATTATAAAAGAATATTGCATGTGTGTGTGTGTTATAATACATTGAACTAAAAACATGAGAATAAGATAAGGATATTTGGGAGAGGAGGGATGGAGCACGAACAGCTTTAGCGAGCGCATCAAACGTCTTCTTTCTTCGTCTCTTCTTTTATTTTCTGTCTAGTCTGAATTTTATTTTTCTTTTTTAATTTTTATTTTAACCATGTGTGGCTAATTTTCTTTTTCGCTCATTACTTATGTTTGATGTTAATTTTGTTTATCTATTTAATGTTTGGCAATCATTAAGAATAAATTTGGAATTTATAGTTTACCTTAACGATGAAGGAAATCTTAATTAGACTCTATAATATATGATTAAAATTTTAACCGAATTTATAATTCGGATAGACATATACCTCATCACTAAAACTGGTTGTCGTCGAATAAGTCGGGCTATTGATTGTTCTAACAAAGACGCCAATTTGACGTCAAGAACCGCTTCTTGTGTTGGCTCGTTGTGAGCTAGAGAATGGAGTTATGCCAGGGAGACTCTCTTCCACTGGAGAAGAATATGGATGGAAAAATGAGAAGAAAAACATAAATGAGGAAGATAAATAGGAAAGGCTAAAGAATAAATAAACAAGTAAATAACTGAAATTAAATAGCAAAACTCACTGCGGAAGGAGGAAAAAAAGGACAGATTCTAAGAGAATTACTACTCTTATAATTCTAAATGTATGAGTTAATTAGAGATTAATTTTGATTTTAAATATAAGACTTGGACATTCCATATTTTCCATGCACATATACGTGTGTATATAATAATTTAAAAATTTACATTAGGAAATTTTAGAAAAATTAAGTAACATTTGTTACGATAGTTAATTTACATACCTTCTTTGATATTTCCTAATTAATTAAGTTTCTCTTATAGTTATCCCTTACTGCCTTACATTTATTAAGAAAAATTATTTTTTACCCTTAAGCTAATTAGTATAGTTAAGTTAGCATTATTAAATACACAATAATCATTTTAAACAAAATAACAAGAGGTAAAATAAGTCTCGAACATATTTATGTATTTTAATTGTATTATTTAATTATTATAAAACGATTATTTTTTAATAAAAATTCCATGAGAGATTTTCAAATGTTAAGATAATTTTTTTAATATCTTAGAAGTCTTACATTTTGGGTGGGATATTTTTTAAAAAAAAAAAACAACCATTTTTAACTTCAATTTTGACCCAACACTGATTGTGTACCTTATGCAGGTGGTATGATTTTTGTTTGGTAGAGTACTGGTGTTATAATTGATTGTACTTGTCATTAATAACACGTAACACGTGCCTATCTTTTCAATCGCCCATATAAAAGGTCGGTATCAACGCATCTTAAGCAAATGGGAGAATGATGATGGACCAATAGAAGTAATGTTGCGCTTGACTGTTGGTCATTCGGTTAGTATTAATTTTTTATAATTAACATTAACTTTTTAATAATGATGATGACTTTACTACTATTTTAATACTTGTAAAGTGATATTGATATTGATTTAAGAAAAAAATTTCAGAATAAAATTGAAATTTTCTTTTAAAGCCATCTAAAGTTGGAAAAATTCTAACGTAAATTGTTAATTTTATCAAATCCCTAACTAGGCCATGAACCCAATTAGGTCACAAATCCCAAAAACCCAATTACCATTTTATCCCAAACTTCATTCATACTAAAAAAATGGGGATTTTTAAAAATTTAAAAGAATAATTAAAATATTTATTGAAAAATAAAAAATTTCAACTTATGTTTATTATAATTTAAACGAAATCTTTAAAAATAATCAACTTAGCTTTGATCTTTTTAGTTGTTATAATTTGTAAGGTTGATTACTAAAAAGACAAATCAACCTATAATATCTTTTGTTCAATCCCTAGCACTATAGCTGGAGAGAGTTTAATGGCTAATAGTAATTTTTTTTAAGAATTCTATGATGCAAGGGATTATTCAGTACTTTTGATAGTGGATAATCTAGAATTACTTAAAAAAAACCTATGATTCTTTTCAACTTAATCTTTAAAAATTTATGAGAATGATTTAAATGAAAGTATCAGTATTTTATGAGTATAATTTTTCAATACTTTATAGTTATGAAATTTGTTTAACACTAGTACTTTCTATAAAAAATTTCAACCCACATATAAGTTTTTTGGTAGTTATCTTTGGTGGTAATCACTTTAAATTTTCTCTAACACAAGAAAGATGCGAGTTAATTGCAAAATTAATGTGTACCACTTCGGTCCTATGAGTAACTATATTTTAGCTGAATATTTTGGTCCTAAATCCAGTTAAAAATAAACTAATAAGCATCTTCTAATTTTATCACTAGTTGAAAATGTAAAGCAAAATTTAACTATATTTGTACAATGCGAATTTAAATTAGCAAAAGATGGGGGGGAGGGGATGATTATTAAGAGATAGCCAACCAATAAATTAACATAATCGGCTGATCAACAGTACCAAGGAGAGAAGTCTTGGATAGCAAATGCTAGCAGTGAACATTTATATATTATTTGTTTATAAATCAATTATACGGTGTGGGATTAAAAAAAAAAAAGTTACGAGTAGCGAATTGATTCTTCTTTGCTAGTCGATGTAGATGGTTGGGCGTGGGTGAAGCTTGAACTCCGTTGAACATCTTCTTCCTCCTCTGTTGGGATGAGGTCTTTGAATCTCCTTCTTCGTCGCTGCATGGGCGGTTATTTGTTCTTCCTCCTCTGAGCTTTGCACAGAAAGTTGCAGAATGATGAGCTTGTCAGAAGAGGCATTGTCCCCATTCAAACGTGGATCTTATATTTCTTTATCTCTTACGACAAAAATTGAATTATAGTATAATCTACTATAGGTCGTTGAGAAATGGCTTCCATAAAGTCATCGAAGTTAATTACATATTATATTTTGCAGCCTCAATATTTGGTTTTTATTTCTTAAGTAATTCAGTTTATGTAATGTGTTGATTGAGCCTAATTTCAACACAATAATGACGTACTAGTTATTGTATTAATGAAAATCTCATATGTTTTGTTGTAAGTCTCTTTATACAATTGCTTGATTGCTTTACATGATTGTTGTTAATCATCTTAATTTTATTATAAATCTTCTTATTTTACTTGTTAATATAGATATTGATATTATATGAGTTGTTAATTGCCTTCTTTTTGTTGTAAATCACATTTTGCCATTATTTATTTCCAACCTATGCATGGTGTATGAAAGCTTGCCTATACCTAATAAAAATAGAGAAATGTACACTACTATGTAAATGATAAAAAATTATGCACTATATTTATATCTTGTGGGAAGAATAAGATAATCCTGCCACAACAAAAGGGAAAGGAGTGGAAAGCGAAAGCATCATATATGCATATGATTGAAGGTGAGAATTTGCCCAACCACTAGTCCATATAGTTGAATAAAATAATGAAGATCCAGCACAAAGATATCAAGAATGTTTTTTCAAAAAAATAAAAAAATTGACGAGTTTTAAACGGATGACATGTTTAATATGAAATTTAGTTAACTAATAATTTAAGTAAATTAAAAAATTTAAATAAATTAATTAATTCTAACATTAGATTATATGTTATTTACTGTTCTGAAGGAGGACATTGCTACTGTTTGGTCTGTGCCTTAATTATATTGTGAAATTATTTGTATCATTATATATAATTTATAAGAACTTGCATATAATCCATGAATGTTAGGCTCACATTAAATTCTATGCAATACACGAAGCTCCCCATCTTATTTTTTTTAAAAGGGAAAACTATTAGTTCTTTTTTTTTTATCAATTTTTAATTTAGTATTTGTACATTTGTTACTATCGCGAGTTCCTGTAAATTTATTCTATTAGCATTGTTAATCCATGTATAAGCTAATTGTGGCAGCTTGGAGAAGATAGTAATGGGGTCCAACTGATAATCAATTGAAGTTCTGGTTTCTAGGTCATTGAGAAATGGCTTCCACGTCATCCAAGTTAATTATTTTGCAAATATTCAGTCTTGCTCTACTTTAGAGCCTTAATATTTTGTTTATATTTATTATATAATTAAGTTGATGGAATTTGTCGATTGAGCCTAGTTTCGATACAATAATTAATGTCATATTATTAGTTAATGTGCTAAAGAAAATATGCATGTCTTTTGTTATCAAGGGTAAATTTCGTTATGGAATTTCTTGATGCCATAATTTTCTGGAGCTTTTAAGCTTTGTTTGGATGGTACTATATTGGTATAAGCAAATTATTAAACAACACATGCAAATCATCAGTTGGTCCAATCGAGAACCATTGAGAGTCGTTACTCATGTCCGAAAGATAGGGTAAATAATTGCTGGTCTAAGGATATAATCCCTCTATTCCGTATTGCCCTCGTTAATGTAGATATTGATATTTTTACACGAGTTATTAATTATCTTATATTTGTTGTTAATCATCTTATTTTTGTTGTAAATAACCTTGCTAACAAATCCATTGATACTTAGCATATATATAATAGTTATTAATTCTCTTTATATTTGTTGTTAATAGCCTTATTTTTTTTTGTTGTAAATCCACTTAATGTAGGCATTAACACTTGTATTTATAAGAGTTATTAATTCATTATATTTCTTGACAATCGTCTTAACAACAAACATATACGAATGAACATATGGAGCGTTTAAGCATAATATAAGGTTCACGAACTCCGAAATTGGATATTTAATAATAAGATAAAAGGAATTTTAAGAAAAAAAAAATGAAAGGAGGAAGAGAGTATCGAACACACGTGTATCTTATTATTTAGAATGAAGGGGAGTACAACAGCAAACCATACCGAAAAAAGCAAGATTATGAAATACCACATTAAGAACACAACGGGACAACTAGTATAGCACAACATCCAACAAGAGCCTCGTTCGATACATGCACTATTCAGAGACAGTAATCATTATTATTTCTTGATACAGATAAGAAATTAGGTTGCAGTATCCACTGGTTTAACAAAGATGCCGAGGGCATCTAGGTACCAGCCATACCTTCCATGGAATCCAACTACCATACCGTGGTCTATAGGGATCGAGAAAGAAGTGCCATAAGCTTCTCCAAAAGGCCCATGAGTGGCCAGATTTGTGATAAATGACAGAGATGTGATTGTTATATATCCGTTGAATTTTCCATACGTGCCGCTTACAGATTTTAGGTACTCAGAAGGCCAGTTAATATTAACCTGCAAATACGTACGTACAATTTAAATCCAAATAATTTAGCTACATGAAATACATAAGTGCTTTGTTTTATTTAGCGAATAAACAAGTGATCAAAGTGTGTATATGTATGTGGGGTGTGTGTGTGTGTATACAGGGAAAGCTTACAGTGCTCATTTCACCAGGGTCATTGGGGTTGTTGCCACCAAATTTTGCTGAATCCACACCACTTGAGTCCCGGAAAGATATGGCCTTGATGTTTGACTTGGCATAGATGTTTATTTGAGTTATGCCTTCATTTGTTGTATAACTCCATGGATAATGCCCGCCAGGGCTTCCCCATGGACCTAATGAAATTGTTCCCCCTATGTCCTTCTGCATTATAATGTCAAACTTGCCTTTGAGATTTAATTCATTGGAGCACATGCTTGCAGTATATCGGCTGTAATCCATGAATATATATACATAATACATTTTCTATCCTTAATATAAGATATGTTTAACTAATTTAATTATATTAATTAAATTAATTAATATAAAATATTTTTTTCTAAAACTCTCTAATTATCTTTTTAAAATATGAGAAATATGTCTTCCATCAGATACAGGAGGAGTAACTCATATTATTAATTAGGCCCTTTCCATAAATAGCACATGTGGGGCGGCTCATAATAATTATATATGGACATAATTTACTAATATATTCCTTCAGTCCTTCTTAATATAGGATATAATTGAGGAGTTGAATGAATGAATTACTTACTGGTTCCACGAAAATGCCAAGTGCATTAAGGTAATAACCAGCTTTCCCATTGAAACCAACAATGGCACAATTTGATATGGGGATACAGAATGGCACACCATCAGTAGTTGTTCCACAAGGTCCATAAGTGGTAAGATTTGTAATAAATGAGAGGGACTTGATTACTAATAGTCCCTTGTAATCTCCATAAGTGCCACTAATGGATGTCAAATACTCTTCAGGCCAATTGATTTCAATCTACGAATGATATAATACAAAACATTATACAAGGTATTAGCAAATCATTAATTAAAATGTTGATCAACAAAATGATCCAAACCACCTTTTTCTCTTGACCCCACTTGTCACTAGGGTCCCTGCCACCAAATGTGCCAGAAATATTGCCAGTTGCATCTTTGAAAGAAATCGACTTAATGTTAACTTCTTCATTGATGGTTATCTCAGCTATGCCACCGCTTGCCATGAAATTCCAATTATTGCCACCCGGACCTCCCCATGGCCCTAATGAGATCATTACTCCCAAGCATCCCTATGACCACAAAACCAATATGAATGAATACATGAGCGTATGTTAATGAAAAACATTAATACCTTAGAGATCTAGGGTCATATGTTACTTACCATTTGCTTAAACGAATATGTTGAACGTTGATATTATGCAGCTCAACTGAATCTGGTGAATGTTGGTATGCATCTCCTTTAAGTCTTGTTGTCTATATATAGGCAGATTACGAATGATGAATTGAAGGAGGAAAACAAAAGCTGAATTGTATGTACGTACGTACGTACGTACGTTGAGTTTCCACTGTTTCGTGAAAAACGTGGATCAGTAAAAGCTAAAAGAGTTAATTCACTGTTGTACGTATTGTGTTGATGACATTATTGGGGACCATATTCTCTTATCAGATACATACAACAAGAGTCCAGAACTTTCAAAACAAAAAATCACTATACTAAATACATGATGAGGAGTATGCCAAGTATATAGAACAGGTTCTAGAAGGTATTTTTGGTCCTTTTTATAAGATTTTTTTTAAAAAAATAAATAAATTAAGGTCACTAATGTCTTTTCACCAAAAAAATTAAATTTCGTTTTTGTCAAAGGGGTGTAATAAAATTTCAGAATTTTTTGAGGCTTTTGATATTAAATTTCTATAGTGGAGGTGCAGTGAAATTTTCGCTTTTCCTTAGTCCTTTATGGGTCCGTTTGGATAGAATTTTAAAAATAAGCTTATAAAAAAATGATTTGTAGGCAGCTTATAGAAAAGGGTTTTTGGAAAAGAGTTTATGAAAAAAAGTAGTTTTGAATAAATGAGTATTTGAATTATTGGTAAATTATGAAAAAAGATATGAGTATTAAATGAGAAGATATAATAGAGGAGAGGAGAGAGGAGAGAGGGTGTAAAAAAAGAAAGGAAAGATGGTGTAAGAAAAAGTAGGAGAGAGGAGAGAAGGTGTAAGAAAAAGTAAGGGTGATATAGTAATTAGTTAGTTCATAAGCTCTTTTACTGTTCTATAAGCTACTCTAACCAGCTTATCTAAAATCATGGTTTTAAACCATAGTTTAATCCAAAAGCTATTTTGAACAAATATGACTGTTTGTTTTAAAATTTTTTCAAACCAAAGTTTTGCCTAAAAGGGCTTCTAAAACTATAGTTTACAATGAAACCAAACCGGCCCTATATATATAGGGTCCGTTTGGATAAAATTTTGGAAACGGACTTATTAAAAAAAAGGCTTTTGGGCAGCTTTTAGAAAATTACTTTTGGAGAAGAGCTTATAAAAAAATAAAGTAGTTTTGAATAAATGAGTGTTTGGATAGTTATTTCCAGAATTATTTTTATTATTGGAAAATTATGAAAAATAGTATGAGTATTAAATGGGGAGAGATAAGAGAAGAGAGGAGAGAGAAGAGAGGGTGTAAGAAAAGAAAAGAGAGAGAGTGTAAGAAAAAGTATGAGAGATGAGAGAGGATATAAGAAAAAGTATGAGAGATGAGAGATGATGTAAGAAAAAGTAGGGATAATATACTAATTAGTTAGTTCATAAGCTCTTTTACTATTCTATAAACTACTCTGACTAACTTATATGAAACCTTAATTTTAAATCATAATTTAATCTAAAAGCTCGTTTAAATAAATATAATTATTTATTTTAAAAATTTTTAAAATCTAGCTTTTACTTAAACTTAAATTTTGAGGTGTTGTAAACATCCATATATATACAGACGGATTAGGAATGATGAATAGCACGAGGATGACAAAAGCCGAATTGTATGTACGCAGACTTTCCATTGTTTCGTGAAAAACGTGTATCAGTAAAAGCCAAAACATTAAGTGCCTGTTTGGAAAAATCCAAACCTTGGTTTTAAACTAAGGTTTGGCTCAAAACCTAGGTTTGGAGAAATTTTAAAACAAACAGTCATATTTGTTCAAACGGGCTTTTGGACTAAACTCTGGTTTAAAACCAAGGTTTCAGAAAAGCTGGTCAGAGTAGCTTTTGGAACAGTAAACCACGTTTGAACTAACTAATTACTATATTACCCCTACTTTTTCTTACACCCTCTCTCCTACTTTTTCTTACACTCTCTCTCCTCTCTCCTACTTTTTCTCTATTTTCTTTCTTACACCCTCTCTCCTCTCTCCTCTTATCTCTTATCTCTCCTCATTTAATACTCATACCCTTTTTTGTAATTTACCAATAATAAAATCCCTTCTATAAATAACTATCCAAACACTCATTTATTCAAAACCACTTTTTTTTTTCATAATCTCTTCTCCAAAGCCCTTTTCTATAATCTGTTCAAAAGCCCTTTTTTTCATAAGCCCATTTTTAAAATCCTATCCAAACGGGCCCTAAATAACATACAACAACAGTATTGATGACATTATTGGTGGGGACCAGATTCTCTTGTAAGATACATACAACAGTCCAGAACTTAATTAAAAAATATGAGTAAATAAAAACAGATTGGGGTTGTCTAATGTATCTTTGGTGTTATCGTTAAAATTTCTCCAACTTCCCAATACTATAAACTAAAAAGAATCTATAAAATCATTTTGTGATTATAACATAGCAAAATTTTACTCATTTTATGTAGACTTGGAAAATTAGAGTAATTTTAGGGAAAATATAGGGGACAGCACCAAAAGCATATTAGACACCCCAACCCCATGAGATACATACAACGTAACAGTCCATAACTTTGAAAAAATCAACAAAAAAAACCACATTCTGAATCGTGTCTGAGTTTGATGGATGATAACTAGAACTAAAGTAATTACTAAAGTAAATAATTTAAAAAATAATTATTTTAATACACTTCTTTTTGGATTACATAGAGTTTGACACATTTTTTTCATCATTCTAGGATATGACACATTTTTTCATCATTCTAGGATATATATATATATATATATAGGCCTTAACTTGGCATTTGGGTATATATATACGCCCCTATAAATTATAGATATTGATTTCTCATTAATTATGTGTATATATATAGTGAGTAGGGAATATTGATTTTAACATGTATAAAGACGATTTAATTTGGGATATTGGCAACGTATGTTCAATTTTTTTTTAAAACGACTTATTTAGGGATTTTAATTATTATGAAGGGTTATAACTAAATGTACACTTGTTAAAAGGTTGTCTTGTTTTTAAGAAACCCTATATACTAAAAGAGTATTCTTCATCGAAAAGTTATTTAAGTTTGGTTCATGAAACAAGATATAGTTAGTTATCAAAACCTAGTTGTATATGGTTCATTTATATGTATCTGTATTTGGTTGAGTTAACGTTCAATTTTGCTCTATAAATTTTTGCGTAAGAGCTATGAGCATTTAGAAATTTTCTATGGATCAATATTATCTCGGAAGTATTATAAAAGAAACAAAATTTCATTTACCATGCATTAAAATACTAATATTAACTGTTAAAAAACTAATGTCCATTAATATTTTTAACTGATGGAGGTGACATTGTTTCTTTCTCAATGCTCTTGGGGCAATATTGATCCATGAAAACCTTTTAGACATCTACAACTCTAACTAATACGAAATCTTTTGTAAAAAAAATCGACCCTAAATAAACGTTTTTGGTTTTATTCTATATATGAATCAATGAAGCATAGCTTAATATAGTATATATACTTCCTTTGGTGCTAAATAATGTTTGCCAAGAAAAAAAATACATGGAGGGCCAGATTAACATGAGGAGTATGCCAAGTAGTTAGGTACTGGATTTGTCAGTTAGATCAGTAGTCCTCTTATTAAACGTTTTCTTAATTGGATTTGTCTTATGAGTCCTTTGTAAATGTTTTATTAAGATTAAAAGTACCAGTAGTTGACAAAACAATTCATGCTCTTAATTTTTAGTAAAATCTAGTATTATAGGGTTTTGGTGCCGGTAGTTAAATTTAGGGTTAAGGTACTTAAATTCTCCAGAAGTTTTCCCAAAGGAGCACCCCGCACTTGAAAGTTTTTTTATCTAATATACTCTAGAAATTTTATTTCGTAGCAATCCTCCTCCACACAATTAAAGCTGTTAATTGACAAATATGCTGATATGATATCTATATAATCTTTTATTGTGTTAAGGTATAAAATTGCCTTAAAAGTTTTTACTCATGAACTTAATGTGGATGTTATTTTTTGGGTTCAATATCCCCTGGCTATTACCCTAGTTCAGTTTGACTATTACTTGACCAAATATACTGAGTTGACTAGTTGAAGTGTTATCTGCTACATTTTTTTAAGTAGGATCAATAAAGAATGAAAAATTAAAAAGAAATTATTCCTCTAAACTCCTTCATTAACAAAGTATCGCTCTCGACAAACGATATTATGGTTTGATACATTTTTTTAACATAAAAGTAGAGAAAAAATATAGAAAATAGGGGGGAAATAAAGAAAATAACACATGCAAGAGGATTTACAAGAATTGTTGAAGGGATGAACGATGGGGTCAATTTTGGGAACAATTATGAGCATATGTTATGTTATAAATAAAAGAAGATAATATATGGGACTATCATATGTTATTTTTTGAGAGCACTACAAAAAAAATATATTTCAGCTCTTAATCCCTATAGTGGCGACATTTTGTCGCCGCTAAGTCACCGTCTATGAGACTGTCGCCTATACATATTGGCGGCGACAATTGAAAGTCGCCGCCTAAAGTTGATTTTGAGGCGACAAAGAAAATGGAATTAGCGGCGACAAAACTGTCGCTGCCTAAAGGTGATTCTGCGGTGACACTTTGTCACCGCCTAAAGTGGAATTAGCGGCGACAAAAATGTCGCCGCCTAAAGTTGATTCTATGGCGACAAAGATGTCGCCGCCTAAAGATACAAAATTAATATTATTTTTTAAATTTTTTCCTATAATTTCTGTAATATGAAAAAATACAATATAATAATAAATAACTAAATAAACTATAATATAATAATATTAATAAATATTTTCATTATCGTATAAAATATGAAGACATATTTAAAATTTAAATAAAATTGTTTAATTTATACATAAATTTTATATAGAAGGTTCAATACTATAACTAGAAGTAGCCGCATGTGGTTGTCCCTTCTGCATCAAGGCTGCGAATTGAGCTTGTATTCTTTACTCTATTTGTTCCATTAGTTTTTGCTCGAATTGCAAACGCTCTTGTTGTATCTTTTTTCGCTTTTCTTCTATCTTTGCACGCTCTACTGCACGCTCAGCCTCCATTTTTTCTCTCTCTTCTTGAAATTTTTTATCAAACTCTTCCTGCAGTTGGGCATGCACACTCTCCACAACAGAACTATCAGTAGATTGAGGGCGATTTCTCTTTCTTGAAGGTTCTGCTCCATACCCTTTCCCTCTTACATACCCTGACCTCTCACCAAGAACTGTCGCCAATATTTCCTCTGACGTCATTCAAGCATCACTCTCTAAATCTTAGTTTTGTTGTTGAGAAAGTTCGTGCATACGACTCTATAATAAAAACATAAAACTATTAGATTAAAAATAAAAGTAAATCAAAATAAGATATTAAATAACAATGCGTACATGAAGTTGTTCAGAGTGTGGGTCAGCCCATACTACTTGTTTATCTAATGTCTTCCTAGTATGCGTTATCTCCCACAGCTTGTCAGGAGGAATACGTCGTCCAGTAGTAGGATCTCTCTACAAAATAATAACATACAAGAAAATACAAAAATTAGATTTAAACAAAATGATTGAAAGTTTAAATTATAGTGATGATTGATTGAACTTACTGTAGCATACTCAATCTCTGCAAATGATCGAGGACCACAAGTATGTTTAGTCATTTGTTTTTCTCGATTTATCATGTTCCTTATACTTTTGTTCTACAACAAAATGTAGTAACTAATAAGAATTTAATAATTGAAAAAATATAATTTATTTAGAAGGATAGTTAGATACCTTAAATATTTCAGACTTAAAATATATTAATAACCACTCCCAATCTTAAAAACTAATAGTTTGAGGAGGATCAGCCAACCTATCTTCATCAGTCTCATATTTCTTGTAGTGAGAGTGCAAATTGTTCTTCCAATTTCTGAATGCATTTTGTAAAATAATTGATATAGCTATATGAAACTTTTCTTCAGTAATTTCATCAGCAGGTTCAAATTTATCCTGAAACAAATAAATATAAACACTTTATATAATAATACAAATAAACTAAAATAAGTATACAAATTTGACATAAATACCTTTATCTTTAAAATTATATCTTGACCATATTTTTCAAAAATATTCTTCCAACTACCTCCACCATCCCTGAAAGAGATTGTGGTTGTAAGAGTTAAACCATAATAATTAGAAAAGTCTCTTGCTTCTGGACCAATTGCTCTTGACATGGAATCTGAAAATTTGACTGGAATCTTTGTTCCTTGTGTAGTCTTTAAATTTACATTAATAGACTTGTAAACTCCCCTGCGCTTGTTGATTGCAGTAGAAGAGCATATCATTGAAGTTGAATTAGAACAATTAAATGTTACAAGCAATGTAAATCAATTATTAAAAAATTGAAACAAACTTACCTGCGCTACTATTTTGAGTATGGGGAGTAGAAGGAGAGTTGACAGGTATTTCCTGAAGTTGTTGTTGCAGTAATAGAGGTGAAATAACATGTCTTGATTGAGATGTAGAGCATGTACCTCCGCTATTTGTGTTGTCATTAGATCTAACAGAAAGACTTTTCCCACCTCGACCTCTCTTTGATCCTGGCATATCCTACAAAAATATACATTTCATTTAGAATAAAACAATGAATCAAACAATAGTCAATATAGATAAAATGTACCATATCAATTAATCTCATTCATTTGAATATTCCGTCGCATTATCACTTTCATCAATGTCTTCTGATTCATCTGTTTCTTCTATTTCAATGTTTGTGTCACTTTCTACTTCAGTATCACTATCAAAGTCGTCAAGAAAATCCTCTTCATCACTAAATCCAGTATTAACGGCATTATTTTGATGAATTTGTGATGGTTCTCCTTGAGCTAAGATCTGCGTTTATCCATCTTCTCCATATAAGTCAATGATAATATCATCAAGTTGTGTTAGACTCACACGATAAACATTTAAGTCTACCACCAATTATTGATAAGGTTCTGTATCAACCATAGGATCAAGAACCCCACTATCATCAATAGCATTGTCAGTTGGTACATTAAACAAGTAGTGTGGGTTTGTTTTGACAACAACGAGCCAACCGGGTACAACAATATCATCCACATTAAAAACTTGCTTAGCTTGAGATGCTAGAATAAATGGTTCATTTGTTTGTAATGAGTATCGCGTATTAATACTTATGAGCCCGTACTTATCAACCTTATATCCTTTGTCATAATGAGCCACATCCCACCAATGGCACTTAAACAAATATACTTTTCTGTTGCCTATGTAAGATAACTTAAATATGCTCTAACACACCATAATATTCTTTGTCAACATTAGTGTCATCACCCTTAGCTAGAATACCATTGTTTTGGGTTTTTTTCCTGTTGCACGGTCTTTTATGTGAAAATGAAATCCATTGCCTATGAATATGGATAGCGATTCATCATCGTCAATGGACCAATTGATAAACTTATGAGTTCATCACTGACATGGCTCTGTGTAGACAATGATGTCACCTTTTAGGATAAAAATCATATGTTAGATATTTTATATAAATGTAATTGCTAGAAATACTAAGGCTCAAAATATTATAACTTACTCGTGAATGAAACCATTGAGGAAACTCATATTGGCTTTGCTCACTCCTTGATCCATGCGCTTGAAGCTCTGTTGCATATTCCCTACAATATATGATAGCAGTAAGATAAAAATGCAGTATGACAAGTACATTTTTGCTCTAGTCAGGCAACTTACTCCATAAATTGCCAAACTTGTTCACAATTTTGTAGCACATACATTCTTGCTTGACAATATTCTTCATAGGGAAGAGAAATTGACTGACAATGCCCCTAGCTTGACCATTTATCTTAAATATTATAAACTCAGGGTTCATATCATCATTAGTGTCATCATTCCTGTGTGGCACATTAAACTTTGTAGGAAAATCTTTCAAATATCTTGAACAGAATGTGAGACTTTTGTCTGCCAAGTATCCTTCTGCAATTGATCCTTTAGGCCGAGCTTTATTACAAGCATACAATTTGAGTGTCTGCAAATACCTAATGCATTAAAAGTAATTAACATTCCATAAATATGAATTATAAATATACAATGCAATTGACGAATATTACCTTTCTATTGGATACATTCAACGATATTGAACTAGTCCACCAACTTTTGCCTCCCTTGCCAAGTGTATTGGCAAGTGAACCATCACATCAAAGAAAGCAGGTGGGAAGATCGTCTCCAACTTGCATAATGTCAATATTATCTGACTTTAGAGTTTGTCAAGTACTTCACAAGATAAAGACTTCGAACAAAGATTTTTGAAAAATCTTCCCAACTCTATAATTGGTTCACACACCTTAGAAGATAATAACCCACGTATTGCAATTGGAAAGATCTCTTGCAATAACACATGGTGATCATGACACTTTAAACCAAACAATTTTCGCTCCTGAATATTGACACATCTTGAAATATTAGATGAAAAAGTATCAGGCACTCTTAAGTTAGCCAAGAATTTTAAAAGGGATTGTTTGTTCTCATGAGACAATGTGTAAGGAGCAAGAGGAATAGAAACATTATTACCATCTTCAACTGGGTGCATATCACTCCTAATACTTAAGTCCATCAAGTCGTACCTACTTTTAATTGTGTCCTTCGTCTTTCCAACCAAATCCATCACCGTGCACACAATGTTATGAGAAACATTTCTTTCTATATGTTATGAGAAACATTTCTTTCAACGGCAACCCTTTGTTGTCGCCGCTGAAAGTCTTCTTTTTTTAAAATAATTTTTAAAAAGTAATCCACTTTTAAAATAACAATATTTTCCCCCAATAGCTTCTTCAACTTATTAGACAATTTTCATAAAAGGTTTTAGGTAAATGATCATTTCTAACTATTTTTCTTAAATTTTCTAAGAAAATAGGCATTTATTTCCCAAAAAATAGCTATTCAACCAATTATGTCTCTTTTGAGTAAATAAATTGTTTCATGATTTTCAAGTAACAAAATAATCATTTTATGATTCCTTTCTTCATTTTTCTTAACTCCAAAATATTTTTAATAATTATTATTTTCTTTATTATTTATCTAAAATTTCATTTTTAAAATTTCAGAAAAACACTCTTAAACTCAAAAATACCTTATAAATCGTTCTTATAAAAACTGGGATGCTATATGAAATGTAGCAACAAAGACCAAATGCAATAGTAATTAAGAACATATATATACATTTTACGTCTATTCTTTCTCCCGATCTCACACACACATCTCCCTCTCTCTATCTCCTCTCCCATATTATTTCTAATAAACAAATACTAACTCTCAAGCTCATTGATATACATTTATAATATCTCTCTCATACATAGACCCTTGCTTCATTTTCTTCTTCCGTAGACATCATAATAATTTAATTTTATATATTAGATAGTTGTTTTAGGGTGGCTTGGAAAGAATGTATGACTTTTAGCGGTGACATTTGTCACCGCTTAAGGATATAAAAGTCACCATAAAAAACATATTCTGTGGCGACAAAAAATTGTTGCCGCAGAAAGTGTAGACTTTTTGCTGCGACACCCGCGAGTCGCTGCAGATACTATTATCTAAATGTCACCGCAGAAAAGTGGAGTAAAAATTTTTCATTTCCCACCTTCGGCGATGACAATGAAAGTCACCGCGGAAAGTTAAACTTTCAGCGGTGACAAAATTATGTCGCCACTGAATGTATAACTTTCAGCGGCGACAATAAAAGTCATTTTCAGCGGCGACTTTTTTTATGGCCGCTGAAAAGACGTCGCCAAAAACCAAATTTCTTGTAGTGATAGGTGATTAAAAGTTGAAGCTTTGAAGGGAAAATATTCAATTTGGTGAGAATAGCTAAAGATTGAAGCTTTTTAACGCAAAATCTAACTTAAATAAAGAGATTTGCTACTTTATGTGTGTGTTCTTTGTTATGGTTATGAGGAGGATAATAGAGAAACGCCGTCCCTCTGTGTGTGTGTGTGTGTATAGCAAAACTTCCATTTGTTGTTGTTGTGGGTGTGTGTGCAGAGCTCCAAATTACATTGCTTCCACTGTGTTCTTTAGTTTCGTCCATTCCCTTTTGCTATTGATATGGGTGTGAGCATGCTCTATCTGAGCCATTGAAGTCTTCTCCTTCTTCTACTGTATTTTTGGGCAAAAACATATAATTATATGAGCTTAATTTTCTTAGGTCCTCATTATCTCTTCTAATAGGGGTAGACTCAAATCTTTTTTTTTTATATTCTTCATTGTGATGCTGCAATAGAATATTTGTGTTGGAGAGATTAATTGGATTGGGGTGTCTGAAGAAAGAAAAAAAATTATCTGGTTAGTGAATATGACTTAAAAGCCGTGTGGAACTTAGATAGGGTGTTTGGTTATTGTTTGAAAAGAAGCTAAGCATTTTGAAGCTTATCTTATAGTCAGGTTAGCTTGTGCACATTAACTATTTGTTAAAAGGTATCGAGGAAGAGGAAATATTAGTATGTTTGATAGTTAATGTTAGTAATTGTAGTTTTGTTTATTTTATAAATATGTAAATTCTATGTTAATTTAAGGATGATAAATTAAAGGAGGATTAAAAGCTTCTTAGCATGTGTGTGTATGTGTCAAGTGGGAGGCATATTGAAGAAGAGAAAATCTGGTTTTAGACCACTACTTGTAGTTTGAAGTGATAGATAATTGACTTTTGTAATTAAAAATGGATTTAAGGATGTTTTTTTTTTAAATCTGGATTTTTTACAGATTAGGAAATGAAAATTGTTGAAAGAGTTTTTAAGTGATAAAGTATTTTGGATTAAGGAGAAGTAATAGAATAAAAGAGATAAATATAAGGGAGTTGAGTTGGGATACGAAAGAAGTTTATTATGCAATTATTATGTACTAAATTGTAATACTAATATGCCTACTTAACTATAGATATAATATATAGGATTTGATATTTGGTCGAGCCATCAAGGAAAATAAATGAGAAAGAAATAGAAGAAGGTAATTTGGAAGAAGGAACTCAAGGTGATTGAGTTCCTATAAAGGCAATTATCTTAAGAAGTTTTGAAAGAATAAGTTCTATATTATAAGCTCAACAGGTGAGTGGATAACGTCCTATTAAAATAATATTTTTAATAATATCTTGTTACTTTATACATTTTATTTAGAGTTTCAATTTTTAAGCATGGTTTGCTAAAAGCATGTTTATTAGAATTGTCTAGTTATTTGATATCTAAATATTTAGTTAAAATGACAATAATAATTATTTAAGTGTCTTGGATCATTTTATTCTTTACATATTTAAATACATGATGATTTAAAGAAAATGTTGTGCATTGATTTTCATGCTGTGGTCTCTAATTATTAAATATTCTGAGATTTTAATATTGAAAGATCTTATTCTTTATCAATGTTAATTGACCCCATGCATGCTTAGAAATGATTTGGAGTTGCTAGTTACTAACAGTAGTATGCACCATGGTTAAAATTTTGAGCTCACTTGTTATTCGTGGTCTCGTACCTAAGTTTGTTATTCGTGGGTTTTGTACATGTGCGTCATATTCGTGGGTCTTATACCTATGCTTGTTATTGGTGGGTCTCGTATACACTTGTTATTCGTAGGATCAAGTCTTGCACTTGATATTTATGGGTTTCGTACCTGCATTTGTTATTCGTTAGTTTAATACATGTGCTTGATTTCATGGCCTTGTGTTACACTTAGTTACTTACCCTCGTAGACTATGTCTATGCTTGTTCTGTGGCTTCAAGCCACTCTAGATTAGTTACTTACCTTGTAGACTATGTCCATACTTGTTTTGAGGCTTCGAGCTGTGCCGGATTAGTTACTTACCTCGTTGACTGTGTCTATGCTTGTTATTTTATTCTATTGAAGTCATACAAAAAGGATGAGATTTAAAGATTTTTATTTTAAATTGATTTCCCTAAGCTAGTTGTTTTACTAGATATTTGATTGATTTAGTTAATGATTTTATTACAGTTTTGTTTTTGTTATGATTATATAATTTAGAAGTTGAAATTTATCATCAAGTTTTATTATTCAAAGTTTAAGTATATTTAAATTATTTCATTACATATTCAAATTGTTTATGTTAAGGGGACTTTTTTACCAATAGATTATTTTGGCCTCAGATAACACATCCGACCTTGTACCTCTAGCAAAACAGAGAAGGTACTCATGGTTGTTCAAAACATGTAGATACTCCACATAGTCTATAGACAGGATTCTTGTCCTCTGTTGTCTTTCTTGAGACATATAAATAATTGTATATGGTATGACATTTATCATTGTGGGAGATATAAATATATTCATATATGATAAATAATATAATAGCTTATGCATATCTAAGATTATTATTAATTAAGATATTTAAAAGCTGACAGAATGTGAAATCTCTCATATTCTGTTCCAATCACCCCTTGATTTTGGAGCGTGGTAGATTAAGGGCCTATTTGGATAGGATTTTGAAAACTAGCTTATGAAAAAAAGGGCTTTTTGGTAGCTTTTGGAAAAGGGTTTTTGGAGAATAACTTATAAAAAAAGTGGTTTTGAATAAATGAGTGTTTGGATAGTTATTTCCAGAAATACTTTTATTATTAGTAAATTACGAAAAAGGGTATGAGTATTAAATAAGGAGAGATAAGATATGAGAGGAGAGAGAAAAGAGAGTGTAAGAAAAGAAAGGAGAGAGTGTGTAAGAAAAAGGAGGAGAGAGGAGAGAGGGTGTAAGAAAAAATATGGGTAATATAGTAATTGGTTAGTTCATAAACTCTTTTACTGTTCTATAAGCTATTATGACCAGCTTATCTGAAACCTTGATTTTAAACAATATTTTAGTCCAAAAGCCTATTTGAACAAATATAGCTGTTTATTTTAAAATTTTTTAAAACCTAGATTTTGCCCAAACCTATATTTAAAACCTAGGTTTGGGCTTTTACCAAACACACACTAAGTACCTAAACTAATAAATGTGTCCCCATTTTCCTTTCTTCAATTGTTTATTTTGGTAACCAGACAAATAATTAATTTGGGAAGCATTCATTGATGAGACTTTGGTCATAGGAAGCAAATCCATTGAAAAGATCATCATACACAAGATCAGGCTCACTTGCTTCATATTGATGGTCATCATGCTTAAATCTAAGCCATTTGGTATGGTCGTTCTTCTCTGCCAGGCAACCTGCAGAAGATGAAATTGGATAGAACATGGTATCCTGCAGCTTTCACTTATCATCACATGGCTTCCAAGGTCTAAAACTTGAGAATCCAGAGGTTTTGGTTCTAAAAATGGAGCTGTATTATTTTACTCCAACTCCAGAACACAGGGCTCAAAATAGTCTGCAGACTCCTTGTGACCTACCAAAAAGGCATCACCTTGAGTTCTTTGAGGGAAAACGATAAGAATGGTACATAACTATTGCCCTCGCTCTTGTTACTACTGATGTCCGTCCCATTACAACTTTTTCCTGCAAAAATTTTCTTCTTCAACTTTGTATTCCAGTGGTTTTTCACATCATTGTCTGTTCTTCCAACCCATTGCGCAGCTATAAGAGACCACCTAATGGTAGAAAAATAGAACATATTCAGAGAGTATGTTATGGCCCAGGAATTCTTATATTTTAAAATTTTCTTAATCAAGGATATTGGTATATCTATTGCAAATATTTCACAGTGGAAGCATTGGTTGAATGGTTTGAGGGCGGAGAGGAAATCGATTTTCTCGTGTTTGAGCTCTGGCCAGTGCAGGGAGAGAGTTTTTTTTTATTTTAGAGGTAAAATGACAAAATTGCCCCTCTTCCCTTTTACCTAATCCTTGACCCTTTCACCATTTCCTCTCTGCGTGTTGGCGATGGCAGAGGAGCAGCGTTGCATAAGGGAAAGCAGAGCGGGTCAGCGTGTGGCATGGGGAAAAGAGTTCATGGCATGGAAGGTCTGTTGTCGTCTTTTGAGTCTGAAATGCTTCTCCCTTTTTCTCATTCTAGTTTATAGACACAAGAGAGAAAGTAGAGGGATACATCTGAGATTCATCATGAGCTTCTGGAACCATAGGCGCCATGGTTCCATTTCTTGTATTCTGCCATCACTGGTGCCGTGTCATTACTATTACTATGGTTTTCCTTGCTACGTCGATGTTATTTCTTCAGGTAAGTATAGTGAGAGTGGGAGAGGAAGAACAGTGTTGGATCGTTGGTTTTGGGGGAGGAGTGTTCTCTGGTTGCTGTAACTGTGATGCTAGCAGTTCTTTGTCAGTAGTGGTGCTATTTGCTATTGTCAGGGGTCTCCATGTCACTGTAGCAAGTCTGAGATTTTTCCATCTCCTTCCTGCTAGGTTCCGTGAATTGCTTAGTAGGTGTATGAGTAATATTGGAAATCACCTTGTATGGTGTATGTGCCATTGAGTACCTTGTCACTGCCAAAGCTTTCTTACTTCTGTAGTAAAGGCACCCCTGTACGTCTCCCTCCCTACCATTTCAAGACTCGGTGTGTGTAGTAAGCTCTGTGGCACCTCTTCTAATAATTGATTTTTTTCAATCCATGTCTGTTAAGGGTCTATGAGTATGGGCTATTGTTAAAACTGATTAAGAATATATAAGCGATGTTATTATGATTTTAAAGAAGTATTTATACACGTGTGAGTTGCTAGTTTGGGTGCTGGGATATGTGTTGCATTGGGGATTTTCTATTGACGTGAAGCAGGGTGAGCAAGTGATTTATATACTCAGTTAAGATTTGTAGAGTGTTGTATTGAATTATTGTTGACTGCCCTATTTTATGTCGAGAATACATAATGATCATTGGAAGCTATTGTTTCAACATATATGCATATTCATCATTGGTTTTGGAAATTACGCTTGTAGATAGATATAATTAAGTACAATGGAATTGAGAAACTAACATAAATGGATTAATGGAATATGTGAATGAAGGAGAAATTGGAATCTAATTATATGTGTTCCTGCTAGGGGTTGTTTAATCCATAAGTGTGTATCTGCATTTTTTTTGGGTTGCTGTGAGCTATTGTTCCATTTAAGATGTATGTGTATTTGCAAAGCAAACAGAACAGAGCAAGAACAAGGGGCGTTGGTGTTAGTTGAATTGTATTATGCAAACCTACGTCCCTGGTTTGTTTGATTTTTGACACTCTGTTCTTGAAGAAAGATGTTATTTAATTAAGATAATTGGAGTTAAATTGCCCAGGGTTATATGGTAGGAGGCTAAAGTGGAAAACATATATGTTACGTATTACTATGATTGAATAAGGAGAGTATATATATGCATATAGTCTGCATTGTGGATTGTCATATATATGATGATGATGATGTTATGCTCAGGAAATGTGGCTGTTGTTTTGGAAGCTGGTTGATGTATGTATATATATATGAAATACTATTTTGGATACACATATATATATAGTTAGATAGCCACTGCCTTGAGGATTAATGTATGTTAATGTGCTGATGTTCTGGTGTATTGAACCATGAACTTTTTGAAAACAAAAAGAATAAACATATTGAGGTTGTTGTGTGGTGTTTCCAAGTGTTGAATGAATTATTAAAGGAAATTATTTGTGTATGTTTACTACCTGGGGTGGTTGGAAGCCTGTACTATATGGGTGTATGCTTATTTATTTGAAACAATGTCAAATGGATAAGGGTATGTGATTAGTTGAAGTATTAATTCAAGGGTTAATGAGCAATTTATGTTGGAATGATTTAAAGTGATAATTCCATCATGGATATGAAGTGATTGGGAATGGTAGGAGAATATGTTGTTGTTGAATGGTTGACGGTGTTATAAATTGAAATGTTAGATTATGGATGACTTATTTCCGTTGAAGCTTTAATTAGTATGTTAATGTGTTGTTTCGATATACCAAGAAATTGAAAAGTGATTTTAATTGAAAGTTATTGGCTTAAATGGGTAAAGGTTTTAGAGCATGACAAGTGAGTGAATAACGTTCCCTAAAATTTACATTTTCAAATGCATTGTCATTTCAAATGTGGAATTTCAAATATGAATTTTGAAAAGCAAATTTTATGAAAGTATGGTTTAAATCGTTAGAAATTATTTTCTTTCTATTGGTTTACAAAAGAATTATGATTATGAATGAAAATGGATGAATAAGCTTTTGAAAAGAGTTTGACAAAAGTTGCGTTGAACTGATGTTATTCATGAAATATATTCTTATGCGAATTTCATATGATTTTATAGTAACTTGATTTTAAATGTAAATGCTGGGATTTTTGAAATTCAAAGTAGTTTTTACTAACGGTTATGACATTGAAACGTTTGAGATTATTATATGTGAAATAAACCTCATGCATGATGGAAATGTTTTAGAAAGGATGGAATACAGAATGCTGGTTGCTAACAGTAGTACTGTTAGCCCTTGGTGCACCTTGGTTACCTGAGCTCGATAGATTACACCATGGGTTTCGTACTCACGAAGGTCAGTGGCCTTGAGTCACCGACAGTTAGTGGCTTAGAGCCACCAGATTACACTGTGGGTTTCATACTTGCGAAGGTCAGTGACCTTGAGTCACCGACAGTTAGTGGCTTGGAGCCACCAGATTACATCGTGGGTTTCATACTTGCGAACGTTAGTGGCATTGAGTCACTGACAGTTAGCGGCTTCAAGCTGCCAAATTGGTTAGTTACCCTCGTGAACTGTGTCCATGTCTGTTTCGTGGCTTTGGTCTGCGTCTGATGGTTAGTTACCCTCGTGGACTATGTCCATGTCTGTTTCATAGCTTCGTGCTACACATGGTTATTTACCCTCATGGATTGTGTCTACGTCTATTTTTGTTCTGTTGAAGTCCTACGGAAAGATTATGGTTTTGAAAGGATTGTTTTAAAGCAATCTATTTGAAATGACTATTTCAAAGTGTTTTCCCTGAAAGAAAATATTTACGAAAAGGTTTGCATTAAAATACGAGATGTTATTTGAAACATGTTTATGCATTGTTATTTCCACATTATTTTAAATAATGTTTTTCTTGGGACATTATTCACAAGTAGATTATTTGGCTTCAGATAGTGCAGGTGACCTAATCCTCTCGCTGAGCAGTAAAGAGCCTTGCGTCATTTTTTGACAAAACTACTTTTGATATAATTATCATTTAGAAAGTGCTTGTATTATTTTGAAAAGAAGGTAAATGCTCCACATAGTTCTTAGAAAAGATTTTGGTTATTTTGTAAAACATTATGGAAGTTTTGAACATTTGCAGTAAATGTAATTTATTATTGTTTCATTTCAAACATTTCATTTGAGGTTTTAGGCTTTTATAATGTGAAATTGTTCATATTCTGTGCTGGTAACGGTCCAAATTTTGAGACATGACAGAGTAAAATGCAACTGTAGTAAGAAACAGAAATTGCAGGAAAACAATAACTGTTGGTTAGAATGGCATATATATATATGGACTTGCCTGCTTCTGAGGGTGGCATAGAGAGTGCAGATAATTTGGTCTTCATCGTCAGTAAAACCTCTGACCCTTATATGAGGTCTAAGATAGTTGAGTCATCTCAGACGACAGCTCTTCCCACAACGCTTAAGACCTACACGTTGAATAAAAGTTCAAAAGGTAGTGAAAAGATAATATCAAAAGACATTATAGGATTATGAAGAGAAAGTACCAGCTCTTTTGGGGAGAGCGATCCAATTGCCACCAGTGCCATGTTTGTGGAGGTAGTTCTTGAGGGTGGCATCTTCTTCAGGAGACCATGGTCCCCTTTTCACGTTAGCTTTGTCTCAACAGGGAGCTCTTCCCATGGCTGCCGACTGAAACTGAACTGAACGTAACAACCAGAGAGAGAGAGGTTAGGAGGTAAAAAGTGGAAAGTGGAAACATGAGGCTTTAAAATAGGGTTCAACTTTTTGGAATTAGTTATTAGCATTGGTTCAATTTATTGGGGAGTTAGGGATGCAATTAGATTTAGTTTGAGTGATTTTTTCTTTCAGAAAGAGCTTAATTAGTGGATCAAATGCACAATACTTTGGATTCACTCCATTAATAGTTCAATCAATCTCAAATAAATAAACAAGCACACCAAGGCAAAGCTAACAACAGAATCACTTGTCTATCATCTAAAGGTACTCAATGTAACAGAACAGAAGTCTTAAACACCAATTAGTTCATGTTAAGGTACTTAAATCCTCAAGCTTGGATCCAATTATAATTAGTTAACTTGGGTTGAATTAATGTCTCTTTTATTTTTAACAAAATTAATAAAAAATGGAATAACTTCTCATTATCATTCATAGGATGTTCAATGTCACATCCAATATTTTCGTATGCCGATTAAATAAGAAAAATTGAGACATTCAAGGGATAAACATGAGCTAGCAAGAATTTTATAGTTAAAATATGGCAGTGTAAAAGGAAAATTTAGTTGGGACAAAAGATGAAATCAAAGAAAGTTCAGAGGCAAAAGTATAAATAAGAGAGAATGTAGAGCAAGAAGTGTAAATATAAAAATATTTCTCAAATTCAAGAATATTCAAGAAAAATCAATAAATAGAAAATATATTTCTAAGGTATGTTTGAGGTCTAGAATATTCTTTTAAAATGGAAAAGCCTTAAAAAGCAATTATTTTCCTAAAAGACTATTTTTGGGCATACTTTCAAGGGAAAAAATAAGTGCATAAATTTTTAAAAATTATGCATTGGTCTAAAAAAATTTGAGAAAAATAATGAAAACTATTTTACGAATTTATAGAGATTATGAAAGGTGTATTTCCAGAAAAAATGGAGTAAATAAATTTATAGCTAATTTTTAGGAACATGCATGGACATACAGTCTACGAGGGTAAATAACTAAGTGTAGCACGAGGCCACTAAACAAGCACATGTATGAGACCCACGAGTAATAAGCACAGGTACAAGACCTACGAGGAACAGGCACGAGAATGAATTCCATGAATAATTGGCTTGAGTACAAGACCCACTAATATCCATCGAGCATCGAGTTTGGATTTAACCATGGTGTACCAAGAACTAACAGTACTGCTGTTAATAACCAGCATTCTTTATTCAGTTCTTTTTGAAAATTTTCCAGGATGCATGGGGTCCATTTGGCATTTAATGATCACAGTACTTTCTAATGCAATAATCTTCACTAAGAATACTTCAAAATTACAAAACCCCAGTATAAACATTAAAATAAAATATCAAGAGATTTATTTAATGCGTATGGAACAATTATTCAAATTATGAAATTCACATAAGAATGTTTACTCGAGAAAATCGACTCAATTTAACATTTATAACAATATTTTTTCCAAAACTCTCTTTGTTCATTTTCTCACATAAACTTGATCACTTAATAACCCAATTGAAAGAAAAAAAATTTCTAACAATTAAAGGTATGAATTTATATAATTTAGTTTTCGTAAATTATATTTAAAAATTAACACTTGAAATGTAATATATCAAATAACAAGTTATTATTAAAAATATTATTTTTAGGGGACGTTATTCACTCACCTGCAATGCTTCAATACAACTTACCACTCACACACATTGAACTACACCGGGGAAAGAGGTCAGAGGTCGAGCTACTATAGTGCATTAGGACACTTGACAACGATGGTAGCAGCAATGACACACTTTGACAATGCGACTAACGACAGCTCGTGACCACAACAATAGCACGCCCCGTCGAAGCGCTAGAGGTAGCAGATCCGACAGCAATGGTAGACAGAATAAGGAGACACTGTAGACACTCCTATCTTCATCCTACAGCCAAGATCTGAATAGTGTAAAAGAGCACCAGGATTGCGATAGTCACCAGCGACATTAGCGAGGATTACAGGAAAGTAGGAAGATGCAGGTGCCATAGCCATGAATCTTGAAGCTTCTCTATCGGTTTTGTTGTTTCTCTCACCGTGCTGACAGGAATTGGAAAAGAGAAGTGGTTGAAATAAGAAATAGGCAGAAAGGCAATATGGTCATTTCACACATGAACTGAAAAAAGTAAAATCCTACTTCTACAGGTGCTGGGATTCAAACAAGGGACCTCCTACCTAGCTCTTATGTTTCCAACCACTCAACTATCTAATTCCTCTTGTAGTATCCGTGTAAGAAAATATATATACCCTTTAATAAATTAATATCATATATAAATATTTTCTATGATTATTACATATGCCCAGATCGAGATTCACTTTTTCTAAGTGAGTTTTGGCAATAACTTTTCAGGTTAAGCCAAACACGCCTAAACATGATCACAGCCTACCACCCTTAATCTGATGGGTAAACGGAAGTTGTGAATCGTTGTCTAGAGACTTACTTCCATTGCTTTACCCATGAGCAACCAAAAGGTGAAGTAAATTCCTCTGCTGGCCTAAATACTCCTTCAACACTAGTTTCATGTCTCTGCCAATACTGCTCCCTTCAAACTCGTATACGACGTTTTACATGTGAAAGGTGAGATAGCATTGGCAAAATTAGAGGAGCAACTAGAGCTAATAGATGAAATGATCAAAATTTTGCATCAGACTTTGCTGAAGGCTCAAAATAAGATGAAAACCAAAGCATATTGGAAGAGAAGGGACTTACAGTTCTCTCTAGGAGATTTAATTTTGCTAAAGTTACAACCTTACTACCATAAGACCTTGGCTAAATGCAAGTTTAAGAAACTATCTCCCAAGTTCTTTGAACCTATATGGTGATTCGCAAGGTTGTCCAAGTCTTATACGAAATGGAGCTTCCCCCAAAGTCTAAGATCCACCCTATTTTTCGTGTCTCTTTGCTAAGGCCATCAATGGATCAGCCAAAAGCTTTTCCTCTATCACCTTACCTCTCTTGTTAGATGTAGAGCTTCTTCTTACCCCCACTAGCGGTGCTGCAACACTGTTGGACCCAAGAGGGCACTTTAGAGTTACTAGTCCAATAGTAGTCCCGACCGATAGAAGATTCAACCTAGGAAAATTATGATCTCCTCTCATCTCAATATCCATCTTTTCAACTTGAAGACAAATCTTTTTTCTAGGAGGGCAGTATTGATAATGTCCCAACAATGGTCAATGGCCCCAATAAAGGACATGAATCATTTACAAAGTAACCTATTGAGATTTTATTGGCTTCTGCTTATTTTCTTTACGAGATACTTGTAGGGAGATTATTGAGTAGGAGAGATTAGACTAGGGGTATATGGGCAAGGCTGGGCAGGGCAGCCCCCTGCCCGGTGCCTTGCCCAAAAAAAGCATGGGCTACATTTTGAAGCCCGATGCCTGGCCCTGCCCGGTAAAAGCCTTAACAGTTTTGGGCTGGGCATGAGCAGGCTGGGCATGGGTGGGCTGGGCATGCCCAAGTCGTGAGTCATGCTCATGTTGTGAAAAAAAATATGCAATTATGAACTTCTAAAATAATACCATATTCATGTGTCTTTGGAATTTCTATACCCCTCGCATCCTTCTCCTGCCATATAACATATTAAGGGATTAACTAAGGTGTAGAATTTAAATTAACACACATGCATTGATCACATTTTAACTCAATTGTCAAATCAAAATACAGGCAAAGATTGTTATGATGTATATTTATATTTACTTGGCAAGGCTCCAATGAACAATTACAAGATGATTTATTGATAAATGATTTTCTCTTAAGAAAAAAGTACCACATACGATTATAATTTTGCCAGGGGTGTAGAGAGAATAGATTATACACAGGTCAAGATCAACAAATAGATACTCACCCTATAACCACCATCAAACATTGAACGAAATGCATCAGAAGATGTAAGTAGGCAGATTCTGTGAGCATAAAACCGCTTCCCTACAGTGAAGATTGAACACAACCCAATAACTAAGCATTCTACCTGATGCTACAATAAATCACATTTCGAATAATTTATTTTCAAAGAAAAAGGTTTTAAGGAAGGAAAAAGGTTCATGAGGGGCATCAACCTTCAACCAAAAATGTAACATCGGACAATGTAGCATTGTTAACATACTGCTCTCCCAAATAGACCTGCAAGAAGAATAGTTTATTATTGTATGCATTCCAACTTTATGAGACAAATTATTGTGGAATGGTCTGCATGAGACATAAGGAAGAGAAGATGTGTGTGAGGATTCTTACAAGCGCAGGCATAGTTGATATCAATTATATCATATAAAAACTAATATTGGATCAGCATATGCAACTAATTACATGGATCATTTATTTATCACAACAAATTGTTTACTGGATATATACATCAACTTTGAAACTCAGCAGACATACCTTAAGAAGAATATAATATGATAACTAATTATTGAATCAGTATATGCTAGCTAATTACATTGTTTACTCAATTAAGATTCTCTGAATTCTGATTACTCAAACAGATATTATCCAACCAAACCCAACCATACAAGCATAGATTGAATGGAATTACACTCGCAGCAAATCAGCAAAAGGAAAAGAAGAAGAAAGAAAGCAATGTCTTGCTAGCTTTCGAGAGGCTACAGTCTCTCCCAATTGCAGACTAAACTTTCAGCTTTCACTGTGTAAGGACATTGATGAGGACCCAGCAATGCGCTTAGTTTACATGAAGTAAAATGAGCTACTTCATAGGGTATTTAGTTCAGGTGGTTGTACACCTTATCAGCTATTGCTTCTGGGTGGGTTTACTATCTGATCCTTAGGTGCTCATCAAGTATATAAAATTACAACTTACAAATATTTTTTTAAAAATAAAAATGTATAAGGCTTGACTTCTTGTCCAATCAATCAAACACCATACATGCCCCAAGATGGGGGAAACCAGAAACATATATTTCAAAATCAATCCATCGCCAGTCAATTGTAGCACCTATATCAAACAGCCATTTACTTTTTGATCTAGATGAGTCTGTGCTTCTTTATAGAAAGGAGAAAAAAGCGATTAATGGGAATGGAGGTATGAGGCAAAGCTAACAGGATATAAGCCTACCTGAGGTGTTGGAGATGGAGGCGCAGCATCTACAGGAGATTGAGTCATGGCTTTCTTGGCCAACTTGCATAAAGCTACAGCACCATCAAGTTGCTGCTTCGTACTAGAAGAACCAAGACGCCTAATGAGCAACTCCAAACTTGCACGAACAGATAATCAAAACCACGGGCATAGGAAGGATTTATGCAACAAGAACCATCATGAATCAAAGATCAAAATTATGAAATGGATTAGATGGAGCATACCATTGTTATCAATGAATATTAATCTCTGATCATTCACAGAACAAAGATGAGCAAGAGCCAAAGCAACTCGTCTTTGAACAGCCTTTTTTGAAACTCGCATAAGATATAACAAATGATTCAGGACCTACATAGACAAAAATAGAGAACAAAGAGCAAAGATAAATAGGAAAAGCAACATCAACTGATTGAGAGAACAAAGAGAAATACATCTTTACCTAACTCTTTTACATATTACATCAGAAAAAGTAAATGCAACATTGAAACATGAAAAAAGTTTCACCATTGAGACCATTCTGGAAACACGTCATTCATTTTTCTTGTTCCAAAATAGATGACATAGAAGAGATCCAGATCAGCGTCAGATTTGAACAATAACAGATAAATTCAATAAATACAGAGTGAAGAGAATGGGAAAGAATAAAAACCACAACAACAAAAAAACTGAAATAGAACATTTAACAACACTTAACAGAATCGAAATTATATCATTAATCGAAATAAAACCAAAATTTCAGTTTGGTTCGGTGAACAACAAAATTATATCATTGATATTGAAGAAGAGGAAGTGCGAAAACAAAAAGAATGTAGAGATCCACTAAAGGGAGAATTAAGGAAGCAACCTTGATTTAAGCTTGAGGGCTGGGCAATGTTTCTGGACTGCAATTTTCTGTACTGAGCAGATGTTAAGGAACTGAGGGAGGCCTCACGCTGAGGAGTGAGAGAGTAGAAACTGGGTTGATGCAGAAAAGAAAAAGGCACGGGGAACTGAACGGTGATGCTTCCTGTGTCGGGCTAATGGCGATGAAGGAAGAAAAGAGAAAGGCGACCAGCAGTGAGAGCGGCGCGGAGGGAGTTACTCTGAACTCTGAAGGTCGACTCGCAAGACGCATCACGCAATAACACAAAGACACAAAAGCAAAAAGCAATCTCCCATTCTAGGGCAAAGTCTAAAAATATATATATAATATATATTGGGCCATGCCAAATGGGCAGGGCAGCACATCTTGCCCGGTGCCCGACCCGAAACAGCCCATTCACATGTTGGGCTAATTTTTTTGGGCCGGGCAGGGCTATTTTTCCTCGGGCTCGGGCGGGCGACTCAGGCTTCGGGCATCATGCACACCCCTAGATTAGACCTTAACAATGCATTCCTGATCAAAGAAGGTTTACAAATAATGTGAGTGATGATTAATCTGATGTATTTCAACCATGTAATTTGAGAGGTGACATCCAAATAGAATATGGGCCCATTTGGATAGGATTTTGAAAACGGGTTTGTGGAAAAAAAAACGGGGGGCTTTTGGGTAGCTTATAGAAAAGGGTTTTTGGAGAAGAGCTTATAAAGAAAAAAAGTGGTTTGGAATAAATAAGTTTTTGGATAGTTATTTCTATAAGTACTTTAATTATTGATAAATTAAGAAAAAGTATGAGTATTAAATGAGGAGAGATAAGATATAAGAGGAAAGAGGAGATAGGGTGTAAGAAAAGAAAAGAGAGATGGTGTAAGAAAAAGTAGGAGAGAGGGTGTAAAAAAAAGTAGGGGCAATATAGTAATTGATTAGTTCATAAGTTCTTTTACTGTTCCATAAGCTACTCTGACCAACTTATCTGAAACTTTAGTTTTAAACCATGGTTTAGTCTAAAAGTCTGTTTAAACAAATATAGCTGTTTGTTTTAAAAATTTTCAAAACCTAGGTTTAAGACCTAGGTTTGGAAGCTATCTAAACACACTGTATAAAATAATCATGAGCAAGATGAGAGAAATGAAGACACACCTCATGCTCAATGGCATCACCCACACTCATGGCAGCATGTACAACTTTTACACTGCCATGCTCACCTCCAGTCATCAACAAACTCACCAATTTATGCATTGTGATAACAGCCATCATGTCTACTGATAACTGATCGAAGTAGGGTGCATGTGCCGTTTTAATTTTCCCAGCTTGGCACAACCCTTGTTCCTTGGAAATGGCGTCCTGAAAAAGCTCAAATTAACCAAGGAACAGAGTTTTAACGTATGGCAAATTGGGTTCCAGCTTCTGCTCACACATGTCCATCAAAAGTTCCCTGTACTCTTTTGCAGCTTCCTCCTATGCTTCAGTCTCAATCTTAACCTGCCTTCTTCTAAGTAACTGGTATTTTGACTGCGGCATGCCCCGAGACATATTCCTTATAGTTCGCCATCTAGTTCGAGACTGCGTCCTCTCTTCTTTCCTCATCTCTTTCATCAAGTCTTCAATTTCATCATGCTAATCTTCCTCAACATCCGTAGAAGTTACTGCTTCGGCAACACTAGCAAAGCCTTTAGGAAAAAATCACCAAACCCAATCTGATTTCTCAAGCAGCCAGAGTTACCATGACTCCCCAAAGAATCTTCCTTGCGACCAAATTCCATTGTTCTGTGTATTATTACTCATCCCTAGAAACCCGCATTTTAAGCTAGATATGGTCTCAAAGGGTCTAACTTTGAATCTTCCTGGCAAAATTAAACCCTGAGAATGACCAAAAGAACTTATAAGCATTTAAAGGAAGCCGCAAATCAAAACGTAACCCGTTGCTTTCCGAAAAGGCTTGTTTTGCAATGTTCCTCCACATAATTGTACCACTCCTCGAGTGGTTTGATTGGGAAAGAATCGGTTTCTTATCCAAAGGAATGAAAAAATGGAGGCTCTTGTCGAGATTATAGGTGAATATAGGGGGTTTACTACTGAACATCAAATTGTAACGAAAACTGTTCTTCGAAATGAAATAAATTCAATATAATGGAAAAAGAGTAGAAGAGGTAAGATTAAGATAAATGGATCAACGAAGAAGTGGGCAAAAGCTTTGACATTCATAGAGAAAGGAGATTGGCCGCCGTAAACCCTGCATAGATCTTTGTTATAGCCTTCTCCAAGCTTCTGCTATTTGTGTTGGTGCCCCTGATTCTCGGGGATTTAAATTTGTTACCTGCTGATGATATGGACCAATGACAACACAAGATTAACAGTAAACAGGAATATATTAATTAAACTAGACAATAAACTATCTTTTTTCTTTATTTATTACACACCCATTTAATATTGGTAAAAAAATATTTTTTTTTCTTTTAATTCTATCCCAAAGTTAATTTTCTATCTATCTTAATTCTATGTTATTTTTTTAATTTTCAATTTTATTTTGAATCGGTTTAAAATCATTTATTTTCACATAACTTTTTAATTTATTAATTTTAATTATTTTAACTTATTTCATTAACTTGTAACATTGCTTATATGTTTTGATTAACTTCTCTAGAGATAGTAAAATAAATTGGAATCTTATCTATTTTATCTTTTTTAAATAGGACAAAAGTTAGGTCAAATTGTTTATATCCATTTAGTCAAATTTATAAATACACATAAGTATTTTAACAACTAATAATATTAAAATAATAATTATCCATATTTTATAGATAAGTAATAGGAGTGAAAAATTACAAATCATAATTCATGTTATAAGAGCTAACATATAAATTTATAAGTGTTCATATGTGAATTTATAACTGTACATAAATATTTTAATAATAAATAATAGTAAAATAATAAATATAATTGAAGAACTTAAAATAATAAATATAAACAATTTTACATAACTTTTGTCCTCTTCCACTTTTAAAATCTAGGGAGAATTACGGAGAATGACCTAGAAAAAAATAATATTTATTAAAAATATATTTAAAATTATAATTATTTAAAAGGACTAAAATAAAATAAAATTTATAATTATTAAACTAGCCTATACTCATACAATATCTCCGATTAATCTCAATAATTTGACAGTTAGTTATCTCTCACTAATCTATTTTTTATGAATTACAGTGCTGTAATAATCTTTAGAACATTTGAGTTCTTTTGTTGGAGCGAATATAAGAAAATAAAAATTTAACTAAAAAATTAAGGAAATGATTATCCAAAGATTAAATATTAAAACTAAACATTTTATATAATTGCCAATTAAGCTTTAGATGTAATGTGAATTCATAGACCTTGTGAGGAAGTAAGTAATTTAACGTTGAGATTATGTATATGTTGATGTCAAATGCAAAAAATAAAAAAAGAAAAAGAAAAAAGAATAGAAAAGGAGGAAGCAGATGTCAAAAGGACATATTAACATGTGACACTCTAGTAATTATAAATTTGTATTTTAATTTTTTATCCTTTTAAATAAATATACTTTTTAAAATCCTTTTTAATAATTATTAATTTTCTTTGGTTCTTCTCCCTAATTCTCCCAAAATCTATTTAAACTTTCATGAAAATAAATATACGTTTTTCTCTTTTTTTTACGAAAAAAGGAGAATCCTAATAAAATCCCTTTAAAATACCTAAAATCTAAATAAAGTCCGCATTTTTTTACTAATTCCTAATTAGACCAGAAGGTCTCATTAAGTATTTCAGAATCTGATCAAATGACTATAATGTCCCCGTCATTAAAAAGAAAAGAAAAGGCATAATGAGAGAAGTCGGCTCAGTCGAAACCTATTGCACTCATATGTTTGCCCTAAGGAAAGTGTACTATTGTCTCCGTGAGATAAAATTGCCCGGATCAATCACCGTTTTGCTAAAAAAAAATCTCAATTTTATGCAAACTAAAACCCCCCAACTATATAGGGGTATTTTGGGCTTTTAACGACATTTATAAATCTCTAATGAAATCTCTTGGTCTAATTAAGCATTAGTGAAAAATGTAGGCCTTATTTAGATTTTTGTTATTTCAAAGGATTTTATTATATTCTCCCTTTTTTTAATTTCCATTTCCATTCACCCAAATCATATTTTAGATATAAAACTCTTGTTGAATATAGATGTTATTTAAAAATCAATTAGTATTCCAAAATAATTTTATTAATATATTTTGAAAAAAATAATTATATTTTAATTATATAAACTTATTTATTTAATAATATCTTAAAATCTTTAACTGTATAAGTTGAATAAAATAATATTTTAAATTATGAATGATATTTAGTATGGACACGTATATAAATATATTAAATATATACTTTGAATTGAAAATAAATATAAAATTCTTCTAATTTAGAAGCTAGAATCAACAAATTACAATCTTTCTAATTAACAATAACTAATATCAACAAATTAGAGGCACGTAAATTTATTGAAACCACAATCATGTAAATAACTTTCAATTATCAAATTCATCCAAACAATGGAAAACTTCTTTCTTCCCCTATTTTCTCCCTTAGTTTTCTTTCCTTTCTAATTTTCGCTCTATCCAAACAAGGAATGTCCCCATCTTCATAGATTTCTTTTAAAAACATTATTGACTTATCAAGAATTAATAAACAAAATCATTTACATAAATCAACATATAGGAATGTATAGATTAAATAAGGAAATATGCCTCATTTGTTTCCATGGATATATCTAATTATCTATAACTGATTTGGTCTGCCTATTATAAAATATTGAATCTAAGAATTTCTCTTTGGTCGCCAGATATCAAAACTTGAGAAGAACAAAGAAAGTTGCAGTAATCTTACAAACTACCCAATGTACAACATAATATCCAAGTGAATAGCCTGTTTGAGGCCGAAATTTGCATGTCCTTGGAACATAGAAATGATTCAGATGTCATTTACATATACCACAAGATTGAAATCTGTTAAATCCATATGCTTCCAAAGGCTTCTTCAAGAGCTCTCTTCCTGCTAATTTCCACACTCCATCCTCCAGCCCTAGCCCCTCTCTCAGCTCGCAGTCTCATGGTTTCTTCATCATCGCCGGCATAGCCCAGCATGTCACCCCCTCCAAGTGGCAGAGGTTGGCCAGTGGGCCTCGGCTGTCCGGCAAATGTGGGCGCGTATTGCCCCTGTGGAACACCAAATCCTGCTTGAGAGGTTTGGTTTGCACCCTGTATCAGAAAGAATAGAGTTAGTTACTTTCATGCATGCCAAATTCTAGCATGATGAGAAAGAAAATCCTTTTGGCGTGCATGCATATCTTCACTGAACCAAGCAGGCTGGATAATTTGACAATAACAACAACAACAATAATAATAAGGATCAAACAGCATCATAAGGTTCTCTCAACAACTAGAATTGCAAATAAATCATATTCATAATGAGACTCCATTTTGTAATTCAAGCGTCCTCCTTGATCTTCTATCTACATCTTTTCATATTGGACAGTTGTCGATGACGAATTCAATGGTTTAGTTTCTTGTAAAATAGACACAATCTGTTAGGAACCTATGATTTGTGGAAAGCTAGGAAGCACATAATATAATACCCCATTACAAATACTGAATAATCTCTGTCTCAAATAGCCAAGAAAGCTCATTCAAGTTCAAACACGACTGGTGACAAAAAAAGAATTCCAATCAATTAAAAGAGTAGCAATGAAATGCTAACCCCATCATTATCAGTTTGTGCAGGTTGTCCCTTGCAAGCTGCCACAGCTGCAGCTAATTCTTCTGCCTGTTTGATAATAATAAAGATGATACGTTAAGAAATATAAGCTCAGAACAAACTTATTAAATAAGGTCATATCATATAAACAGATCCATAAATCATGCAAACCAGAAACATTTTTAGAGGAGCAGATCGAGTAGGGGCTGAAGCAAAGAATAGACCATCGTCATCAGCAGTACCTTCTTGGCACGATTTATCATTATTTGTTCAGCATTTTCTTCCTGGTATTTGGCAATTTTTTCCTCAATAGCAGCAACATTTATTCCTTCAATCAAGTTGAATGCTGCAAAAGTTGAAAAAACATATTAAAATTAAAAATAAAGCAAAACTTTATCAAGCAATACACACATTACAGTAATGATAGAAACTTACTCATGTCCTCTACTTCCTCCAAGTAATCATTATACTCTCTCAAAGATGGGAAATCATCTTCACGTTTATTAAATCTATAAAATTTAACAGTTAATTACAAGCTTGTCTTAGTCTACCTGCCATAAGTATGCATAGGTTGAAATGGAGAAGTAGAAATGGATCATGCAATGAAATTAATATTAATGGACCCACCTACTGAGAACCGAAATGTTGAATGAGTACCAAACCACTTTTTCCCCCAGTCCCCAGATACCAACGTCAACGACTTAAGTCAAATGTTTTACAAGTAATATCAAAACAAAAATTCCTAATATTTTATATCTATTAAATCATGAAATAAATGTTAATTGATGTTAATATCCTTTACAGAGAGCCACCAGCTTATGCAGTTATGCCAGTTACCCCGGTCCTCCTTGGCCATTCATTTAACCTAACAGAGTAATAGAGTCTTAAATATTTGATCAAGCCATTAGAAGCTTCAGCAGAAAATGAACCAGCCATTAGTTAATGAGTAAAGTTTTATTATATCTATTAACACTGCTTCAAAAAAACAAAACAGCTTTACAAGCAACCAGGTATTGAAAGCATTACAAAAAATATCAACGATAGCAAGGTTTTTTTCTTCAGGATAAAATAAGAATTCAATGTAAGGACTAAGGAAACAACATTGCATAAGTTGAGTACATGAATTCCTACAAAATAGAAAATAGAAGAGAGCCACAAAAGGATTTGTTTTGGATTAAAAAAGAACTCTATTATCAAGAAAAATATTACAAGCAAGTAATAAAAGATGTTCACCTAAGAAGACAAAAATAATAAGAAAAGAGCAAAAGCTTTCCAATATTTATGCAGATCTGAAAAAGACACCATGAGAAGAACCCAAGCTACCCTATCTAAAACTCACTGCAGACTCCACAAGATGCCATTCAAGATATAAAGCATTCCTCTCCAATCAATTACACCAAATACCATAAGACTTAACCCTACCACACATTTAGCCTCCTTATTTCCACCAAAGCCACTGTAACAGGTCAGGAGAAATGCTCCAAGGTAATTCCGTACATCCTGATCACTGTCCAAGCAACTTGTTCCATGACATAAGGCAAAAATCACTGGATAATGTAGAAATGAATATGCCACATCTTGGCAATGAAACCAACACATGACATGAGTACATCACTCATTTCAACGGCTATAAGTCTGCCAGCCAACAGGGTGGTTTGCTTGCAACTATATAGCAAACCATAGAAAATCTAGTATAGTCTTTCCTAATTTATATACCACCCTTGCCCGGATTCAAAAAATATATTACTGGAAAAGCATGTCTAAATAAGAGTGGCATTAACTATCCAACCAGTTAGAAACCTTCAGTGAAAAGTTTGAGCTAAATGATTCTCTGATTCTTATTCTTTGAAAGCTGAATGGTTGGAGTACAAATGGGGTTGGATTGCCAGGTGGCAATATCCATATCCTAAAAGAATAACTAATACAAAAGTTTCCTCTTTTATAATTGGCATCTTCACAAGTCTGTGACTACCCTTCTTGTTTCTGCTCAAAAGAGAGTTTAGGCCCCCTTTCTTTATATATAATACAGAAATACAGAATTACTTTGGTTTCCATGATTCCCTCAGTACATTTCTTTGCTATTTATACACATGATTTAACCAGACTGACACAACCTAAGTGATAAGGGATTAAATCATGCATCTCCAAATTGATTTCTTGTAGTCCTTCCCCATAGATGATCCTTCCCAGCGGTAGAGTCATGAAAACGAAATTTAGCCACTCATTGATATCGCCAGCCATATAATGCTCCTCCATATACTTCAGCATAGCCTCATAAGTCCCGATAGTTTTGTAAGAAATCATTAATGAAGCCGTCAGAACTTGGAGACTTCTCCTATCCACCCAAAAAGCTTCTCTAGGAATTCACCCACCTATATCAAAAACGCTATAAACCAAAAGAAACAATCTGCCTTCTCTTAAACCATTACATAAGCTAAGAATATGTAAGAGTCTCTAACATTGCAATGCTAGAAAGAGGATAGAACCTCATCACCTTTGAATCCCCCATGCTTGTTGTAACCAACCCAATCTCTAATGTTTCATTAGGAAATTCGAGTTCCAAAAACCAGTCAGTTAATCAAGAATCATTATGGCAGAAATGCCCATGTAATCAAGTAAATGTAATTTAAAACACTCTCCACATGATCTTACTCGCAAGCGCTGACAAATTGCTACCTATATTACAATGTATTGCATCACCTTTTCTAACTAGTCTAGCTTCAATAATGTTTACTTCCAGTATCAAAAACACCAATCAGCTTATCATGTGAATTATACAGGATAGTATATGACTAGATTTAATTCTTTGCACCATATTCACAAAACATAGTTAAATGAGAAGCAAGCAATTAAGGAAAAGGGCTATAAGAGATTACATGCTAGCAATCCTCCTCCTGATAGCTATCTCCTTATTGTGGGGATTGATACTGGAGACCACCATTTTGCTGTTTCCAGCTTCCTGTTCTTCCTCTTGTTTTACTAACCTAAAATTTAATTTATGCATTTTACAACAAGTGCTGTATAACTAGGAACTTTCCAAATAAGAGCATAAATCATATAACAAACGGGTAAATGTTAATATCATAATCATCAAGCATTCAAGCAAGAAAACAGGTACATTTTTTACATTTAAAGTGATCTTAACAAACAGGTTAAGGCTGAGTAATATCTTCCACAGTCAGCAGCTACACATTGCTATTAAAACCAATGGAAATACACTACCATTTCAAGTCGAGTAAAGAAAACTAATGATGCGCCAAATAATTTTCTTCTCCGCAAAAAGATGAAATCAAGCATCACTATGCACATCATTCAGCTTATTACATCACGTTACACGGATAATTCAAAGTGGTAAGAAAAAAAAATTGTCTAGCATATTGTAGAAAGAACATTCCTGGAACACAGAATTAATCACTTCAACACATACACGCGATAGAAGGCCCAAAACTTGAAAAACTCCCAAATCTCAAATCAACTGAAGAAATCTTAGATATGACATTTGTGACCAAAGTAGGAGTTACCTTAGGCCGAGCGAGATGGCTGTCGTGATACAGAAAACGACGAAGCTGTCCAATGGTGGTCGCGATACTCCCGAGAGCTGGTCGACCGTTGTAATTGTGTGGTCGTCACTGGTACGTTCTTTCGTAACCTCCGGTGTGGTTGTAGCCGGCCTCAGAATCAGATGCAATGGGGTGGTGGGCTTTCAGAAAAGAAGACGAAAGGGGCGGGGAGATGTGTCCCTGGGTCGTACGGCAACGTGGGATTGTGGATCGGGCTAGTAATTTCGGACCGGAAAGGAACATGAACAAATCGTCAAAACCTCCTATTATAAAGTACTTATTGTTTATTTGTTTGTCTCAAAACCACGTTTGTACCCCAAAAACGTTATGAAACTTTGGTTGGAAATTTTCGAAACCGAGAGATTTAAATAAATTATTTATTTATTTGACTAAAAAAAATAAATATTATATAGTGTATATAGATCTTTATAATCTCTTCAAATTCTATCTCATATTAAATAGTATTATAACTTATACTTTTTAAATTAAATAGTCTCTAATATTTATTTTCTTTAACCTCCAATTATGCCATTATATTGTTTAACTCTATTCTTTATGAAATTATAACTCTTAAAAGCGTTAGGGCTTATAAATAGTAGACATATGTTAAGTGACATTTTCATCCATCATAATTATAAAAGTTAGACAATATATTCATTTTGATCTTAACTATAAAATATCAATTTATATTGTCTACTAATTTTATAAATTTTTTTCAAAATATCCTTATATAGTTACATATATATTAAAGAGTATTCATCAAAAAATAGTTTTAATATACACTATGGTGTTTTGGAGAAATCTACAATAAATAATTTATTTATAAATTTGATCAAAAGCATGAATGAATTATATTTTGTGTAGGGCTTACATATGTTAATCCTTCTCCTATGAAACTAGCGTGTCCTACACCTTGAAAATAAAAATAAAAAAATATCTCTTATAATAGGCCCCCTTAATTTAACTTTTGAAAAATAGTTGATATAGAATAGTTTCTAGATAATATATTTAAAAAAATAAGTATTTATCTAATTATTATTAAAATAATTTTTTTATTGGTAAATTATTAGAAATAATATGGGGTATTGAGAAAAAAATATAGATAAAATAATTATTATATAGCCTAAAAATATTTTTTTTACTTAGAAGATAGTCATACAAACTTATCTAACACTATAGTTTTAGACCCTCAAAACTATAATTTACTCTAAAAACTATTATACATATTTGATAACTATTTACTTAATTTTTAACTCAAAGACCCAAAAATACTATTTAAATTATAGTTTTGGGGAAAATAAACAGGCACGGTGACAGGCATTTTATGAAATAACTAGAAACATCATGCAATTTAGGGTTGTGCACAAAACCCGCAGTCCGGTATGCTCTTTTTAGCCCGCAATAAAAATACCCTGCCCAACCCAATAAATATAAGGCAGGGCTGGGCATCGGGTTGTAAAATACAGCCCATACATTTTTCGGGCTGGGTATCGGGCATAGGGGCTGCCTTGCCCATGAGCACCCCTTCTTTTATTTTTTTTATTTTTTTCTCTATCTTAGAAGGGAGAATATGATAGCTACTGATGACTATAAAGTAATTTTAGAAATATAAGTAGTTAAGTAGGTAAGTTATTTCTTTTAATATTTATAACTATACTAATTTTTTCTTCTTTTTTTAACTTTGTTAATTATTATATGATTACATTATAAATTATAATTATTTATTTTATTTTTTTAGATGATTTATCTTTGTCAATATTGGGGAGATTGATGCAAAGTTATAATTACAAACTATTTAGATTTTAACGCTTATTTTTTATATGCAATGTATCTCAAGATTTTAATTATTATCTTTGTTCTCTTATTCTTAGTAGATTATAGATATTATTTAACTATTGAAGATAAATGAAAATGGTATTATTTTAAAAATTCATAATTGCATATTTTTTTCACAACATGAGCATGACATCACGACTTGGGCATGCCTAGCCCGCCCATACCCAGGCCAAAATTGTTAGGGCTTTTACCTGGTAGGGCCGAACATCGGGCTGTAAAATACAGTCCATGCATTTTTTGGGCAGGGCACCGGGCAGGAGGACTGCCCTGCCTAGCCCTACCCATACACACCCCTAATGCAATTCATAACAATAAATTCTTACATTCTTTATTTAAAGAGATACATTAAAATTTCATGATGCATGAAAATTCTTAAATATTTTTATATATAGTGATGCGTGTTACAAATATTATATGTATGTATAGATGTATATAACAGTTACCTTTTAGGATTCAATTTTGTTTGAATGTCATAAACCCATAACTTCTCCAATGAATTACTTGAGAAGAGTTTCTTATTGTTAATGTCATTATATTTATCATTATTCTTTTATAACCTTAAATTTAGTCTTTAATGGTTAGAGCCTATAAATAGATGATATATACAAGGTATTTGTACAAATATAAATATTCAAATGAATGAAGAATATTCTCTTATCTTTTCTCTCAATCTCTTGTCTTATTATTTCTTTCTTCTCTAGTTTATTTATTTTTCACTCATTTTTATAACATGATATCAGCAGGAGTTCGTTTTGAAAATTTAAGATATAAATTTCTTATAGATTCATATATTCTTATGGTATATGATAATGCCAATTTACACAAATATTTCTTTTACCCAATGATCATATGCAATTTTAATTTTCTATATATTTATATTGAATATATTGTTTATTATTTTTTAATCATTTTTGTTATGTTTTATTATATATATTTATTATGTTGCTTGTATCATATTATACTATTATTTTGTTTGTTATCTACGTTATTTTATATTTATATTTTTACGATGTCTATTGTTTTATATTTTTATTTATGTTATATATATTTATCTTTTTCTTGTTATCTTTTATCTTGTTATTTATTTTTATATTATATTTTATATTGTTTATTTTTATATTCACATTATTATGATTGACACACATAACTTATGTCATTTATATGTTTCCTTTATTTTATTGTATTTGTTCACATTGTTTGGATATATCTATATACACACACAATATATAGTATTATATGTAATTATATAATTTGATTTATATGATTTTGGGGTTTATTTGTTCGTTATATTTGATTATGAGTATGAATTTATTTAATTTACTTTGTTCCAGTATTATTCTTGAACTAATTTATAATAATGTATCTATATTTTTATATTGTTAATTAATTTTTCTCCCCTTTATATTAATTTTTTAATATATTTATCCATCTCTTCTATTTTTTCCATCTATATATATATTTAATTTTGTAGCTAGTACATATAATTTTGTGATTATATGACCAGAAGTCATCTAACTTTTGATAATAAATAGTTTTCTGGTAGAAGATCATCTTATAGCTCTTATAAATGACAATGGTAAAAAAAATATTATAACAATTTAAAAATTCAATAATTACAAATATCAAAGTTCTGAAGAATAATAATTCAAATGTCAAATAGTCTAAAAAGAGTTGTATAACATTGAAAAAAATATTTTTGCTATAGTCTTGGAGACTAATACTTTAAAGAGAATCATATCATTGGAAAGTAATAGTGCTAATTAGCATATGATTTTGAGAAATTGATGATCTACTATTGTAATATAGAACACATATATGAGAAAATAATAACGACTATGTATGACCATATTGTAATAAAAAATTGACAATTGAAAGCCAATGATATTTTATTTTGGTTAGTGAACCATAATTGTGAAAATAATAATATATCTGTATGAGCAAATATTATAATATGACCATAAGTCTATGAACAAAAGTTAAAATATGAAAAAAAATTATAATGACAAATATACATAAATATATTAAAATTAAATGTCAAAATAGGTGCTAACACCAAAAGGACTATAAACTTTTATAGAAAGTATCAAAAATAATTATAATGTTTGAGGCAAATAGTTGTAGAGAAAGATGACTAGAGTTATTATAAAGCAAAAAAAAATGGCTATATAAATTTAAAAGGTATGTGATATTTATTTTTATTAGCATTTAAATTTATTATGATTTGTGAGAGACAAATAATTATAAGCATTTATTATTGTGAGATTGATAAGTTTGTGAATTGAATTATATGAAAAGTAAATATATATGATTTATATGAATTCAATATGTTTATCATAATAGTACACCTTGCAATATAATTTATTGTATGTGATATAGTTGTGACAGTGTCTGTAAAACTTAGTGACAGATATATATTATTGAATTTTGAGTGAACTCTATAATTGAGATTTTTTTTTAAAACATGTAATAAGATGCATCAGAAATTTAGGAGAATAAAACAAAACAATGTCAAGTTTAAACTTAAAATTTGATTTATTTGGATGTCTATAATATGATCCAATCAATTTCATCATAAATAGTATAAAATTTTTTTGGTGATATTTTTCCAATTCATTGTATTATGAATGGGAGAATTTGATATTTTAGAAAAATAAAATTATATGTGTGTATTACATTTGAATTGGGAGATTGATAATTGATTTAATTTTACAAGAAAAATTATTATAAATAATTGATGGGTTGGACAAAATCATTTTTTTAGTGTATGTAAACTCTATATATTGCCAGTCAAATTTATGGATACTTCAATAATTGGGATAATTTAAAAGAAAATTATTAATATTATAAGTATGTATTCTATTGAAGAGTTTTAGCTTAATAATTTTTGGTGCACAATATATAATTATTAAACATGAACGATTAATCTATATATTTATCTATAGTTGTGCATTCATTAGAAAACGTTAGCAATTTATTATTCACTTCCATTTGGTAGATTTATTGAAATTTTATTATATGTACTTTACATACATATCAATTTAGTCGTATATATATTTTTAAATATATCTTGATAGAAGGATCAATAGGAAAAATTTTATTGAGGGTTGGGTTCATTTTAAGTAATGATTATTTATTAATTTTATTCAATATTTTTTATGTGAGATACAAATCTACAATTATTTGTCTATCAAGAAATATTATGAGAAGATATATATGTGGTAGATAATTTTAAATACTCATGTTAAATATGTATCGAGAAAAGTAAATTCAAGTATATTATTAATTAGTACTGAAATTATATAGTAATAATATATGGCAGTTCCTGAAGAACCTTTTGTAACAAAATTGATATAATTCCTGAAGGACTAAGACATATTTTCTTGAACTAAGACATATTTTCTTTTGGGTAGAAAAAGAATTGATAATAAAAATTGACCCATATATCAGAACTTCTGTTCACCAAAAGGTATGAAGTTGATAGCCTTATTAGATTAAAATCTCTAACTATATGTATGATGGGAAGCACCTAAACTTCTAGATCAAATTCATAAAAAAATGTGAGGGTGATTATTATATGACTCACAGTGTCATCTAATATTTATATGACTCACACTTGAAGGGATTGTTGGTATATAAATGTGAGCTAATATTGAATGAAATTTTGCTTAAATCTTTATAAAAGTCTAATTGATCTCCCAAAAATAGATGTTATATTGAGATTGTAAACCAGTCATATATTATGAAAATTGAAAAGTTTATTATTGGCTACAGTAAAATAAAAGTTTATCGATCCAAACAGATGTAATGTTGGCATGGTTTATTTAATCATAATAGACCATATATATGATCTAATAAATTATTAAAGATTATGTATTGACATCGATTGAAGAACTAAAAGATTCTTCATAAATAACTAACATATTATAAAATTTAAGAAATCATATGTGTTGCTTGTTCTCAAACAAAATTGATCATGAGAATATTACTAGTTATTATTTAGAATTAATGTCTACATTTCTGAAAATATATCAACGCCATATTATATGGGCCCATTTAGAAGCATGTAAACCATACAAATATTTACTAAATTTGATAGAAGTATCTATAAGATGGTTACATGTGAGATTATTATGAGTTTGTAACCATAAACTTGCAAGATTATTTGTACAAATATAATCATTATGTTGAGTGCACAATTTCTAGAATATAAGAATACTTTATTAATGCCTCCATAAGTAACTTGATCAATGCTTATAAGAACAAAATTTATATTTCAATTTTAGCATATTTGATTTGATATGTTACGGCATATATCCATATCAAGCTAATAAAATTCTCCCGATAAAAATAGTTTTTGGTCAGGAGTCTTATATTTTTAAATGTGCAATGTTTATTGAAATATCGATCCACCACAATGCATATAGATAGATATTTAAAGAAAGTTGGGATCAATGTTGGGAAATAACCTGCTTCTTATTTGTCTCTAAATGAAACACAATGATGTTTCTAAAAACAAATAGATTTAGGCGACTTATACTATATAATTAGTTGACTGTCATTTGACAAAGTTTTCCTAATATGAGGGGAGAAATTGAGTAGTTAGAGAAGAGAAAAAATAGAATACATTATTATTATTGTTAAAGGTAGATCCTCAAATATAGTGGTATGGACCAGAAGTTTATCAAATATTGTATTCATAAAATATTATAAAATATCTACCAGATTCAATTATTAACCTAAAATTCTAGTTAAAAATCTCTAATTAGTATAAAAGAAAGTGAGACATAACTGAATCATTAAACACTTATCGATTCCAAATATAATATTGAAAATAGAGAAACATGCAATTAAGATAATCATATTGAGGATGTAGATACTCTAGAAGAGTGCTAAGATATGACTACTGGCAAAAATCTCAAAAGAGGTCAAAGTACTTGAAATTTAATAAATGGATCTCAATAAGTTATGTCAAAATAAGAACAATGGAACATAAAATATAAAGTTGTCAACAACAATTTGATAATAATATCATGTGATCAAATGAAGATCTTACATGTAAAACTATCATACGAAGTAGACAAAAAAATATCTGGCCAAAAGAAAAAGTAAAAGGGCAAAGCCGCAATGAAAATAGAATTATATTCTTTCAATATGTGAAAATTGTGGGCATATAGTCCAAACACCTGAAATATAAAGCTAATGATGAGAAATATTATTCTGTGGTGGAGGCAATAATTTTTGCATATATTACTAGTCTGGCAGTATAAGAAATTAAAATATCTACCTAATATATATTGTTATAGCATATGCATATGGCTCACTAAATAGTAAAGTTTACATGATAATATTTTAAGGATTTAAAATATCTGAAGTGTATAAAGGAAATATCTAGAGTAGAATATCAAATGATTTTAGAATCTTTGTTGTTTATAAAAATATATTAAATTTAGTGGATCATAAGTCATATATATTTATTCTATTATATTTACCTAATGTGTTGGTATTATATGTTATAATTTTATTGGCAAAATTAAGTTCTTATAGGTACACAATGGATAATGAAATTGAGATTTGAGTGGATAAGGTAAAGAGGAGTGTGTTGATAATTCAATATATCCCAAAGATATGTTAGAGAAATATATTATCACAATGCATCATGCATGATTCAGCTAAAAGAAAGATATACTCAAAAAGTATTGCAAATAATACACTCTATTGAGAAAGTGACATCGAAAAGTCGATGTTATCATCTTGGGATAAAAATAATATGGTAATAAGGAGAAGTAAAGATGATATTATTATAAGGAGGAGTAAAGTTATGTTGTACTTTTTTTCTCTTAACTAAAGTTTTATCTCACTGGATTTCCCTGGTAAGGTTTTAATGAGCCAGCTTCAATATGTATTGTATACTCATTTTTCTTCACTAGATTTTTGTTCCACTAAATTTTTTAGTAAGGTTTTAATGAGGCACAATAGTTGTCATGGACATTCAAGGGGGAGTGTTATAATTATTATATGTATATGTGGATGTCGATAACCCTTACCTCTTAGGATTCAATTTTCTCTTAATGCCACAAACCCATAACCTCTCCAATGAATTACTTGAAAAAAAATTCTTATTGTTAATGATATTATATTCATCTTTATTTCTTTATAATCTTAGGTTCAGTCTTTAATGGTTGGAGCCTATAAATAGAGGTCATATACAAGGTATTTGTATAAGTAAGAATATACAAGTGAATGAAGAATACTCTCTTGTCTTCTCTCTCAATCTCTTGATTTATTATTTCTTTCCTCTCTAACTTCTTCATTTTTCTCTTATTTTTATCACATTTAGATCATAATCCATTTTTTAGCATAGTAAAAACTAATTAAAGGAAACTTTTGCATATATATCAAGATAAAAAAAAATAATGATTACTCTATGTTGCGTAGATGAAAATTTAAAAAAAAATATTATGTTAAAACAAAAAAAATCCTTTTATTATTTGAAGAAAAAGACAATTACTTGTTAACATACATACTTAATTATTAAAAGAGCTCCATAATTAACCACCATGATGCCTGATGCAGTCAAAGTGATTAAAAAAATCTGAGGAAAGTAATATTGACATACATGCTTAATTGTTTTGTCCTTTGTGTTCCTTCGTGCACATACATACATACATACATACATATAATTATGTATACCATTCTCAACAAAATAAGAGAGGAGACAACTTTTTGAATAAAAAATAATACATCTAGAAAAATAAAAAAGATACAACATAATAAACTCCTATATTATAAAATAGGGGCATCAGAAGAAAGAAGTATTATCTAAATTACATAAATGAAAATCAGAAGAAGAAAAAAATCAATGCTATTAGATCTTAAACTTACAATGACATTAGATCATGGATAAAAATCTGCAACTTCTTATGGTAATAGTCTTCTTTAAAACTATCACTTTCACCAAATCCATCGATAAATCCCTTGAAGAGTTATAATTTATTGTCTAAGTCAACATCTTCTGTAGAGATAAGAGGTAAAACCATTTTATAAGGAAGAGCCAAAATTTTAACCTAGACAAAGTTTTCAATAAAATCTCTATCATACCTAACATTAATAATCCATTCATGCAGGAACTCGTTAAGAGGGGAGCTGACATTTTCCAAAGCAAAAGGGTACGTAGCTACAAAGAACCATACTTGATCACTTGCAAGCTTATATAGCTCAGATAATAATAAGAGATATCCATGAATTGTTTCATCATAGAATGATGATTTAAATTAACCTTTTACTGTACAGCTTGATTCATTATTTTCTTTCCAAATCAAATTTAGAAAAATAACGATTAGTTTTATAGTGTGGGTGTTCCTATTCACTATAAGAGAATAAATCATATTTCTTACTCAGGCTGCAACACCCTATTGGCTAAATTAGATTGCAAATGCCCTAAACCACGCTCCTCTAGAGAGTGCACAAAGAAATAAGAGTTAAAGAGCATTTTTGCCCTAAAATATTACGAAAATTACTATTTTACCTTGGAAGTTTTTTTTTATGGACATTAATAGTAAAATAGTGATTTCCGTAATATTTTTAGGACAAAAATACCCTTTTACCCAAAAAACAAAGGCTCCATAGTTTCTTTATCCTAACATCCAAAGGGCATAACCATGACACATTAAGATAATGAGCTCTGAGAGTTACCCTAATTGGTACATAAGCTCTCAAGAATTTCCATATAAATAATAAGTATTTATATGGAAGTTGGATTTTCCATAGATTTGTCCAGAAAGAGACTTGCCTTGGTTGATAAGAAGCTGTCGATATGCTGTATCAAAATTATGAAACCATCTTTGCCTGTAATTATTTGTATGTAAACTTGAGAATCATATAATATTCTAATGAATTGAAAGTTCCATTTAATAGGTAGCAATGGATTGCTTCTTCTTTCATTAAATTAATTAGCCACCACCGTTAATGTCTGATTAACATCAAGAGGACTATTAGATCTTGTTTGACACCGTAACTTATGGTTCAAAGGGATATTAGAACTAGTATCCACTCTCCATTAAGCTTAGAAACAATCAAATCTGCATGCTGAAGAAATTCCCTGATGTGAATATGTGCATATTGTGTGGGTGTGTCAAAGAAACTAAATCTCATATTTCTTAAGAGAGCGAGAACTAAAGATCATATATATATATATATATATATATATATATATATATATCAAGATGTTATCATGGGCCAGTAAATAGGTATAGATGAGTAGGGGACTCGGGAGCCCAACAAGGAGCCACCAGTGGGAAATTAGGTTAAAATTCCGCCATTATCCCATGCGTGCGAGTTAAACCATTTACTGGAAATATTTTTATTTTACAATTTTTTTTTCTGTTGAAGAGGCTTACCCATAAAACCTCTTATTACTTTGTCTTTTCAACGTGTCCGTTCGGTCTTGGGGAGGGGCGGGTTTTCGGACGTGTCTAGTGCCTCTGAGTTCTATGAATTGTGCCTATAAAAGGGTATTGGCTAGAGAGTGCAGGATACACCGTCTGCAAGTTCTCTTGTGCTCATACTCTCCTATGGTTATAGTTGTGGCCTTCTGAGTTCTAGTTCTATTCTCCTTGTTATCACAAGAAAATGATCCATTTAATCTTAAGGAGTGTCGCTTCATCTTTTCCAGTTGTCATGGATAATTTTAAGGACAATATTCTTTAACGTGACTTGGATCGTCCGATCGTTCTGCAGGTGCTACCATAAACATTCCCTTCCAAAACCAAGAGGCCTTATAGGGAATTTAATGAAAGAATTTGAATTCATAACAATGTACTTGACCTTCATAGTGGCAGCAAGAGGATAATTTTTCTTGAGCATTCAATATCCTTCAAATTTGCTTAGCTAGAAGAGGTAGATTGATTTGATTAGTTGGTCTCACCCCAAGTCTCACATCCTTTACACGGGTAAATATATGAGACATTATTATTTGAAAGATGAATTTTCTTTCTACCAGGGAGAAACCCCAAAATAAATCTATGCAAGTAGAATCTAAGGTTGCATAGTACTCATTATATCTTTAATATATGATATAATTGAAGAGTTAATATTGATCATCAATATAAGAGATATTTTCTATTTTTATTATTTTTTACCCAAATTATCCTTATTGATACTTACTCAATAATAATCAAGTAAGGAAGTATGAAAGATAGTTAAGGAAAATAATTTGAGTGATTTAAAGAAAATATGTCATATTAATTAACTAAACTAACTTATTTAATATAATCAAATTACTTAAATATATGATATATTAAGGGCTAGTGAATTTTTTTTATAGTATTAGAATATAGAAGTCCCATATTGAATAATTTAAGGAAATGATTGAATGTATTGTATAATGTCTAAGTGAAACCTTATTAAATTGATTTAAGTCATTTTAATATAAAGATAACTCCAATGTATACTTGTAATCCAAAAGTTTAATATGTAGGAGCTTGAAATAGGGAAGTTGATAAATATTAGCCAAACATAAGACATATTTGATAAAAGTGAGTCTCGAGGCCTGCGATAACAATAAGTTTTTCCATAAGGAAATTATATTTTTGACAGTATTGACGAGGGCTTGATACATAATTGATCTATTTCTTCTAGCATCTACCCATGTTCCTAAATATTTCTCCATTTGTTCAACAATAAGAACTTAATAATTAAAATCCAGACAGGCCCTTAATAACGTAATGAGACAAAATCAATATTACGTATATGCAATATACGGAAAGTTGCATTATTATTCACAAAATCGTGAACAATACGTAGCTTGAGAGGTAGTTAAGCATAACGTGGGAGAATGTGTTCTTTCCCACCACTTCATATCTCAAAAATAGAATGTAGATAGTTTCATTCAAATCGATTTGACCATGGAAACTTTTTATTTAAAATATATGTACCGAGAAAGTCTAAAAGGGAATCTTTTCCTAGGGTTGTCAAATAATAGGACTAGAGCATGTGCTTATGTCTTTGAAAGCCAAACAAGTTTTTCAATATTTCTTTGAAAATCGAACAATTAATTTAACTTCACCAACACGTTATAACTCATAATTTTTGTTTTTATTTAAATAATATTATACTACTACTATTTTTTTTTACTATGCAATGCTGACAAACCCATATTTTTATATATTTATTCATATAATTTTGTGGATTTTTGTCAACTTTTTAGTCCTGAATTATATTATTTATGCACTAATTGAATTAATATGACTTACATTGAAATAGTACTTAATAGGGGCATAATTGTCATATTTTTATGATTTCTCCCAAATAATTATTTTTTGAATAAAAGATATTACATTATTATGATTTTATATTTCAGGAATTTAGGAGAAATCGAAATTTACAAATGACAACAAAGGAATAAAAAAATTAGAAATTATACAATAAGACCCGATAGGCCAAACCTTGTGATTTGGCCATTAGGTTTTGTCTTATTATGGCTTTTAAAAAGCCATTCACGCACACACCCTGGAAGACACGCATGCCGCATAATTGAATTGAAAAGAAAGAATCAAGAGACGCATAGGGCGGCAGCAAGAACGCTATTGAAATTGGAGACTTTTCTCACGCACATATTCACAGCACCTTCCATTCCATGCATGTGGTGATTACACCTCTATCCTTTTATCATCTCCACTCCATCCACTTTCCTTCCCTCTCACGGAAGACTCCAAATAATAGCAATCAGGATGGTTCAGTGATGGTTAGACGTGGCTAGTTCATCCTAATTCTCTAATTCAATGATAAAGGCATGAGCTTGAGATCTCAAAGGGGAGTATAAGTTACTCTAATTCTCTACCTAATAATTATATTATGACTCCTAGGTCTTAGGATTAATTTTATAATTATTAGGAATGTATAGAATGATTTATTTGTATTTATTGAGGATTATTGTGACTGAGTTTTTGCTTGACATTTGACATTAATCTTTAATTAACTTTAATTTCATTTACTTTGATCTAGATCAAACATTGTATTGAGATTATCGTGAATATTTTATAATTTTTCAAGGTGACTTGAATTATTGGATCGTTGTGTCTCTTGTTAGCTTAATTCTATTTTATGAATTATTGAGTTATAATTAAGTATTAATTTTTAATATCTTTAGTCATATTTTATTATTCTGGTAGCAGTTAATAAATTAGAATTTAGAAAATATTTTATGACAATTCGAGGTGGCTCGGTTGTTTTAATAAAAGCTTAATTATAATTCTTAATTTATTATTTAAAACTCACATATCTGTTGAAGCCATGATTGCCTGCGTTATTGAATTGGAGGATTGCTTTTATTATTATTAATTATCTTTGAATTTATTTTTTTCACTCATTAGCACTCATTATTCCTTTCTTTAAACTAAAAATACCAAAAATATTTTTTTAAATATATTTAATTCTTTGCATTTAGCTGTTAGTCAATCAAAATAAATCTCATTTTCTAATTTAGGTTGCATTGCATTTAGTTACTTAGAAATTTAATTTCACATTTTGGCTCCTCAGAGAGAACGACCCAAGGTTGCACTATACGCAATCCTTAGTTTAAATTTTTGAAGTAACCCCAAGGTGACATCGGTTTAAGGTTGTTTCAAATACACATATTTAAATGTAATAGAAAGCTTTTGACTGAATGATATATATATATATATATGTATTATACAATTTATAAGGGAAATGAAAGAGAAGAGATAAAAATAAAAATGATAATAATAAAAGAAAGAAAAACATAGAGTCTAATGCAAGCGGCATTGCTCATTTGGCTTTGTGAATGATTTGCATTATTTATAATCTTTTAATAGTATCTTATATGAGATTATATAAATTTGTATTGGAGATATATACAGTCCACATCTTATATTAAACAAATAGTACCTTGAACTCACATATATCCTTATATTTTCTTAATTATCTTGAACTATTTAGAATGTAATTTTAAGTCAAACTTAACTCTCTCATGTTTACAGATTTTATGCTCATATATATTTTCCCCTTAGTAGAGGCCAACCCCATTGTCTAAAAAGGCAGATTTGACCATTTCCTTTTAACAGAAAGCATCACAATTTATTTGGTTTATATATGAAAAGACTAGCTTCCTAACACATTGCATGTGGGTGTATTTGCAATGTTATTCGTGCAAAGGGGAAGAGTTGGTGTTGCATTTGTTGGCCTTTACACACACAAAATTTAGGTCAGAGTCATGATCATAGATTTGATTTTGGAAAAATTCCACAAAAGTACCACTTGAATTTTAAAATAAGCAAATAACAATATATTTTTGTAAAACGTTTTAGTTTAAGATTTTAAATTTAAAGTGGTATTTGTGTGGAAATTTCCCTTTGATTTTCAAAAATATATTTTGCAAAAATTGATGTGTTGTGGAAGATATATTGTGAACAAATAAACATCCATCTTAGTGAGTAGGTAAAGGATAGAACTTCCACTGAGGGGTTAAATAAATAAAATTTAGTTCTGTGACTATAAGTAACTTTAAACTCAATAATAAAATTAACCCTATTCATGTAAAAAGCCAAACTATACAGCTTTATTTTCTTTTGGTGAAAGCTTTAAATAGAAGATGAAGTGATGAGTCAAATGAGTCAGACCAACATACATGTCGTTGAATGTAAAACTATTTAATTTTTTAATAATTAATTTAGAAACCGACTTTATAAAGCCATGACTCACACTTCACACTGTTCTCAAGAGAGTGACCACTTGCATGAAGTTGGAGGCCACGCCCTCGTGTTTAAAACTCTTGCAATAAAATAATCAACTTAATTAATTCGTTTCCATCTTAATAACTCAACGATAAATACGTTTCTTTTATATTTTTGGTTGAAATTTGTAAATCTTATTTTCATTAAATTTCATTTTTCTTGATTCCAAAGAAAAATACTAGCTAATACTCTTATCGATCCTTAATATAAGAGTTAGTTGATTAATTTAAGTTGATTAAAAAAACTAAATAAATCAGTTTATTATGACTAAATCTAACTTTTTAAAATAAATTCATATTATAACTTTTTAATATATTAAAATTATTCAACTAATTCTTATATTTGTTATAATTAATTGATTTATTTAGTTGCCTTAATTTATCTAAATTAATTAATTAACTTTTATATTAGGTAAAAAAAGATGTAATATAGGTACAAACTGTATCAGACTTTAAATAGGAGGATTCTCTTGTAACGAGACTGTTCTCTATTAGCAAAGTTTAAACATGAAACTTTACTTGAAAAAATATCGCATTTTTCCTGTCAACAAAGTTATTTTGACTTTATGATAGACTCTTAAATTAAAGATTTGATTTTTCTCTTTAATATTTTTTCCTTTTATCTTTTAAGATTTGATTTTATCTTTTATCTTTTAGAAAATGTACAAAAAAAGACAGGTGCCAAATGAAGAGGGTAGAGTAGACAATTGAGTCTTATTAACAAATCTAAATCCAAGCTCTATCAGACTTATAAATAAGAGGAAGCTAGCTCTTGTAACATGATTTTTTTCTCTTTTATTCCTTTTCCAATTTAATTAAAAGTATTCCCAAGCTACTTTGGGCTTGAGACTAATGTAATCCCTTTTGAAGTTTAGAGCCTAAAAGGTTTTTATCTATTCTAACAAGTGCATTTCATGGAATTTAAACTTGTATTTTCCTTATAAAGTGATATGCTTATCACCTTAATTAATAGTTTGCTGGTATGATTTGTTTTCCTTTTTCATTCTCCCATAAAGCTCATCAAACTCGGAACTAAATTTGGAAAAGAAATATATCAAGTTACTCGTTACTTCCAATCAACATATATATAACTATGTTAGTTTAGTTTAAAATGATAGGTCGTTAAAAAGAGTGTTGGAGTTTCGTAATTCTATGCACAATCACTTTCTCATGTCTCTCTGGCTCTTCGTTTGATGCTTCTTCTCATGCCCTTCTTTGGGAACTATGCCCTACACTACATACATAGATCAACTCATCAGTCTCCTCTTACACGATGATATATGCTTTGCTTTGGGTGTATTCGTATCTTTCCGCACATTAAGATTGATTGATGTGGAAGTTCAGTGTACGATTCGTTTTGCTAGTGGACAAATTAACCTAGTTCATGTAGCTTAGCTAGTAAACGTTCTTCAAAATTTACTTACTAGAGAGAGAGAGGGAGGGAGGGAGAGGAATTGAAGAGAGGTACATATTAATTCTATGGAAGCCCTTTACGATATGGGGAATGTCAATAATAGAAATCACCTTGTCTTCAATTTAGTGGTAGAGAATAGATATAAGAGGGATTTTATGTGAAATTGGGAGGTTACTTACGAGCATGTTTTTAGATTATAAAAGCTCGTCTTGACGATGATTGAAAACATCTTCATATATTGATACGTATTTTAGTCACAGTACCCTAGCTGTCGACCATTCTGGCTTTTCCCTTTCCTTTAGGCTTTGTTTGGTTCAATTGAGGGGAGGGTAGGTTAGGTTAATTTAAGGGAGGGGAGGGAAAGATAGGGGAGGTTAATTAATGATATTTTTTATTTGATTTAGAAAGGGAGGGGAGGGGAGTTAATTAAAAGTTAACAAATATACCTTTATCTCTTTATTTAAATTTATTTACTCTTTATTTATAATATTCATATCAATTTTTTTTTAATTTATAAATCTTAAATTTTTTTTATCTCATTTATATATATAATAAAATTAAAAAAATAAAAAATATGATAAAATTTTAATATTATTTCTTATTAATTTTATAATTATTATATATTTTAATATAATATATAAATAATTTATTATGTTTATTAAGTTTTAGCAATTAAAAAAAATTAGGTGTAAGAAAAATAAAGAAAAGGCTTAAGGATACAATTAGAATATTAAAAATATATAAGGGGCAATTTGGTCATAAATGGTTAAAAATTTTCTCTCCCCTCCAAAAACCCCCACTTTTGGAGGGGAGGGGAGGAGAGGGAGGGGAGGGGAGCACATATGAACAAAAAATATCCCCTCCCCTCTATTTTTCTCAACCAAACACATTTTCTCCTCCCCTCCCCTCCAAAACCCCCCAACCAAACAAAGCCTTAATTTGTATTAAAAGAAATCAATGAGAGTTGGGTTTTGTACAAGGGACTAATTTATTAAAATATGATAAATTAATATTTAAAATCATACTAAGAGAGGTGCACATATTTAATACTCGATCATACTTCAAATATAATTGTTTTCAATATAAAGATATCTATAAACATTATAATAAAAGAAGAGTTCAGCCCTAATATGATATCTAAGGGATAAGAAGACTCATTTTGGGCCTGTTTGGAAACCACTCCAAACGTGGTTTCTAATAGCTTTTGGGCCCAAACCTCAGTTTGGAAAAATTTTAAAACAAATAGCCATATTTGTTCAAACGGGCTTTTGGACTAAACCATGGTTTAAAACTAAGGTTTCAGATAAGCTGATCAGAGCAGTTTATGGAACAGTAAAAGAGCTTATAAACTAACCAATTACTATATTACCCATACTTTTTTTTACACCCTCTCTCCTACTTTCTCTCTCTTTTCTTTCTTACACTCTCTCTCCTCTCTACTCTCATATCTTATCTCTCCTCATTTAATACTCATACCCTTTTTGGTCATTTGCCGATCATAAAACCCCTTCTACAAATAACTATCCAAATACTCATTTATTTAAAATCACTTTTTTTTCCATAAGTTCTTCTAGAAAAACCTTTTTCCATAAGCTGTCTATAAGCCCATTTGAATTTTTTTTCCAAACACACACTTTGTCTGGTAGAAGTATCCTAGTGATGAATCTATATTTTTTATATTATTTTATATTTATTTAAGGGATTTTGTCACATTTATTAGGCAATATTATAGTAACTGTGATCATTTTATACTTAGAGTAGTTATATTGAAAAAATAAAAAAAAGAAGTCATTTTGTTATGTTTTTATTATTTTTATTATTTCTCTTAATAAATTGATTTGTAAAAAGGTATTTTTACTTTCACCTAGCTTTACTTTGTCTAATTCGACTATGTCACCCAAGATATTATATTCATATTTTGAAAAGGGTAAAAACAATATTGGTCAGAGTTTCCTTTAATTTTCCCATTGGAACAATGGTCGAGTATTAATCTACTGTATCAAAATATTAGCAAATTTGCAAATTTCTCATTATTTTACAACTTATACATGGACAAAATAACGGTTAATTAATATTTTTCTTAATCTCGTTTGCTTAAGGTGGTCATATTCCTCGCCACTTGGTATATATTTGACTAGAGGACATGGCTGCAGTTACTTTGGTATGACTTGGACTAAAACAGATTTATCAACCAGTTTATACCAGAGAGAATCATATGAAAATATTTTAATTTTTTGTATTAATTCTCACTAATTTATAATAAAATTTAAAAATATGATCAACCATTTGGTTGAGGTGATAAGCCACTTTACTAAAGAAGAGAATACAAGTTTGACTCCTGATAAGTGAATTTGTTGAGATGTGAAAATTTTTTGCGCCCTAAACCTTGAAAGGGTGATTAGTTTTAGGTACAAAGTGGCTTAAAGATACCCTTAATTAAATAAAAAAGAATTTAAAAATATGTAGCGTGAATGATATCTTGATGGACGCAAGAAGATCACTGACTGATAAAATAATTTACAGATTCGCTGTGTGACTGAAGCTTTAATATATTATTATACGTCCTAACAGACAAGAAGAAAAAAAACAGACAATATATATATATGTAAATCAAGAACAAATTATGACTTTTTATGACTAGAGTTTGATTCAGTTCAAAGCAGATAAAATCTTGTTCAAACTTGAGGTTGAGGAAATCACTCTTTTATAATGCTTTTGTAATTTTCATGTTGTTTTAAAAAATAATATTTTGATTAATATATTCATCTGGTCTTGAGCTTCCCTAAGCTTTTTCCACATACCAAGGAATAATATAATGGTTAGACGAACAGGTGTCGGAACCCTAGCTTTGGCTTGGGTTGGTGTAACCCATCTATATAGCCTCAGGTTTTGCTTCTAAGATTTTCTCTTTCAGTTTGCAAAAAGTGTTACACATCCGTAACAGAAGAAGAAGAAGGAAAAGAAGAAGAAAATACTCAAGATGAAGAAGAACTCTAAGCTAGTTAGATTATTTCTGGGATTTCTCTTTGTTATAAATGCCCTAGGGCACTCTTCTGCAATAGATATTCTAGGTAATGATCTCTTGATTTCTCTCTTTATTTATTACTTCCAAAATGAAACATGAAACTATACAGATTGAATGATTATTCTATATATTTTCAAAATCTTCAGGTGATCAAATAGAGAAACAAAAGGAGCTTGATGAGGCCACTAGAATTAGCTTCACGTCCGCTAAAAAGGTGGGTTTAATGACAAATTTTTACTGTCATTAAAACGCCTCCTTAGACTTTCTTTGAGCTATTTCTCTTCCAAGCAATTTTATGGCCATACCGGTCAATTGCTTTTCGATTTAGAAGGTAGACATTAACAGCCTGAGGTACATTAATCTATCGACTTAATTGAACATTTCGCCACTAAGCAAACTCCTTTAATCTGGGTTTCAATTATTGTACTAAAACATATAGTATTTGGCTTTTTCCCCGGGTTAGGTTAAAAGGGTATCAATTATGCATATCCCACCTCACTCTTATCACCTGAGCTAAGCTGAGACGACGTTATAGTATTTGATTTCTAATGTGAATTTTGTGTAATGATTTTTTGCACAGGAAACAGCTGATGGAAGAGAAGCTCATAAGTACCATGTGAGGAAGCTAGGGTTTGGAAGGAAGAAATCAAAGGTGATTCATAATAATAAAGAATCAAATATGGTGAAAGAAGAAAAAGGTTCATCATCAGAAGGAGGAGGAAGAAGGACCACTGCAAGAAAGATTTCAGGTGCAACCTATTCTGATGGAATATGTGACTTTGAAAGGGAGGGAAGTATAAATGTAAAATGTAAAGTGGACCACAACAAAAGTACTTTTTCTTCTTTTTCTTCTTCTATTTCACCCACCACCACCATCACCAGAAAGTTCCATATGGGTGGTTTTGTAGCTTTTACTGCTGATTATCATGGGCCTAGTCACCACATACCCAAATATGATATCCTCATGCTTGTATATATTTATTTGTATGCTTGTGTGTGCATACACACACACACACATACCAACTTGCTCTTGAATATAATATCATGCTTGTACCAGAAATTATTGATTTTCGCGGATGACAAGTTTTTTTTTCATATCTTATATATATATATGACATTGCTTTTGAAAATTGTATCGTTATTTGTGTCAGCTAATTGGTTAATTAGAAGTGTACATGTTTTAGTATCGTGTTTTATATATTGTAATTATGATAATCATTTTTGTGTGGTCCTATATTCTGCAGCTGAGGATGATGATACTTTGAACAAGTCTATGGTACTCTTACGAGAAAGAGACGATCAGGTTAGTTAACATATATATGTACACACACATATATATATTTTAGGTATAGGCATCATCCTATTAGAAGCAATTATATTTAAGATAGTATCAGACACTAAATATAAATACCTCTCAATAAAAATTTAAAATTTAATTTATTATATTATAAGAAACTAGTCATTTCTATTAAATTCACTCTTGTTGGTAGTTAATATATACGCATACACCAACACAATTCTTTTTTCTTTCTGATCTTCTTCAGCATCTAGCGATCGTATATATATCAACAAAACATAGCTTAGTTGGTAGATGGTTCGGGCCTTAAATATGATGTCCTAGGTTCACATCAAGCCATGTGCTTAGAAAATATTTTATTAGGAGAAGCAAAATCTACTTCGGTTATTTCTACACCTCATAAAAATTGATCTCTAGATATCTGCAAGTTGAGGAATACCGCCTAGATAATACCAATACATATATATATATATATGAAAGCCATTAAAACTATATCACTAATTTTATTTCAAACATTCACAGAAGAAGGACGATTATCAGAGCATTGCACGTAATCTCCCAAAGTATTCACAAATCTCTGAAGAAGAACCTCAAGCACATGAAGATGAAGGAAATAATACTCAAAAAGACGAAGAAGAGAAAGTCAAGAGGGGTTCTGAAGAAGAGGTTATGGACTTCATACACATGGATTACGAGGGAAAGGCTCACCGCAAGCCACCCATAAACAATGACGAACCCAGAAATTGACCAATTTGATCTATATATATATATATAGATCAAATATATATATCTATTTATTTATATATAGTGATAGCCCGCTAGATATATCAATTCGTGTATGTGTGTGTAGCTAGGCTCACAATTTTGCCCCCAGTTAATTAAGTAACTAGTAACTACTGAGTTTGACCTAGGTATAGCAGTAGATACTTGATGTATAGGCTTTGCTTTTTTTGGTTTGGTTTTGATGAAATCACATGCAGTTATATATAGGATATAATTTGTTTTATCTGTTTATTAATTTGTTTCTTTCGTACAAACATGCAGGTTTAGAAAAGATTAAAAAAATTATATATATATTTATCATCTTTAATTATAGGGCTAGAGGATATTTTTACCCTAAATTATTCTCGTATCGGTAATGGGTATCCTAAAATATCAAGTGGTGTAACAATGGTACCTTTGAACTTAAAATCACATTGCAATGTCACCCTTATTCTTAAAAAGAGAGCAAATGTCCCTAAAGCTGACCTATTTAGTATGAGGGATTTGGAAAGGAGGGAATAAAAATTTTTGTGAGTTAGATTTAAAAGAATTGGAGAAAAGGGATTATAAAATTTTAATAGAGAGTAAATATAAGATATAAAATAGAAAAATTAATTAAAGTTTTTTACATAGTGGTAATAGGTAGTGAGAAAAGAGAAACGAGCTGAAGGAGAAGAGGAAGGAGCTGAGTTGGTAATACATAGTGGTAATTTTTAATAGTTTTAAGTTATATTTTCTGCCACATATGATAATTAATTGCTAACTCAAAATAACTTTTATTTGAAAAGGATTAAATTATTAAATTTGAAAAGATAAGAGACTAAATTTTAAGTGAGTCAAAAGTTTAGAGACTAAGTTACACTGAGTCATAATTCAGGAATTGAGTTATAAGTAAATTGATACTTGAGAGACAAATAAAAGATTAATTTTTCCTATTTTTTATCTAGATATATTTTCTTGTGTATTATATTGAATTTTAAAAATAAGATTTATATTGTTTATCAAATATATATAATAAATAATACAACTTGTTATAAATTTTATTTAATAGATCTTGATATATTAATTCGATAGACATATATATGGGGCCTGTTTGGATAAGAGTTTAGAAAAATATTTATGAAGAAAAATGACTTTTGGATAACTTTTAGAAAAGGGTTTCTAGAGAAGAATTTATGGAAAAAAGTGGTTATGAATAAATGAGTGTTTGGATAGTTATTATCAGAATGACTTTTGTAATTAGAAAATTACCATAGAGAGTATGGTTCTATTAAAAGTATGAAAGTGGAGAGAGGGTGGAGAAGAGAGAGGAGAGAGAAGAGAGTGTGTAAAAAAATAGAGGTAAAATAGTAATTTAATAATCTACAAGATTTTTTACTATTTTATAAATTATTCTTAGTAGTTTATGCAAAACTTTAGTTTTAAACTATAATTTGGTCTAAAAGCCTTTTTGGATAAATATGACTGTTTGTTTTTAAATTTTTTCAAACTAAAATTTAGGCAAAAAACCTTTTCAAAATTTTAATTTTACTGTTAACCAAATACACACATTGGTGCCATCAACAGTAGGAGCTTAAACTCTCGGAATGTAAAATTGTGTATGTATAAAATATGTTTGTATTTAAAATTGTGAAGTTAGAAAATTATTTTAAAAGTATTTTTTTTAAAAAAAAGAATAATCATAAAATAAATATTTTAAAGACCTAAAAAATTATTTTTTTAAAAAAGCTCAACTAATTTAATATTTATTTTTTAAGAATTAAAAATTTAATTTTTACAAAAAAATTAAAAAATAGTTAAAAGTTATCATTTTTTATTTTATTTTAACATTATTTCTTCCAGATTTTTAAAAGAACCAAGCTTATGGGATAAGCTTCAGTGTGGGACCAAAAGCAATAAAAATTAAACACATTAGTAACGCCTTCTCTCATAAGTGTGCAGCTGTACATAAAACCTGTAACCTGATATACCTATCCAAGATTGCAATAAAAATAACCTGTTCAGCCCGATAAATATAGAGTAGGATTAGATATTGAGTTATAAAATATAATCTATATTTTTTTTGGGTTGGGCACCGGGTAGAGGGATTACCCTGCCCTGCCCATGAGCATCCCTTCTTTTATTTTATTTTTTTACTTTTTTCTCTAGATACTACATTTGGAAGAGAGAATATGATAACTACTGGTGACTAAATTGTTATTTTAAAAATATAAGTAGTTAAGTATGTAAGTTATATCTTTTAATATTTATAACTATATTGATTTTTTCTTTTTTTTTTAACTTTATTAATCATCATATGATTATATTATAAATTATAATTGTTTATTTTATTTTTTTCATATACTTCATCTTTGTCAATATTGGGGAGATCGCAAAGTTGTAATTACAAACTATTTAGACTTCAAGGCTTTTTTTATATGCAATAGATTTCAAGATTTCATTTATTATCTTTTTGTTGCCTTATTCTTAGTGGATTGTGGATATTATTTAACTCTTGAAGAAATATGAATATGATATTATTTTAAAAGTTCATAATTGCAGATTTTTTTTACAATATAAGCATGATAGCCCAGCCCACCCATGCTCAGCTTAAAATATTTAGGACTCTTACCAAGCAAAATTAGGTATTAGGCTGTAAAATATAGCCCATATTTTTTTTGGGTATAACACCAGACAAAGAGTTACCTTGCCCATGTTCACCGCAGAGTACTCTTCCATCTTACTCGTTATCGTCTTCTCATCGGCAAAGAGAGCTGAGAGCCACAGAAAGCGAAGATAGAGACATGAGAGAGTGAGAGAGACAGACCAACGGCGAGAGAGTGAGAGAGTCAGAGTGCAGTGATGTTGAGCTAGAGAGAGGGAGACACGACAATCGGCAAATGACGTCAGAGGAGGAGGAGAGGTTGGAGAGTATACATCAGAGTGGATCTCGACCAAGGTAAGCCTCCTTAACGTCTTTCCACCATTTTTTCTGGCGATCTGTAAGCTTTCAGGTTGAGTTACTGTAACTGTTGAAAAAAGAAGAGCACAGAGGCTTGTAATCAGGAAAAAGGGGTACTGGTTTAACCTTGTGGGGAATTGTTTTGTTGTTGCAGAAGCTTGCTATGATGGTTTTATTTTGGAAAAAAAGAGCAAGAAGAAGGACAATGCTGCTATTTTCGAAACTGAATAGCATATGTATGTATATATATTAGCTACTGTTATGAGAAGTGGCAGAAGCTTGCTACTGGTGTGTGTGCGTGTTTTAGCTCGTGGAGGTGCTCTGTTAAGTTCTTTTTTGGGTATTGTGTAGAAGTTCCTAAATGCTAAAATTATAAGGATTATATGCAAGATGATTTGTGATGTTAGGAGATCATTTTCTAAGTTGAAAAATGTTCAGTCTAGGAGGAAAGAAAGAGTATATTTTGGATATATATATATATATATGCTCCTGTTTATGTACGAATGAATAGCTGGAATATTATTAAAAAAAAGAAAAGTTTCTAAGTGTTTTGGACTTACTAATGGTACTATTGGGTCACTCATAGTTCTAAAATCCATAAACGATTCTGATAAGTGACCTTAGAGTAAAGTGTAATATTTTTGGTATCACACAAATGTTCATGATATACAATAGAGAGCAAAGGTTCCTAATACAAGATAGAGAGCAAAGATTCTTGATATAGGATAGAGAGCAGAAGTTCTTGCATAGGACAAAAGTTCTGGTTCAAAATAGGAATGCTATGATCAGGAAATAGAGTACGCAATGGAATAGTTAATACCCAATGAGATTAATAGCTGGTTACTTGTTCATAGTCCAACTTAGTTTATAGATTTGAGGTGATGCTCTAGGGAAAATGAATAATGATAATCAATAAGAGATAAAGTTAAATTCTTAGTTAGTTGAGGTTTAAAGGAAGTTAGACACAAGTTTCTATCTGTTGGTGATCCTTGAGGATAGGAGAATCTAAAAGTATTAATGGATTAGATATATGAGCTAAACCCTTCCACAATTAACTGAAAGAAAGTAATTGACCTAGTTAAAGATCATAATAAGGCTAGGACACGGAAGTTCTTTAGGCAGCAAGTGATGTTACAATGGAATAAGCCAAGTAAGTCTAGTAGATATCAGAAAAAGAAAGGTAACAATAGATTAAGGACCCCCTTGTCTAAGAAAGAGTAATAATGGAAATACAGATAAGACAGTTAGGGGTTTGAATCTGTACTATAGTAGGAGAGTATTGTGCCAACCTAGGTTAAAGGAATCAATGTAGTTATGTTAAGGCTAATAAGGCCTAGTAAAGTAGCTATCTCAAATTCTTGAATAGTTAAATATGATCTTGGAGATAGTAAACTCAAGGTGATAGATTTAATGAGTTTTTAGGGATCAATATAAAGAGGATAAGAGATAGAGAATGATAGAGATAGTTATAGGAAACTTGCATAAAGAGATAAGTATATTTCCAATGATGTTAAGTGACTGAGTATAACATGAGGTTAGGTTCAGTATCACTTGAGGTCAGGATAAATCACTTGAGGTTAGGTTGAAAGGCTCCTAATAAGGATACAATGTAAGAAAGTTTTAGCCACCGAGTCTTTCCTAAGAATTGGGAGTTAGTCCTCTGAGTCAGAAATAATATTGCTCTAGACAGAGCAAGATACCCTATCTAAGTAGGAAAGGGAAGTAGTCAACACGGAGTTGACGTTGCTTTAGCGAAAGTGACATGTCTTATATTGAGAATAGAAAGTAGCAATCGAGGTAAGGTAAGCAGAGTTGACTTTATCCTAAAGGAAATATGATTGGTCAAGAATAAAGCTTAGGGACAGAGCTTAGTAGAGGATAAAAGCAAGTAAAAAGAATAGAATCTTATAAGTCCCCTCCCTATAATTCTATGAGTAGAAAGAACATAATCAACCATAGATAGAAAGAAAGGTTCCTCTTGTAGGGATAGCATCTCATCTACTACAGTTATAGTAGCAAGTAAGTAAGAGCTTTCATTCCTTACATTAAATGCTAGGCATTATATTACATATATGAAAGATAGGCTTAAGCACCGAGTGTTATAGCTATGCATCAGAAGCAGGTATGCAGTTTTTTGTAACACGATGCCTATGCATTATGTATGTTAGAGTAATGCTCCTACTAAAGAAGTAAAGCAAAGAAAAGAGTAGCTACATAAGTTGTCTCTCTGTGTATTATCTAAAATTAGCTAAAAACCATAAAAGCAGCTAGAGACAATGAGAGTAGCTATGATAAGAACAACTAGAGGAGTAAGAGAACTCTTAAGGCAGACTAGACTAAGGCAATCTAGTTCAAAGACTTTAATGAGGCCTAAACTAAACTAAAAGAGATGGATAGTTGGCCTAGAGAATTGAGAATTAATAAGGTATAAGAGAATGATAATAGTTTATGGTAATAGTCTTGGAGAATTATCATCAAGTTACCAACTAGAATAGGCAATTTAATCCTTTAGTTCAAAGTCTCCTATAGACCTAAATATAATATAATGGAATCACAATAGACTCCGAATGAACACAGTTAGATCCTAGTATGGCTAGCAATGATAAAGTTATAGAGTTGCGGTAGATCCTAAAGAGGTTTACGATATCATAGTAGATCTCAGGGTCGAAATAGACCTAGCTTAAAGAAAATTGTTGAGCCACATGATTAAAGGTATAGTATCTCTTAGGGAAGATGATGACTAGGGACAGATGTAAAGACATCTAAAGTTAGTTAACTGATACGGAGAGTGCACCCATGATTTTCTTCCATATAACTTTATCATTGATTAGGCTGAGCTTAATTCTCTTAGAATTAACAAGGATAGTCAGAGTTAGAAGAGTAAGAGCCATAACATAAGTCCTAAACAAGAGGTGTTCAGGTTAGCTCTAGATGTGAGTAAAATCTTTTATGATATGCAGTGGCTTACTTATATTTATGATAAGCTAAGAAAAAACAGACTATATGAGGAGATAGTTCATTGAACTCTGGTATGGTGAATGGTTCTGAAATGTACAATCTTGTATGTTTTGGCAAGAAAGACTTTGGTGTTATCACAAGAATAGATAAAGATGATACCTACAAGGTACGAAAAGAGAGTCCAGATGGACCTGTTGCTATGAGTATAGAATGCTATAACATAAAGTGTAGACTATTTGAAATAAAATTTAGAGCCAAGATCAGCAGAATATGATCATCACTATTGTTATGGCTTGGAAAAAAAAATTAATAGATAAAATAAATTTAACAGTGGGATATGTATATATTCGTCACAGAAAGTTTCAAATGGTTGGGCAGTAGCCAAGTGGTGAAAGGCGCTGAAGTAACCGTGATGTCCCGTGTTCGAGCCCTGGCCAGTGCTGAAGGAAAGGTTTATTTTCTTTTTCTCACGCGCGAAATTACCAAAATACCCTTCGCTCTTTAAACTTTGCAGACACCATACTCCTCGCCATTTCCTTCTCTGTTTCCTTTTCAACGGCACAGGCGGTAGAGGCAGCGACAGAAGCATCACGCCATGGGAGAGCTGTTGCCGTGCGACTAGATGCTGCAACCGCATTGTTCTGTCAGCGCCTCTACTGAGTCGTCATAGTGTGTTGTCGCATCATCGGCAGGCTTCACTGGTGTGATAAATGGATACAGAAAGGGAGGGCGAAAGGAAAGAGAGGCTTCGCGTTCGGGGAGTTCTGTCGCTGCGTGAGACCCATCACCATGCTATGGCCTGTTTCTTCTGTCGGTGACCCCGATTTCTTCTAATATCGCAAGTTTTTCAAAGAAACAGCGTGTGCAGAGGGAGAGTGATGGTGGAAGATAGTGAACTCCAAGTGCTGTCAAGATAGTACTCGGAGAGCAGAGACTTATATTGTGTGGTCGTTGATCGCTTAAGGTAAATTTTGGGATTTTCTGTCTTCACCTCTGGCACCCCTGTTTCTGTTCTCTTCTGTTTGAGCCACCGATGAGAAAAATGGAAATTGATGAGGTATTTGCTATAGGGGTTTCCAGATTCTGGGTTGCGAGCCTTAAGAGCATTAACCCATCGTTCCTTGTTGTGTTGGCGGCAAATTGCTTCTGGTTGCTGAGGTATGCGTTCTGTAGCTATTAAAGACATCATAATTAGAATATGCTGTCAGGGAAAATGGGCACTGGTTTGGTTTTAGGAAAAGTTATATGAATGCTCGCTTTGTGTGTTGTGTATTGGTTCATTGTTTTGTTAAGGGTGTTGACGCCAGGAATGATTTTTCAATTTAGGGGTCTCTGTGCTCGCAGGTTCTGTGAAGATATGCATGTGTGTGTGCTGTGATGCTAGTTAGTGGTTTTGGGGCTGGTTAGGGAGATTGGTATGTGCGCATATATATAGGCATGTGTAGATATATATTTGTATAAGGCACGGCTGTTTTGGTTGAATCTGAGCAGAATATGCATACATACATATATGTACATATAAGGTTTGCGTGTGCTGTGAAGTAAAATGTGAGAATGAGCTAATATTGTTAAAAAGAAAGAGGAAATAAAAGCTTATGGTGGTGTGATCATTACTGCTAAGTGGGTGTACCTCTGGGTTGCTGTTGATTATATGTATATATATATTTGTTGGGCGCCAAGCTTGAAGAACTTGGTATTGGTGTGATATATATAATGTTATAGCATGTATGTCTGTTAGGGTAAGCGGAAATAGAGAAAAGGACATCGGAACTGCTGTCTTGATCACTGTTTAGCATAGGACATATATTTAGATCTAAACTGCTGCTGCCTTGAGAAATTAGACTATGAGTATGCATAACGTTAAGCGTCGTCAAAGCTTTTGAAAAATGGTTAAGAAAAACTAAAGTATAATTGTTAAGAAGCAAGTGTTTCAATGATGACCAAATCATGGTATTTTGAATGATAATAGTTAAAGAATTGGTTGGGTAACCTATCCTTGAATGGTTAGTTTGTGTTTGGAGTTGTAATCATTAAAGTATATTATGGGGTTCAAGTAATGTTCAATTAGGTGTTGTTTAAGCTTAAATTTTGATGCAATGAAGGAATTTTAATATAAATCAAGTGTTAGAGGGGTGAAGTCATGGTTAAGGCCAAGTAAAGCCTTTAGGATTATGTGTATCTCGAATGTTAAGAATAAAGGAAGATAGGAATTTATTTGGTGTGTGTAAATGAATTGGGAAGCTAATGGAAGTTAATGAATATGTAAATAACTTGTGATGATGGTATTAGATCAAAAGTACTTGGTGTAGAGAGGTGAATTACATTTTTTTTGGAATAGGGAGTTTGAGATGAATGATGAATTTAATTGTCTGTGGATGTTCATTAAGTACGGTAGAAGAATAGAAAGGGGCAAATGGTCATAATTGACTCAAGATTGTCAAATTTAGTGTGGTTGGAAGTCTGTACCGTATGATTGTATGATTGAATCAATGTCAGAGGGTGATGGCTTAGGAGCATATGTATTGCGTCATTGTGATTGATTGGAAGCATGAAATGAAAGGGAATATTAGGTTAAAGATGATTTATTTTTGTTGCAATGTTGATTAGAATGTTAATATATTGTTTCGGGATATCAGGGAATTGAGGAGTGAAATAATCGAATGTGATTGGCTGAAACGGGTAAAGATTTTTGGAGCGTGGTAGGTGAGTGAATAACGTTCCCTAAAATTTACATTTTCAAATGCATTGTCATTTCAAATGTTAAATTTCAAATATGAATTTTGAAAAGCCAATTTTATGAAAGTACAGTTTAAATCGTTAGAAATGATTTTCTTTCGATTGGTTTACAAAAGAATTATGATTATGTATGAAAATGGATGAATAAGCTTTCGAAAAGAGTTTGGCAAAAGTTGCATTGAACTGATGTTATTCATGAAATATATTCTTATGCGAATTTCATATGATTTTACATTAACTTGATTTTGAATGTTCATGCTGGGGTTTTTGAAATTTAAAGTGGCTTTATCAATGATTATGGTATTTGAAACGATTGAGATTATTTCATGTGAAGTAAACCCATGCATGATGGAAATGTTTTAGGACAGAATACAGAACACTGGTTGCTAACAGCAGTACTGTTAGTCCTTGGTGCACCTTGGTTACTCGAGCTCGACAGTTAGTGGCATAGCCACCAGAATTATTTCGTGGGATTTATTCTCGCGACAGTTTGTGGCATAGCCACCAGAATTATTTCGTGGGATTTATTCTCGCGACAGTTTGTGGCCTTGAGCCACCAGAATTATTTCGTGGGATTTATTCTCGCGACAGTTTGTGGCCCTGAGCCACCAGAATTATTTCGTGGGATTCATTCTCGCGACAGTTTGTGGCTTCAAGCCACCAGAATGGTTAGTTACCCTCGTGGACTGTGTGTCCACGTCTATTTTTGTTCTGTTGAAGTCCTACAGAAGGGTTATGGTTTTCCAAGGATGGTTTTACGATTAATTTGAAATGAGTATTTCAAATTGTTTATCTGAAACCATAAGGCCTACAGAAAGATGATGGTTTTGAAAGGATTATTTTTAAATGATTATTTCATATTGAATTTGAAATGGTTATTTCTGATTGTTGTTTCCCCTGAAATACAAATGATTATAGAAAGGTTTGCATCAGATTACGAAATATTATGAAATACATTTTCAACATGATTATGCATTGTTTATTCCCGCATTCTTTTAAACCATGTTTTGGGACGTTATTCACGAGTAGATTATTTGGCTTCAGATAGTGCAGGTGACTTTAATCCTTTCGCTGAGCAGTGAAAAGCCTCGTTGCAGATCCGAAGCGTCGTTTTTGACAAATACTACTTTTGATGTACTTACTTTTCAAAAGAACTTGTAATGTTTAGAAAAGAAGGTAAATGCTCCACATAGGCCTTAGAAAAGATTGTGTTACTTTGAAAAAATGTTATGGAAACTTTAAACGTTGTATTTGAGGTTTTAGACTTTCGGAATATGAAATTGTTCATATTCCGTGCCGGCCACGGTCCAAATTTCGGGACGTGACAACTATTAATGATACTATCAGGATTATTGGCGCACACTAAGGGTAAACAAGGAATTGTTAAACACATATATAGAGGTATTGTCTTTATATATGATGGTAATGAAGAAGAGAATGGTGGATATATTACTGCCAAATTTTATGTGTGAGAAAGTCAAACTTAGTGCTGATGATTGTAGTAAAAAGGGTCATAAATTAGATTCTTTAGTCTTTGAAGATTTTCCAAAATCTCCTAAATCTCTTTTGTTGCCTAAAAAGCCATGGCAATCAAGAGAACATAATCATGAATTCAACAAAGGAAACGATGAAAGGATTAATAAAAGGGCTAGAGATGAGGAAGTTGCCATAAATAGGGCTAGAGATGAGGGTATAAGCAAAAAAGACCCAAAAGATATAGTATAAGAAATGTCTAAGATAGTAAAGTACTAAGGTTTGAAGTAATCAGCACGAGTACTTTAGATTTTTATTAACACTTTTAAGTTAAGTGTACTCAGGCACCCAAAGATGAGTGATTCTCTAGGAAGTTATGAGAAAGGATGCATTTCTACCAAGTTATGCACAAAGTTCCATGAGATAATAGAAAAGTTTAAAAATAAGAAATTATCTTAGGAATAAAGGTTAAGTGACCTTTATCTTGAAATCTCAAGGACAAATTTTTTTAAGAGTAATAAAATTGTAACATCCCAAATTTTGATAAAAAATTATTTATAAAGTATTATTGAGGTCAAGAGTATTTTTCTGAAATTAAAAAATCTCAAAAGAATTATTAGAAAAGAATAAAGGAAAGAATAATTATTAAAAATATTTTGGGGTTCAAGAAAATTAAGGAAAAATCAATGCCACTAGTAGGGCTGGTTATTTTATTCCCTTCCCGAGTAACCTGTCCCAGTCCCGACAATTTTGGGACAGATCTGTCCAGTTCAAAGAAGGACCAAGATGGGAAAATATCGGGACAGGACGAGTCTCGACAAACCCTCAGGTTGTCCTATCCCATCCTGATAGGTATTATTATTTTTTATGACATAATACAGTGAACACTAGATAATAATATATCATGAAGATCAAATATGCAGTGTATTTTATGCATTGTTAACTATCAACTGAATTTCTCTTCATCAAATAATGTTATACTAGATCTTTCATTAAGAATCGAGGATCACGAATCCGAAATACAAAACTATACATCCAATCCAATTCCAAGAAAAGCCATATATGTGTCATGCAAATTTTTTTATTAAAAGCCATATATGTGTTGACTCCTACGTTGCTAAAGAAGATAAAAGAATACCTAATCTTTTACCACAATCACAATTTTGATCATAGATGACACTAGCATCAAATAATTGCAAATGAAAAATGAGTACTAGTCCTTACTAGGATCTTGTCCAGGTATTTTTCCCTAATCCTAGCAGCCTCAGTTCTTCTCTTCTCTGCAGGATGAAGAGAAACAAATAATTTAAATTGCATATTGTTCAGCTTACCAATCAGAGAACTGAAGGAAGAACGAGTATATTTCAAAGCTTAGCAATCTGATTTCATAAAATTCTTACACATATCAAATCGAAGCATGAAATATGTAAAAGGGGATCTGACCGAAGCATGAGAATGAATCATGTTTGAAGTCCGTTGCCATCGCTGATAAGCACTCAGTTGCCCACAAGCTCAAGAAACCAAGGGAAGTTGCAGGGGCGAAGGGGATATGACCTTATTAAAGTTTGTTATAGAACTGTCTTCGTGTTCGAACTCTGTTGCCACCGTTGATAAGCACTCTGTTGCCCACGAGGTAAAGAAACCAAGGGAAGTCGTAAGGGCGGAAGGGGATATGACGTCTGTACTACCAGATATCCCAAGCTCACAGTTGTGCTCTCTCTCTTTCTCTCTGTAGGCTATGGGAAAATGGTAGGAATGAGGATGCTGACATTTTACACACAGAGGGTAGATTGGTCTTTTCAAGACAATGGGTTGAAGCAAAAATGAAAATCCGTCCCATGAACACCCCTATCCATTGGTACAAAAAATTTAAAGAAAAGTTTCCAAGTGTTTTGGACTTGCAATGTTACTATTGGGTCACATGTAGTTCTAAAATTGATAAACAATTATGACAAGTGACTCTAAAGTAAGGAATTTAATTTGAATAATTTAACATGGCCTCACGTTTCAGCCTTCTAGTTTACTTTCCCTCTAGTTTTTTTAAGAAAATTATCAGACGAGGCTCGAGCCTCCACTTTCCAACCACCATGGGTTATTTTTATATTTTATACTGCTATTTTAATCTTTAAACAATTATTATGTATTTCTGTTTCTAGCCCAATATTGATGCCATCTGTTAGTTAGACACTGGCACTATTTTGTCGGTTTGTTTTTATTTTCTTCTTCAATGTCAATGTCGCATGATGAAATTTGAATTTAGTGAAATAATTATGAATTCTTAAAAGTCTCATAATTACTCTAAAGTCTCGTAAAATGGAATTGAAGTGCTCTAGTGCGTTTGGATGGAAAAAATTAAAAAAAAAACAAAGAAAATAGAGGGAAAAGAAATGAAGTGAAGGAAAAAATGAAGAGCGAATGTTATTATCCTTCATGTTTGGATAAACGAAAAAAAATAGAGACAAAAAATAAACAAATACTTAGATTACTAAAATACCTTTATTAAAATATATTATGTTCAAAATCAAATCAAAGTAAATATTAGAAAAATCAAATTATTTGAAAACTAAATAATTTTTTAAAAGTACTGTTTTTAAGATAAAAAAAGTGAATAATTTTTAAGACATAAATATAATAAAAGAAAATAAATAAATTTCATATTATAAACTTATTTTATTTTTCTCATATGCTCCCTCTCGAACCACTCTCTATTTGGCTATTGAAGGATCTAGTTCGATGACCTATCTATAATACTTGTTGGACAATATGTGATTGTTTAGATTAAAAAAAAATTATAAAAAAATTTAGACAATTTTTAAAAAATAAATTCTAAAAAAATTTATAATTTTTTTAATAAATAAGTATTTAGAAGTTATTACTAAAAAAAATTATAATTAATAAATTATTTAAAAAAAAGTATGAGATTAAAAAAAAATTATCATCACGTCTTCTCTTATCTTCTATTCTTTTACGTCTTCTCTCTTTCGTCCTCTCATCTTCTATTCTTTCCTTGTACTCACCTGATAAATACCCACCATCATCTCCACCAGAAAGAAGACTCAAACTAGAACAGAATCCATCAGATTGAACGGCGATTGAATCGTTGCTACAAACGACAAATACCCACCATCATCACCACATGCGTCGCCTTGATAAAAGGGTCTGCATTTAGAGCTGGTATGCGGGCTGGGCCCATTTTACCTTAAAAAGGACAAGTTTGGGCTGCCATTTTGAGGCAGGCTATATACTCAGTTTGTCAGCATTTTTTTTTTAAATTTTTTTGAATATTATTATTTATTTTACTCAAATATAATTTTAAATACTCTAATATCAAATATTAGTAAAGATAATTACTTATTTATTAATATATGTTGATATATTATAATTGATTAATATTATATTAATATTTATTTAGATTTATAGTTATAAAATTTGAGATTTTTTTATAAAAAATAAGAATTTTTAAGAGTATAACATTGACAATTTTTTTATTATGTTAATATAATATTAAAAAATATTTATTAGTATTTTAAAAATTTAAAAATAATTTTTTAAAAATATTTAAAAAAGTAAAAAAAAAAAGAGTGATGGTTGGAGGGCCATCTTGCCACTAAGGGGGTGGGCTCGAGCTAACATGTGAGCTACACAACCCACCCCCTCTAGCTTGTAGGTTGTGGCGACCTGACTCGCAATCTACCGGCTAGCCCATTTCCCCTACTCTAAATCTAATTGACAAAACCACTATAGCAAAAGCAGAACACACGACAGAAGTGCCATATTTTGTACCTCCACCACCTCTCGCAGCTATTATGTAAACAACGGGGTAGAACTAGCTTTGGTGAAAGACGAACAAGAAGATGAGCCTTGCTTCACTTGGCCTTGAGACAACTAGTGGAGAAGAAGAGACAAAGGGAGGAGAGAATGGGAAAAAATAGAGATAAAATAGTAATTGGTCAGTCTATAAGCTCTTATCTGATTCTAAAAACTATTCCTAATAGTTTATCCAAAAATATAGTTTTAAAACATAGTTTAGTCTATAATTACTTTTAAATAAATATAATTGTTTGTTTTAAAATTTTACTAGATCAAGGTTTAGATGGAAAGCCTTTTTAAAATCTATAATTGTTAAACAATCCAAACACACACTATATGGTTTCACCAGTTTTCCAATGATTTCTAAAATTTTATATACCATCAATTTGGAGATCTTCAGATGATGGGATTAGAACGAATCAGAAACACCAAAGGGCAACGACGAAAATTTCATCTTCCTCTCCAAGTCTCCATCTTTGAAGATCTAGTGTGCGGGGGGAAATAGAGTCTGGAATCCACCCTGTTTTTCCCCTCCTTTTCTTTCCTCTCACATTTTCCCTCATATCCACATAAGAGAAAAATCCTCTTTTTCCCCTATTTTTCTCTTTAGTGTTCTTTTTCTTGGTTTTTTTCTGCATCCAAACAGGGCAGCGTAAATAGCTTTTGTTGTCAAATTACCACATTGCCCATGATTTGGTAAAGAGAAAACGAAGGTAGAAACTCAGCTTGCTCAACACCTGCTCACAAAAACCTGACCTAATTCGAAGTTCATCAGCAGTTACTTCGTTTGTGAATATTTGAAGAACAAGACGAAGATGAAATGGAGATGATGGATCTAAAGATAAAGATGAAGACAAAGCGAAGATGATGGTCTGAATATTGGCAAAACAAATTGCCAACGTTGCCACCATTGCCTCGCCATCCTCTCTTTCGTCCACACTGATGACCAAAATATTGCCAGAAACTAGAAGTCCACAATATTATTCTTTTGCATTGAATAAGGTAAATGTCAACAGGAAAATAGTAAAATGTGACCAAACAATTAATAAGCAAGTAACAACCATTAAAAAGTTACAAAGGTTTTTAATTTTATATGACATAATAATAATTTTAACTTTTGGTATATTTCTTCTTTGGTCTTTAATGTTAATAAAAATTTATTCATTAATTTCATAAATATATTTATAAATACAAATACATTACACTCGATTTGCTATTTTTTTTGTTTACATGGTTACCTAAATCCCAAGCACATATGTATGGGAATTCATAATAATTTTAAAATATTTGTTAATATTAATGTTGAGATGGTCAAGTCGGTCTAAGGTACTAGATTAAGGTTATAGTCCGAAAGGACATGGATTCAAATCCCCCTCAACACATTTTTTTTGTACAAACTTGAATTAACATATAGGCTACAAATAATGGTTAATTGCTAAGCATAATCAAATTTGTAACTATAATTGGTAAATACAAACAAGATGCTTTGTTCTTGAGACACACTTTTATGTACTAACTTAGGACCAAGCACAAAGGGGAGGAAGTGGAAGAATGAAGGGCTTGTATCTAAGTTAAAGTTTAAACATTTTGTTTGAAGTAATTAAAGTTTATATGCTGAAGTTTGTGTAGGTTATGTATGACTTCTTGGTTTTTTTTTTTTTGCCAAGTATAAGTATTCTCATTTGAGGCACTATCGGGTATTAAATATGAGCACATCTCTCAACAAAAATTTAAATATTAGTTTGTCATATTATGAGAATGTGATAGACTAACCCTATGTTTGTATAAGAAGAAAATTAGGGAAGAAAAAATATTAAAAGAAAAATCTCCTAGACATGGTAATTTTTTTACTATTTTAAAAAAAATCTTCATAGTATTCTTTTCCTCTTATTTTCCCCTCACTTTTCTCTCCATCCAAATATAATCTAACCCCTTCCACCATTAGACCCAATCCTCAACTGGAATTATGTATTTTTTTAATAGCATTTTATGTTTGGCATGATGATAGTGACTATTTGGTTTACATGAAAACTGTGATTTTAAAAGTACTTTTAACCTAAAACTAAAATTTAAACAAACAATCATCAAATATCTAAAGTGATTCTAAATTAAATTATAGTTTTAGAGGTCCAAAACTAAGTTGGTTTAGCTTCTGAAAAAGAGTTTATGGAGAAAAAGTGATTTAAAAATAATTATGGAGAATAGTTTCTAGAGAATAGCTTTTCAAAAAAAAAGTGATTTTGAATAAATAAGTGTTTATATATTTATTATCAGAATGACTTTTTTAATAGGTAAATTACTATAAAAGGTATAGTGTAAAATAATAGAGAAAATAGACATGGCAAAGTGGTCATTACACATTCTAAAACCACTTTTGCCACTTAGAAATTATTTCTACAAGCTTATCTGAAACCATAATTTTGAATTATAGTTTACTCTAAAAGTTCTTCTAAACATTTGATGGTTATTTATTTAATTTTTAGCCTAAACTATTTAAAACTATAGTTTTGGTTTTAACTTCTTACACAAAACCAACTAAACTAGATGTTTACATACCATCGTCTGTAGATTTAACTTTTAAAAGGGTAAGATATTAACCATTTGGAGTGTACTTGATTTTTAAAGAGTATCAGTTTATTGTGATTCCAGTTAGAGTGTTTGGGGAGATATCATAGCCCTTGAGTACCTAGATTAACGCATGAGAGTTATTTACACCACGTCCTACCTGACATTAATATCACTTAGAAGGAAATGAGATTTCGCCCTTAAATTGTGAAAGCCTAATCCCTCTCTAAAAATTTTTATACAAAAAAAACTTATGTTTACATTGTACCAAAAAAAACTATATGTTTACGTAGTTAATGTGATTTAGCATATATAATAAGAAACATGTTTGTATTCTATAAAAATACAAGTTTGATTCTTATTGTCATTGTGGGGACTTATTTATTAAGCAATTTTATAAATCTCTTATAAATGCTCTCTGAGCTCTAGGGTTATATTCTAACTTTAATAAGAGATCGGTATAAAATTTATTTAAACTTTTTTATAAAAAATAAAAAACTATATGTTTACGTATTCACTGCTTCTAGCGATACCCAAGGTTTACCTTGAAAAAAAATTACATGTTTACATATTCACGACACTACCCCAACAAGAGCAACTGTGTACTCACACGTGCCTAACTTGCTCAAAATATATCTACGTTGTGGTCCTCCTAAACCCTTGGTTAAAATATCAGCGAACTGTTTAGAGGATTTGACAAGTTCAAAAGCATTCATTCCTATGATGTAGTCTTACTATTATTAATATAAAATTTATTTAATTAATTTAATTTTATTAAAAAATAGTTAATATGATATATTTTTTAAATATTATAATAATATTTCTTAATTCTTTTTCTTCCTATCTTGATCATTATTAAAGGAATATTAATAGGGATAATTTAAAAAAATTAATAAATAAAATAAATATATCTTATATTTAAAATTAAGGTTAATTCATCACTTATATTAGACTTTAAAAATTGGAGGAGTATTATTTCACTATTCATCTTCATTCCTAGAGTGTAGCTTGCTTAAATCATTGGAAAGACGAAGTAATGACAAGTGATGATTAGTTTGAACTAATTAAGTTCTTGATTTTGACTAGTTTCCCTGGTTCTTAATTAATTTGTTTTTAAATACTTTTCTTATGCCATCTTGTATATATCACACCCCTGAAAGTAATTAAGCTCAAGCTCAAATAAAAATTTACATCAATAACGCTTCCATTACAAGATATTTAGATTTCATTAACAAACGTGACACAACGTACGACTGAACAAAGGGATCCTAGGCCAACAATTAACACATTACATTAACATGCTTAAGGGATTAATAACATGGATATAAATCATGAAAGTAGTTCATGAACGACTCGTCAGAAATAACCATAACTCCACTGAACTGCGACTGTCACAAAATTTTTGTTGTCTTCTCCGGAAATGTAATTATAGCTAGTAAACGTTATTGTCTCTTGGACTGAGAACTCTACAGTGCCATTTGCAATCAGATCATCAGCAGAGATAGGGTCATAATCATACAACAATGTCAATGGCACAGGAACTACAGATGTCAACCATGGAATCTCCTCCCAACGGTTCACCGAAACATAGGCACCCGATGTTCTTCTTTGGAACAACACCGATGTGGTCGTTTAAGGATCACCTGCACCCAATTGGTATAACTAGCAGAAACATGTCCATAAAACTTAACTATGCTTTCACCTCCTTCTTGAAGAATAATAATAACCCTAGCAGCCACAGCATTTTGCATTACTGCATAATTGACAGTCACCGAAACTCGGCTGATGTATAGTTGCTTAGATATGAGTTTGTCATACACAACATAAGGTTAGCAGAACCCCATGAGATAACATCATTCTTGATGACATCATCAAACCATGATCCTGGTATGTCCTTATCAGTGAGAAGCAACTTCATGGAAAAGTCGCCGATTGCAGAGGCAGCTTCAGATGGCCTAGTTAAGGTAGCATATTCACCAGGCTTGATGGATTCGTAGTTGCTTCTTGTACGATTGTAAATGTAATCTGTGCGTAGTTCATCATCAAGTATAATTGTGCCATAGAGTTCCCCACCAGGATTCTCATTATCTATGTTGTTGATCTGCACTGAGAAAACCTGCACAAATGGTAACCCTATGAAACACTTTACATCATCATCATCATCATTAGCCGAGGTCATGCAGCCTTTTGGTCTGTAAGGGGTTCAAGCAAAGTCCAAGCATGATTCCAAGTATTGCTAGAATGTCGGCAACAGTTTTCAGTATCCTGGACCCTGGTTGAAGTACGATGTAGTTATCTTCAGGAAGCGTAAACCTATGACGTTCATCATCGGGGTAAGCATCAAGAAACAACACTTTGGCAGACAATTTCTTCCAACTTTTAACTAACTTTTCAATCCAAGCGGGGATAGTGGGTTTTGATCCGTTACTGTTATTCTGAGGATTGAAACTGAGGGCCAAATGGTCAAGTATGGGAATGAACCTGGTTGCTTCAGAAATCATCATAATCTCAATAACTAAATTACGTGCCCTGACTTACTTGTCTGTTGTTACAGCAAGTTGATTTATAGTAGATACGAGGTTGAGGAAGCCAAGTCTTGTATTATGCAATGCCCGATCACCAGCCATTGCAAGTCCGTCATAATTACCTCCGAAACCTAGGAAGTTGGTCCCAGGTTCTGTAATTAGGGGAAGTTTGCGTAGACTTTTAAAAAATAGTTTTTTAAAAAAAAAAAATAACAATTTTTAACAAAATAATTATGAAAAAGAATTTATAAAAAATTATTTTTAAGAATTTAGATAATTACTATTAAAATAATTTTTATAATTATTAAATTATTATAAAATAATATAAGATAAAAAAATTAATTATTATCACTGTGTCTAATGTTGTGTTGTCCCATCACAGGTCTTTCGTCTTCTGCCTTTTGTCACATCTCCTCATCTTCTTACTGTGTAGCAATAGTTTATCATCTCTCATTTTTCCAGCAAGGGGATGACATGCAGCGATGACTTGTGTTGAGGACAACTTGCGACAGATAAGAGAGCTCGATGAGGACGGCGGACACAGAGTAGGGACACAACTAAAGAAGAAGGCACAATTGACATAGAGCAGAGCAGGGGCGGAAGCAAAACTATGATAGTGACAAGGAAGAAGGCACGCAATGAGGACGGGAAAGGGGGAAAGGGGAGGGAGTATTAAAAAAAATAAAAATAAAATAATTATTAGATAGTTTATAAATTTTTTTAATTTATCTAAAATATTAATTTTAAAATATAGTTTAGTCCATAATTTTTTTTTAAATAAATATGACTATTGATTTTAAAATTTCTACAAACTGTATTTATACACTTATTATTTTATTTTATTAAAGTTTTATGGAAAAAAAAATTTAAGAATTATTATTTTAAATAATTTTTTTTAAATGAAAGTTTTACTACTTATTGGATCGACTTGATTAACAATTTTATACAATTTTATTGGCTTTGGTATTTATCTTTAAATCTTATTATTCAAAGTTAAATATGATTGAATTATTTCTTTCTATAATTTATTTATTAATAGGACGTTATTCACGGGTAGATTATTTTTTGATCAGATAATGCTATTGATTTTATTCTTCTAACTGAATGCCTAAGAGCCTGATTATTGATCCGAAGTCGCCATTCTATTTTATGTAACTCTTGTATGGTGTAAACGTAAACTTAAAGATTATATATTATTTTTAGAAGATAGATACTCTACCTAGTATATAGACATGATCCCTATCTACTTTTGTCATTTTGATGAATTACATATACATTCTCAAGATGACTATAATCATTATATAAGGTGTTATGTTTATATACTTGAGACTTAAGGAAATAATTTTTTTATATTATGTGCCAATCACCCCTTGAGTCGGGGTATAATAGAAATTTATCAAACAAAAAAATACCCTAAAAGTAAAATATACTACACACTAAGAAAATAAAGGTAGAAAAAAAAACACAATTAATATAGGAGTCAAAATTGATTGCCCGACAACGGTGCCAAAATATGATATTTCATATTGTTAGCGCTCAAATTATTTATTAAATTAATCTTTATATAGTATAGAGGTCAACCTAAATCATATTATCTATGTGAAGTCAATACGTGGCTTAACTCTAGATTATTAAAGTGAGAGGGAGTAATAGAAGAGAATTTGATTAATAATTTTTAGAAAGTAAAAAGAAATAATAAATAAAATAAAATAAGATAAGAGCAATAGTGTAGAAGGACGAGAGCTCATAAGGATTGATACATGGCTATTATCTTTAAATGATATATTAAAGTTATAACAATTATATATACTAAATTCCTATTATACAAAACCTTATATAATCGCCATGGTCATAATCATAAAATCTATAATTATACATAGATCTACCATACAATTGCATCAAAAATGATTATTTGAAAACTCTACTTAGCATATGATAAATTAAATAATAAATGGTTTGTTTCTCTAATATGAATATTAAGTTGAAAACCCTATAATTAATATATGTGAATCCAATATGAATAATTATAAGAGAAAATTAAAGATATTAAATAAAAAATACTAAATCATAAAGTAAAATAATAAATCATAAGAGTTTGATCACACAGATGTCTCAACCAAGATCTAAGGTCCAATATATGTAAATCTCAAAATCTAAACCTAAAAAATCATAAACTTGTATAAAGGAAAAAGATCAACTCATAAAATTGTTTAACTCTTACTATAAAATATAGGAACTCAATTCACTACATCTCTTCTCAAGAACTTAAATAGGAAGTGACGAAATTGTAAAAAAGATGAAGATGATTGTAATGGTGTTGGTGATTGGTGTGTCAAATGAAAGAACCTTGTGGTCCTTTATATAACCTTATGTTGTGGCCTTGATGTCTTTCTTATAGACGTGGGATGTGGGACTCTTTGATTGACTTTCTAAAATATAACGATAATCTCTATTTATCTTTAATATTATTATAAGCTGTCATATTTTCTAATATCTCCAAAAATAATCTTTTTAACTCAAATATTATATAAAAATTAAATAAAAAATAATAGGATAAAAGAGATAAAATAATTAATAAGAAAATAGAAAAAATAATACCCTTATATATTATCTTTTAATTAAATTCAACTGTTAGATATTGATTAATTATATTTGAATTAATTCAAATGATATTAAATTAATATAATATAAATAATACTAATATAATATTATATTATATTAAAGAAATAATTAATATAGTAAAATATAATATTATTAGAGTTCCTTTGAATTTCTCTAATTAAATATTATAATCTCCTCCTTCAATTTAATAATTTCTCAATTAACCCTCCTTATATAATATAATTGTATAGTAGTTGTTGTGAGTCCTAGTTATCATTTACTTATTTTTCTCAATTTCTTGAAATAAATAAAAAATAATAATTTCATATAAATCAATTTAATTAAGAGAAATAATAAAATCAATAAAAAATACTAGAAAATGATATTTTTAATCATTTAATTCATATAATTAATTAAAGTACAAAGTAAACAAAACTACTACAATAATTCATATTATATATGATAAATTCTCTTAAATAGATTGATAAAATAAGGATTCATCAGTGTTTTAGAAAATACAAGTTATATTAATTAATTTAACTAATTTTTTTAATTTGATTAAATTAATTAAACATGGCATATATTAAGAACTCGAACAATAAATATTTTATCTTTCTACAATTACAGTTCCCATAATAATTATTTACTGAGTGCGTGTTTGGCAAACTGTCAAATCTAGGTTTTAAACCTAGGTTTAGCTCAAAACTTAAGTTTTGAGAAATTTTAAAACAAACAACTATATTTGTTCAAATGGGCCTTTAAACTAAACCATGGTTTAAAACTAAAGTTTTAGATAAGTTGATAATAGTAGTTTATGGAACAGTAAAAAAGTTTATGAACTAATCAATTACTATATTACCCCTATTTTTTCTTACACCCTCTCTAATACTTTTTCTTACACCCTCTCTCCTCTCTCTTACTTTTTCTTACACTCTCTTATTTCTTTTCTTACAGTCTCTCCTCTCTCTTCTCTTATCTCTTCTCATTTAATACTCATATCATTTTTTATAATTTACCAATAATGAAAGTACTTCTAGAAATAACTATTCAAACACTTATTTATTCAAAACCACTTTTTTTAAAAGTTATTTTTCAAAAATTATTTTCTATAAGTTGCTCAAAAATCTTTTTTTTTATAAGTTTATTTCTAAAATTTTATCAAAACGGGCTTCCTGAAGCTTTTGAAATCAACGGGCTATCTTATAAGAGAATCTAGTTCCCAGTAATGGTATCAATGCAGTTATGAATACTCAGACTCAATTCATACTGTTGTTTTTATTTACTGAAGCTTTTAATGTTCTGCACTGTTGTATGTATCTTATTAGAAAGTCTGGTCCCCAATAATGGGTGAATTCCTCTTTGAACTTTCAAATGCACTCTTCCAATGAATAACTCGATTTAATTTGTCCCTTATCTCTTGTTCAATGAATACTTCATAACTTTATATTTATGTGTGTATGTATATAGATAACTGTGTTAAATTTAAGTATTATCGTCAAGCTTAACAAACAATAATTTTTTTAAAAGTATTTTTTATATTCATATAAAATTAAATTTAAGATCTAATATTTAAACAGTTAAATTTTTTTTTTTACTAAAATCTATATCACTTAAATGGTTTTTGTTCACTGAATCATAATAAAATAGGCTGTCATTCCTGAGAATTTCTCTAATTAAATATTATAATTTATTCCTTTAATTTAATAATTCTTCAATTAACTTTTCTTATATAATATAATTGTATAGAACTTGACGTGAGTCCTAGTCATCATTTACATATTTTTCTCAATTTATTGAAATACATAAAAATAAAATTACTTCATATAAATTAATTTAATTAAGAGAAATAATAAGATCTATAAAATAATACTAGAAAATTATATTTTTAATTATTTAATTCATATAATCAATTAAAGTATAAAGTAAACAAAACTGCTACAATAATTCCTATTATACATGATAAATTTTTTTAAATAGATTGATAAAATAGGAATTCATCAGTGTTTTAGAAAATATAAATTATATTAATTAATTTAATTAATTTTTTTAATTTAATTAAATTAATTAAATGAGTTATATATTAAAAACTCGAACAATAAATATGTTATCATTCCAGAATTACAGTTCCCATAATAATTATTTACTGAAGCTTTTGAAATCACTGGGCTATCTTATAAGAGAATCTAGTTCCCAGTAATGGTATCAATGCAGTTATGAATACTCAGACTCAAATCAGACTGTTGTTCTTATTTACTGAAGCTTTTAATGTTCTGCACTGTTGTATGTATCTTATTAGAAAATCTGGTCCCCAATAATGGGTGAATTCCTCTTTGAACTGTCAAATGCACGTTTTTCCCAATGAATAACTCGATTTAATTTGTCCCTTATCTCTTGTTCAATGAATACTTCAAACATCACTTCATAACTTTATATTTATGTGTGTGTATATAGATAACTGTGTTAAATTTAAGTATTATCGTCAAGCTTAATAAACAATAATTTTTTTAAAAGTATTTTTAATATTTATATAAAATTAAATTTAAGATCTAATATTTAAACAGTTAACTTTTTTTTACTAAAATCTATATCACTTGACTGGTTTTTGTTCACTGAATCATAATAAAATAGGCTGTCATCCAAAGCTAACAATTTCTCTAATTAAATATTATAATTTCCTCTTTCAATTTAATAATTCTTCAATTAACTTTTTTTATATAATATAATTGTATAATAATTTATGTGAATCGTAGTCATCATTTATTTATTTTTCTCAATTTCTTGAAATACATAAAAATAAAATAACTTTATATAAATCAATTTAATTAAGATAAATAATAAAATCAATAAAAAATATTAAAAAAATAATATTTTTAATCATTTAATTCATATAATCAATTAAAATACAAAATAAACAAAACTATTACAATAATTCCAATTATACATGATAAATTTTTTTAAATAGATTGATAAAATAGGGATTCATCAGTATTTTAAAAAATACAAATTATATTAATTAATTTAACTAATTTTTTTAATTTAATTAAATTAATTAAATGTGTCATATATTAAGAACTCGATCAATAAATATATTATCATCCCATAATTACCATTCCCATAATAATTATTTACTGAAGCTTTTGAAATCACTGGGCTATCTTATAAGAGAATCAAGTTCCCAGTAATGGTATCAATGCAGTTATGAATAGTCAGACTCAATACAGACTGTTGTTTTTATTTACTGAAGCTTTTAATGTTCTGCACTGTTGTATGTATCTTACTAGAAAATCTGGTCCCCAATAATGGGTGAATTCCTCTTTGAACTTTCAAATGCACGTTTTTTCCAATGAATAACTCGATTTAATTTGTCTCTTATCTCTTGTTCAATGAATACTTCAAACATCACTTCATAACCTTATATTTATGTGTGTGTGTGTACATATAGATAATATCGTCAAGCTTAACAAACAATAATTTTTTTAAAAGTATTTTTTATATTCATATAAAATTAAATTTAAGATCTAATATTTAAACAGTTAATTTTTTTTTAAGTAAAATCTATATCACTTGACTAGTTTTTGTTCACTGAATCATAATAAAATAGTCTGTCATCCAAAGCATGAAAATTCTGAATTCTTCAGAGCCTGAGCCCTCCCTCAGCTTGTCACCATCTTCTTCCTTTTCATTTTCCACCCCCCCCCCCCACCACTGTTTTACTGTGCCGCCCCAGTAATGGCATCAATAGTACGTACAGCAAGGAATTAACTTTTTGACTTTTATTCATCCACGTTTTCCATGGAACAATGGAAACTCTACGTAAATACAATTCGGCTTTAATTTGTCTTCTTCCTGCAATTCATCATTAATAATCTGTAAAAGGACATTTACACACACTTAGATTAGCTGATTATGACTGTTTCAATTTAATTATGGTCTTGAGTTCAAGATGTAAATCTATAGCATCCTAAGAGTTAAAGGCGCCAATTTGAATGATTCTAATACGCAGAATAACAAGATTCAATATATTCAAAGCTTCATAATATCAACATTCAACATATTCAGATCTAAGCAAATTATTAGTCCAAAAAGGTTTTTTAAACGTACTGCTTAAAAAGATTTCTTTTTTAACACCGATTGATGAACCATTATAGTTACAAGCGCACCAATTATTGAACTAGCTAGTGTAGTCGAACTGTTCTTTTGAAAAGTAAGAGGAGAAAAGATAATAACTTCTTAGCAAAACATTATGCTACTTATCACTAAATTCTTTTCGTTTATCTCTCAGCATGTAAAATATAATGTAATTCAATTTGTTCAATTTATTTTAAGAAATTTGAATATGCGTTGCCATATCCCAAGTTAACCCGTCTCCTCTTCATATTCACGTTAATACTCCCCTATTCAACATATATATAATTAATTAATTAATGAAAAATCAATATCTATGTTATAGGTGCGTACATATACTATATAGACCCAAATTGCAAAACTGTGAATACAGAGGAGAGAGCACAGGAAGTATTGGATGAAAAAACTGCATCTGAAAAATGAGTTAAATTCTATGTAATACAAAAACAAGTGCATGAAAGTAAATATTTTTTAAAATTATTTATTCTAGTTAATTGTTGAAGTTCTAGTTAAGTAGTTATGATCCATTCAGGTGACATCAGATTTAGACTATTGTTTTTCGTTGAATTCAAAATAATTCTATTGAGGCTTTTTAGTTCTAGTTATATATTATCCATCCAACTCAGACTCAGTTTAGATTTGTCTATGATCTAATAATTTTTTAAAATCTTATAAAAATAAATTCTATTTTATATGACTTTTATGACATTTCCCCTTGTTTATATTTACTGAAGTTTTCAAATTAAGTTCTGAACTGCTGTATTCTTTTATGTACTCTTATAAGAGAATCTCTGATCTCCAATAATGGCATCAATACAACTGTAAATACTCGGACTCGATTCTGACTGTTTTTTTTTTTATTTACTGAAGTTTTTAATCTAATGGGTGAATTAATTACTCTTCGAATTTTCAAATGCACGTTTTTCATTAATATTATGCATGTTCGTTTTCAATGAATGCTTATTCTTATCTCTTGGGTGTGCTAATTATATCAAATTTTAGTATTATCCTGAAGCCTAACATAGGGTAATTTTTCTACATTTACACAAATTAAATTTAAAATATATTATTTAAGTAATCAAAATTCTTTCTACTATAATTTCCTATCACTTGACTGGCTTTTATTATGGAAAAATAACATTTGGGGTTCCGTGGAAGTAATTAAATGTCAAAAAAGTCTCAATAAATGACATAAGTAATTTAAAGTCTCATGGGATCTCAGATAAATTTTTTCTAATTGTGAAAAAGACATAACTGCCCCTGAGGCTTAAATTTTTCCTTTCTTTTTCCATAATCCCCTCTCATCAGCTCAAGAATATACTCTCTCTCTCTTTGTTCCACTGCCTCAATCTCTTCTCCTTCTCTCCCCATCTCTCTGCAATTCTTGCTCAGATTCTTTTGCCGCCGAAGGCATCCCCACTGTGGATCCCATGTGATCGTATATCTTCCTTCCCCTCTCTTTTCTCTCTAAGTAGCCATGGCTCTACAATTATGAGAGATCGTTAAGGAATCCATTATTGCCTACATCGGCATGTCTCCATCCCTATGGAATTGTCTCCAAATTAAAAGTAATTGTTTTATCTATTTCTTTATGGTTCTAATTCAATTCAAGTCCACCGTACTAGTGCTAGTGGTTCTGTGTTAGTTCTCTTTCCTTAGTTTTTTTAGTCAATGATGTTTTCCTGTCGTTAGATATTGCACTATCTCATTGAACTAAATAGAGCTTATTGATTATGTAATTTGATGTATCATGGGGTTTTCATTTGATGTAATTTGACCTATACTTGAGCCAGAAGATATCATTTTTTTCTTGGTTCTCCTAATGGCTATAAATCATTCAAAATTTGATGCACAACTAATCTCTTATCATTATTTTTTTATAACTTTATTATGTATTAAAGCTACATGTTTCAATTATGACAAATGTCAGTCCCTTGTAATCAGTTGTAATGTGATGTAGAGATTGGCTATTCAACTTGCTGAATTGTTGTATCCATCTTCCTAATTAGTTTCTTTAATAACAGATCGGTACTCTAAAACTTCTATGCTCTAAAAAATTGCCGCTGAGTAATATTGCTAATGTATATGTTCCAACTTTCAACATGTGCTAATATGATATTTGTTACAAATAATATTTTATAAACACTTTCTAAGTCTCCTACTATGTTTGGTTTGTGCTTTTAACTCTGGTATATACTTTCCAAGACTTTGGCCAAAGATGGTGCCAAGAAATTTGTTAAAGAAAATAACATTGATATGGTTGCTCTCCACCCATGTGAAAGAAAATAACTTTGGCTGAACATTGACATGATTGAAAATAAATGATAATTTTCATAGATTCATAAGGTCCATCTATATATAGTACAAAATAAATTCTGTAACATTATTGTTCTGCATCTTTATTGTCTGATCTTTCAACTAAAATACTTGTTCTGGCTCTGGTTAATAGAAAAGGGAATTGGTGTTGTCAACTATTTGATATATACTAAGAGATTATAAGAGAGATGATTTTAATCAAACACTTTATGTTGACTTATTTGATGTGTTTTTTAAATCACAATGCATACCCTTATGCTAGATTAGAGACCCAACACAGTAATGATCTTTAGTATCATCCTTTTTCACTTGACATTAGTAAATTAAGATAGCGATAACCATAATTTTATTTTTTTAATAAAAGAATAATTTTCTTATACAGATGTAAGTCCTAGGCCTTTGTAGAGTTATGTTTAGCTGATTTGAGTGTGTAAAACAATTTCTTATTTTTGCCCCCAGAGAAAAACGGTTCATGCTACTGCTTGGATTGTTGTCAAGTTTGTTTGATGTAGGTTCCACATAGCCTTCAACAAGAAATATATGGCAATGTAATAAGTAACTATCATATAATGTATTGCAAAATTTTTTAAAGAATATATGTCAACATGTATTATCCTATGTTATTAGTAATATGATATTTGCTTTTTTGATACTTATATTTCAGGTTGCTTTTCTTTGATATTCTCAATAGTGGAAATATAGGGCAAGACGAGTTGTTATTATATTACGTGATAGTTGTTAATATAAGTGCTTGAGTTGTTAATATTATATGTTTGGTATAGGTTGTCATTACTTAAGTATGAGATTTAAAAGGTGACCTATGTAAATATGAACATTGTATTCATAGCATGACTTTTTGATTATTTGAGTTGTGGTTTAAATGTGTTTATTTAGGGTTTTAAAAGTTATGTTTGGTTTGTAGGAATTTGTGGTATGTTTACTTAATTGTAGTAAGAAAATATGAAAATTAGAAAGGTTCTTGTAAAGTGTGAATCACATATCATGATATGATATAAGAGGGCAAGATGAGTTGTTATTATAGTACACAATAATTTTTAATATAAGTGCTTGAGTTATTAATATTATATGTCTAGTGCAAGTTGTCATCTTCTACAGGTTTGATGAATTGTTTGAAAGTGGGAATGTATGCTCCATATCTCTACATGCTTTGGGAAATGAGAATGAAGTGTTGTCATTAGTGTCTTGTGCTGACAAAATGATTCCAATAGCTACACCTAAAATGAATTATACAAAGTAGAAGAATTTGATTGTTGAAAAATGTCAACCATTTCCAAATGCGGGGGCTCTTCGAAAAATACTATAAAAGTACAGCATTGCGCACAAGTTTTTGTACAAATTTATTAAAAATAATGAACAAAAGATCATTGTGAACTATAAGATTGAGCTGAGGAATGATGGTGGGTTTCTCTATTTTTCTGTATAAATACATAGCATATTGATTTTTGCTTTGTATATATTTGTACAAAGTGATAAAAGTAATTTTTTATAACCTTGATCAATCTCCATCTTTTGGAAGGTAGGGTGGATCTTGATGAACGTCACTATGTTTAATGTACTCCTTTTACATTTGCTGCTAAGAACTTATGTAATTGTAAAGTACATATATATGAATAAATACTTTGACTATAATGATTCTGGTAAGAAACGGATTAATGTTGTTATTTTGTCAACATGAAGTTGTCATTTGCTACTGGTGGTGTTGTTATGTTCAATCCTGCAATTTGTTTTTTCTGTTTCAATCAAGGTGTTATGCTGGTGAGGACACTGCACTTTCTGTTTGCAGAATTTTTGGGAAGAATTATAAAGTAATTGTTATTCCTTTAGTATGGGGTTATTATTTTGTAGTGGTAGACTTGTTATTTTTCCAGTTGTGGGGTAGTTATTTTTCATTAGAAGTTATTAATCTTTCTGGACTTGTTATTTTTCAGTTGTTTATTTTCGCTTTTGGTCTTGTTAGTTTTGCAGTTATGGGATTGTTATGTTTTCATTGGTTAAGTTGTTTATTTTTCCTTCTGGTGTTGTTACTTTTGTAGTTGTGGGGTTATTTTGTTTTCATTAGTTAAGTTGTTATTCCTTCATTATAGGGTTATTATTTATAAGTGCTAGAATTATTATTTTTGTTATCGTGTATAAGTTATTTTTCAGTTGTCAAGTTCTTATTCCTTCACTATGGGGTTCTTATTTCCTACTGATAAAGTTGCTATTTTTGCTATCATTGGGTAGTTGTTATTTATAAGTGGTTGTTATGCCTAACTATAGGGTTGTTATTTTCTATAGTTAGAGTTGTTATTCCTTTAATATTGAGTTGTTATTTTTAAGCGCTGGAGTTGTTATTTTTGCTGTTGTGGTTAAGTTGTCATGTCTTTGCCATTGGGTTGTTATTTTTTAGTGCTAGATTTGTTATTTTTGCTGTCATGGGTAAGTTATTTTTTAGTGGTTAAGTTGTTTTTGCTGTCATGATAAAATTCTTTCATTAACAATATAATAAGTTGACATGTCTTGAACATGTTTTATTACACGCATTGTTTAATTAACAATATAACAATTGTCAGGCACTCAGAATTATACTTAAATAGTCACTTAGAATTCTAAGATGGTGTAAAAGCCTTCTCTGATAGTCCAATAATTGGGAATGTACCTCTTGTTTTCTAAGAAGCTTGTGCTCTATACTCAAATATAAAGAAAAAATTTTACTTATTAAAAGTTCTATAAGTTGGTGCTATCAATCAAATTATCAGATTAAAATATCATATGTAGTTGTTTTGGTTGTAAAAAACATGTAATGATTTTATTGAAAAACTTGATAGTAAACACTTGAAGCTTTACTTAAGTCTTGTCCCTCTACAAAATACATGACTGAGCTGTGAGAATAATTTATTTGGCTTTACATATTCATGGAACTGGTTTGATCCTGGGGACCGAGTTCCCCAACAACAAGTCTCCCAATGACAACCGGAAAGTATAAACGTGAGTCTTAGCATATACTTTCCAGATGATCATGCCATCAATAATAACCTGTACCACATAGAAATTATTAACAACTCAACTATTTATATTAGTAATTATCGCTTAACATAATGATAACTCAACTACTCATACTAACTCCTCGTTTGAATTTGCCTACAAAACTTGGCAATATCAGAAAATAGAAGCAAGGAAGCAATATAGCTATAACATGATCATGTTAGAATCTGGTGTAGAATATACTAGGGCAAGAATATTTTTTGGATATGCAATGAATATAGCATCTAATATTTAACAAGTAAATATTTATTGTCCAGATAATTATTTATGATTTTCCAATACCTGCCTCTCAAGAACTAATTTCTCTTACTAAACTTTCTCAAGCTCAGTTGAAAGGGAATTTTGCACATTTTCAGTTGCAATTCTGGCTTCCTTTTATTTTCTATGACATTCAATTGCTTCCTGATTATTAAACAAAGGGATTATCAGGAAACAAAATATTTAAAAGATCATTCAATCATAATGTTAGATAGCTAGCAATCTTATCTTCTTACATGACTCTTCCCTTGCAATTTTCTCTTCTAAAGAAAAAATTGTCTTTCTCAAGTTTGATCTACCCTAGAATTGGGAAGTCATATTTAGCAAAAGTAATAGCTACAAAGGCAGATTCACTAAGAGAGAACGAACTCAGAGCGACGAGAATGAATGACACCACTGGAGAGATGATCGTGATGATTGAATACGAAAAAACAAGTGGTGACAGCTAAAGGGTCAGGTGGCAGCGACGATGACTGGAGAAGAAAAGGCGACCAAGCAGAGATGAAGGAGTAGAGTACAAACGATGATGAAGGAGCAGATTATGATCTTGAAAGGGAGCTAGGCCTTTGGTTTCACGCTTTCTCCTCTTTTTTCCACAGTAAAGGGTCAAGTTCCTTATGCTATTTGCTATATTTTTTAATTCACAAGAGTAGTTATGTCTTTTTATAATTGAAAAAAATTTATCTGAGATCCCACAGAATTTGACATTAGTTATACTATTTTCTGGGATATTTTTAGTATTTGATTTTTTCCACATGACTTAAATATCATTTTTCTTTTGTTATTGGTTTTTGTTCTCTGAATCATCATAATAAAAAAGGTTGTCAATCCAAAGCCTGAGCCCTCCCTCCTCTTGTAACCATCTTCTTTCTTTTCATTTTCTTTTTCCACCATTTTACTGTGCCGCGTCCCCAATAAGCGTAACACCCTATAACTTTTTCAAGAAGAAGCGTAACACCTTTCTAGTATATAGGATTAAACAACTTAACTTTTTACCAAGTGCATATTTCATTATAACCCTTCATGAGTGCCTTTATATTATGAATTAAATTGACATAATTTTGGTTACTTTTAGTGTTATAACTCTCTATATAATCTTTTATGTAAATTTCTTAATTTATAAGGATATGACTGTTATGAATCATATATGAGGGAGCTTGACAAGTAGAGTGTGATTTATAAATTTATTTTACAGCATGTAAAATATAATGTAATTTCAATTTGTTCAATTTACTTTAAGAAATTTGAATATACGATTGCCAATATCCCAAGTTAACCCGTCTCCTCTTCATCTTTAAGTCAATATTCCATATTCAATATATATATAATTAATGAAAAATCGATATCTATATTATAGGTGTAAATACTCATACTCGATTCAGACTGTTGTTTTTATTTACTGAAGTTTCTAATCTAATGGGTGAATTAATTCCTCTTTGAATTTTCAAATGCACGTTTTTCATCAATGTAATGCACGTTTGTCTTCAATGAATCCCTCAATTTAATTTGTCTTTTGTCTCTTGTTCAACGAATATTACTTCTAATAGCGACATCACTTGACACGTATCTATCTGTGTATCAGATATTTTTATTATTGAGGCCAACTGAGGATAGCTCTTATATTTGAATTTGAGACATGATGTTTAAGTGACTAAAAGTCATTTCATTAGAACCAACCCTATTGATATCACTTGACATGCTTTCATTAGTTTTTGTTCTCTGAATAAAAAAATCGTACCAACCAAAGCATGCAAATGGAAAAACCAAACTTTACTTAGAGCTAATAAGAGGCTAATCTCTTCTAATCTAATGAATCAAAATTTAAATCTCATTTAAATAAAATACTAATATTTATAAGATTGCCCCACAACTCTACCCCCACCATTTCATATTCTTTTTTACACTCTTTTAACTGTGCTGCGCGTCCCCCAATAATGGCATCAATACGTACAGCAGTGAATTAACTTGCTTTTTTAACTTTTATTGATGCACGTTTTTCATGAATCAATGGAAACTCTGCATACAATAATAATTCGGCTTTCATCTTTCATCTTCCTCCTGCAATTCATCTTTCGTAATCTACCTATATATAGACAATTAACAACACAGATTCATCACTAGATTCATAGCTGCATAATATCATCATCAACATTCACAATTCATCGAAGCAAATGGTACGTACTATGTAACACCACTTTCTCAAAGGTTAATTAGTTGTGTTTCATTAATTAACGACATGTTCTCATGTATTCATTCGATCATATATTGGTTTTGTGGTCATAGGGATCCTTGAACGGAGTGATTTCCTTAGGACCGTGGGGAGGTCCAGGTGGTGACCAATGGAGTTTCAAGGCAAGGAATGGGATAACTGAGATAGTCATTCATGAGAAAGTCAATATAAAGTCCATTTCTTTCAAAGATGCCGGTGGTAATATTTCTGGCACATTTGGAGGCAGAAACCCCGATGTTAATGCAAGGGGTGAAGAGAAAAAGGTGATCGACTTAACTGGTTAATTAATTAAGAATATATTATTATTTTCACGCTTAATCAGTGTCGCATATACATTAATTACTTATAGCTTGTATGTATTATATTTTATCTTTGGTAGATTCCAATTCGTTGGCCTTCAGAGTATTTGAAATCCATAAGTGGGACTTACGGAAATTACAATGGACTATTAGTAATCAGGTCCCTGTCGTTTGTTACAAATCTTACCACTTATGGACCTTTTGGAACAACTTCTGGTGGCGAACCTTTCTCTATCCCAATATCAGATAGTGTCGTTGTTGGATTCCATGGGAGAGCCGGTTATTACCTTGATGCACTCGGCATTTTTGTGGAACCAGTAAGTAACTCGTTATTCAAATATAACATATATAATAATACTCCATGTAGTATTATATAGGGTTAAGTTATATCTAATATCCTAAACTATTTTTTAAAATACATTTTATTTAGCATTCTAAAATATTTTTATAAGTATATTCAACACCTAGTATTCAATAGTGCAAATTTACCCCTAATAATTTAAGGCGTTGATGAGTGCACTTGAAGGTACTTGATTGCACTTTAAAAAATATTTTAAGGTATATATCATTAAATACTTTAATATGCTGAATGTACCTCATAAAATAGTTCAAAATGCTAAGTATAATGCTGAATGTACCTCATAAAATAGTTCAAAATGCTAAGTATACAGTAACCTATGTTGGTAAATAATGTAATATTACCAACATTTGATTCTTCTAATTATTACTATCATATATATATATATATATATGACTTGCTGGTTTTGATGCAGGCACAGCCACATGGAACCATTTCATTTGGGCCATGGGGGGGTCCAGCTGGAGATGATGCTTTTAGTTTTAGGGTGCAGGGAAGTTGGATAAAAGAGATAATTGTTCATTCAAATGCTGCTATCAACGCAATTGCTTTTAAAGACGCAAATGGGCACTATTATGGAAAATTTGGTGGCAAGGATCCAAATGACATCGGCGTAGAAAAAACAGTAAGTTTGTCATTTAATTTATGGTTTTTATGTTTGAGATATATAATAAAACAAATTAATTAATCATTTCTCTTTTATAGATCCTCCTTATTTAGCCAAACCTAATTTCTCATGTGTGAGATTACATATTTGATTTCATGATGTGCAATGTGCACGTAGGTGGAGATTGATGGGAATTTAGAGCATCTCACATCCATAAGTGGGACATATGGAAATTATAAAGGATTCCAAGTGATCACGTCACTCTCATTCATAACCAATCTTACCACGAAAGGACCTTTTGGAACTGCTTCAGGCACTTCTTTCTCCATACCGATCCACGGTTCTCTTGTGACTGGATTCCATGGAAGGGGTGGCTACTACCTTGACGCAATTGGCATTCACGTGAAATCGGTAAATTTCTTTTTAAGAAAATGACTATAATACTTCTGACTCTATTTAGAGACTTCTTACTGTTGAATATAGTGTGAGTTTTGTGCTTTGCACCAAGTTTGCAATAAATTATACTATTCATGACTTATGAATCATGTGACTATGAATATGTCTTGCACTATATTTAAATTTCAGTATATGATATCATTTCAACAGCAAGTTAGAAATTATGATGCAGAGAGACATTGAAAGAAGTATTTCAATAGGTCCATGGGGAGGCCCAGGTGGGAATCCATGGAGTTACACTGCTGATCGAGGTATAGACCAGATAATCATGAATGTAGGGTTAAACATCAAATCCATATCTTTTCGGGACATAAGCGGCCTTGCTTCAGCAACATATGGTGGCAACAACCCCAACGACACTGGGGAAAGGAAAATTGTACGCACTCCTTATATACATTAATATTAATATGACTTGTCACTTGTTACTACCTTAGTTCGTTAATATAAAAGATGATTGTTTTTTTTATATATTAAAAAAATTAAATAAAGTAACTAAATATAACTAAATATAATTTATCAAAATGAATTTATATTATATACTAGTTAATCTATAAATAACTAGTTCTTATATTAATTATAATTAATTGATTTATTTAACTTATTTAAACTATATAAGAAAATCAACTAGACCGATAAAATCAGTTCAGTTGGTAAGGCATTAACTCATAATCTATAAGGTTATGAGTTTAAATTATACCGCTGATGTAAATACCTTATCAGTGAACGATTTGTAATTAACCACCTCTGTAAATACTCTTTAATTAAGTTTATAGGCTTGTTTTGGTGTTATTAAGCCTCTGGAACCTAACTGATCAGCTAAATTTTTTTTATCAAAAAGAATTAACTAACTGTCATAGGAGGAGGAGAAGTATTGACTAAATAAAACAAAATTAAGAGCTTATGGTTGATGTATAAACACTTAAATATATTTTGGGTTTGTTATACGCGTTTATATGATTTGCAGGTTCATGTTAACTGGCCCTCTGAGCACCTAATATCCATAAGTGGGACGTACGGAGATTTTGCGGGTTTATCAACGATCACATCGCTGTCTTTTATTACAAATTTGGCTACATATGGACCATTTGGAACCACTTCTGGCACTTCCTTCTCCATCCCTATAAACAATAATACAGTGATTGGATTTCATGGAAGGGCTGGCCACTACCTTGATGCCATTGGCATCCACGTGAAACATGAAACCACAATTTAATGTGAATCTGGTGGCAAGGCACGTGATGGATTTGTTGTGCTTAAATGCTGTTTTGGGGGGTTTCCATAGCTCTTGTTTTATTTAATTTCTTTCATGTATGTTTGTATTCCATATGTCCATAGGGGGCCACTTAGTTTCCCCACCCTTCAAAAGAAAACATTACCACTTAGTTGAATAAATGGACGTACTACTATTTTATATTTTTTTTTCTATTTATAAATTATTTTTAGCATATTTTATATAAATTAAGAAAAATTTTAAATATCATTAACTATAATGTAGGCTTCAACACATTTTTAACTTTACTCCTACTTAATATACATTATATCTTGTAGAAACAAAACCAACATAATGATAAATGAAGGGTAAAAATATATATTTATATGAATAATTTATCTCTTTATTCTATAAATATAACTAAAATAAATATTTTTCTACCCTATAAATAGAACTAGAGGACTATCTCTTATGTTACTTTTTTCTCTCAGTTTAGTCTCTTATATTTATAAAATACATTTTAATCTTTTCATCTTAACATTGTTAATCTCAATTAACAAAAAATGCTGACAAGTGATGATGTACAATTAAATGCTGTCGTAGTAAGCTTATATATTAATTTTTTAATATCATATTTTTTTATTTTAAATCATGTAAATTAAAGCATTTGATTGAATGATTATTATTTAAATTTATTGTGTTAGTATTTTTAGTTAACTAAGATTAATAATATTAAAATTAAGTGACTAAAAATACACACTATAAATTTTTAAAAAAATCCCTTTTAAGGAAAAACGACTATAATAAGAGTGCCGGCATACTCCACCCAATAGAATAATACCTACTATTATTGTTGGCTATGTATAATGTGAGTCATAATCTGCAATAAGTCATATGATGGCTAGCTATGTCTATATCTTGTACTAAATTTCAGTACGATATAATTTTAATAGTAGTTAGAAATTAGGATGCAGAGGGACATAGAAAGAAGTATTTCCAGGTGGAAATCCATGGAGTTATACAACAAATCGAGGTATAAACCAGATAATCATCACGGGTGGATCGAATGTCATCAGATTCATATCTTTTGTAGACGCAAGTGCCATTGCTTCAGAAACATTTGGTGGCGGCAATCCGAATAACATAATTACCATGAGACAAACTGTACGCATTCCCCTCAATTAATGTGACTTATTATTTATTAATATATTTAACATATTTAATTAATTTAATTATATTAATAAAATTAGTTAATATGATATATTTTTATTAAAATATTTTAATAATTTTTTTTAATTCTTTGTATCTCTTACTTAATTATTGTTAAAAGAATATTAATATAAGGATAATTTAAAAAAAAAATATAAATATATAGATTAGGTTTTATATTTAAAATTAAAATCAACTATTTAAGTTTTATATTAAGGATGGGATGAGTATAAAAATAAAGCAAACTAATTATGTGTTTATGATAAATATAGAAAAACCTAACTTGGTTTGTATACTTGTATATGTGATTTGCAGATTCAAAGGAACTCGCCTTCTGAGTACCTAAAATCTATCAGTGGGACGTATGGAAATTATGCCAATATGTTAGTGATCCCATCGCTGTCTTTTACTACAAATCGGGTACATTTGGACCAGTTGGAACAACTTCTGGCACTGCTTTCTCGATCCCTATAATTGCAACTATTTAGAGTTATAATTGCAACAAGTATGAATTATAATTTGCAATTTACTCATATATCAAGCGATCATGAATGTAATTGTTGTTGTTAGATTGTGGCGTTATTATAGGATTTGTACTCCAATAGCATTCTGCTTGAGATCCATATTTTTAACTGTTAAAATTACACTAAACTTGATAGTTGTGACTGACAATCAAAGAAATACAATAAGATCTTCTACAATAACATTTAAGTGGATAAGAGACTAACAAGTGTTGATTTCTTGACTTTCATTAGTTACACATATGAATAGAATTTTAATAGCCATATTTTTAGGTCAATAAGAGTTAGTTGATTTTGTTAGATAGATTAAAAAAATTAAATAAATAAATTAATTATATTTAATATAATAATTAACTAATTAATTTGAGTAAATTAAAGAATATGTACAGTGAAAAGTTTGAATTCGAACTTGGCTGTCTTCGTTTTTTGAGGTCGTTCACGTTTTCCGTGCATATACCGTTAGCTTTGTGAATTTGCTGTTTTTATGGTTTGAACCTCAGTCCCTAGTAGATCTGAGTAGCTCCATCGAGTAGATCTGAGAATATGAAGAAAGGAATGAACTTTGCTCGGAACCGCCGCCGCCGTCGTCAACAAGAGTCGGGTACGAGCTCGGAGCCGGCAACAACGGGTGGAGATGAAGTCGCGTTGCAGATCGAAGGACGCCGACTTCCACCATTCATGCCGGAGTCACCCTCAACGGAGTCATCGCCTTCGTCCTCCGCCGTCTCAAGATGAACGTCGTCACCGAAGAACCTGAAGCCTGAAGATTAGAGGTGAAACTTTGAGGGCAAAACTGGAAGATAAGAAAAGAAGAGGAGACCGAATGAGAGAAGGAATAAGAGATCGATTATCAAAGGGGAGAGAGCAAGATGATGAAGATGCGGCGATGGGTTTGAGAAGATGATGAGATGGAATTTTCTTTGTTTTTTTTTTCAAAAAAAAAACTTTTCCAACTCAGAATCCATGTTGATAACATATGTGAGTTAGATATAAAGGTTTAACAGTCAAAATTAATTTTCTTAATAGTTGGGGTGACATTGTCCTAAAATAATACTTGTAGACTAACATTAACTTGACAAAAACTTTTAGTACAACATAACTATTAGGATATATTTTTGAGATAAATTTACTATTTAACCCTGTATTTTTTAGTACAAAAGAGGACATTTCACCCTAAACAAAAATAAATTATTTGTGAGGAGAATTTAATCTAATACAACCTTGATCCACTGTAATCTAAAGTTGAGACGGACATATCTAACAAAGACGAGAGTGAGCCCCTTCTTTGCCAAATCATCTTCAAATTTATTTTAATTTACTCTTTGGGAATATATTGCAATCTCAAATCTCATTCAAACATCAGCACCCCCTTTGATCTGAAGGAACATTAGGCTACTATTTGTATATTTGCATCAACAACTATGGAAAATCAATAATAGAAATGCAGTACAGAGAAGAACAGAAATGACAGAAGAATGTAGAGAAGTGGTCCAGAGAGGGATACAGAATGCACATATAATCCACACCCGGCAATTCTCTTTTCCCTCATTTAAATAACTAATTTCCCTTTACTTTCCATGTGGGTCTCCTCCAGCAGTTACTCCTTCGTATACCTTTATCTTCTATTCCAGGCTCAATGGTATTCTCTTGGCCCATCACATTCGAGCCCATTACAATACCCCTATGTGTGACATTGACCTTGTCCTCAAGGTCAAACGAAGGATACCAATATTGAAACTCAGAAACAAATTCCCAAGTAGGATCATCAAGACCTTCCCACTGCACCAGAATCTGTTGAAACCAATCATTACCTTTCTGCACAACACATGACTCAATAACGTCAAGTGGACGTAAAATGGGTCCCTCTGGTTCGGATAATAATGGTAAAGGCACATAAGGAGTGGTCACAGGTCCATGATATCTTTTTAATAACAATATACGAAACACCGGATGAATCCTCGCATGATCAGGGAGTTGTAACCGATAAGCCACTGTTCCAATTTTGTGAGTGATGAGAAAAGGCCCAAAGTACTTCATAGCTAACTTACTATGTTTCCGCAGAGCAACAGAATGTTGGCGATAGGGCTGTAATTTCACAAAAACAAAGTCACCCACCTCGAATTGAACTTCTGTGCGCCTGAGATCTGCATACTTTTTCATTCTATCCTGAGCCTTCAACAAGTTCTGCTTCAACTGTATCAATAAGCGATCTCTACATTGTAATTGGTTAGCTAAATCAATGGGCATATCTGTAGAGAAGTCAGCAGGTAATATGGATGGAGGATCACGCCCATAAACTGCACGAAATGGTGTCATGCCAATGGCTATATGGTGAGATGTGTTATACCAAAATTCAGCCTAAGGTAAATAGTTGAGCCAATGGCGAGGATTATGAAATGCAAAACAGCATAAATATATTTCCAGGCATTTATTCATGTTCTCGGACTGCCCATCTGACTAGGGATGATATGAATAAGTCATGTGAAGAGTACTGCCATGTACTTGAGTTAAATGGTGCCAAAAAGAACTCACAAACACCTTATCACGATCAGAAACTATTGTCTTTGGAAAACCATGCAGTTTGACAACAAAATAGATAAAAACTTCTGCCACTTGCGCACTTGTATAAGAAGCTTGTAACGGCATAAATTGAGCATACTTTGAGAGGCGATCAATAACCACAAAAATGACAGAATAATCTTTAACAGGAGGTAAAGCAGTAATAAAATCCATGCAATGTCTTCCCATATTCGAGAAGGTATAGGTAAAGGAGATAACAGACCTGCCAGTTGTGTTTGGAGGGACTTGGCTTACTGAAAAATTAAGCATTGAAGAATGAAGTCAATAACATCTCGTCGCATATGTGGCCAATAAAATAGGGAAGCCAACCTATGAAAAGTTCTTAAAACTCCAGCATGCCCCCCAATTGGAGAAGAATGGTATTCCAGTAAAATACGTTGTTTCAGCTCAAAATGATCAGCAGGTATAATCAAACGGCCTTTCCAATATAACAAGCCATCTTTCGCCTCAAAACCTGGCAATAAAGACGGATTCTGTTGTAACTCAACTAGTTTATCCTGAATATAAGAAGAAGCTCTCACACAAGGAACTATATCATCTATAATGGATGAATGGATTTGAACTATTGCCATACAATCAATCCTTGATAACGAATTAGCTGCCATATTGGACTTGCCCGGCTTATATTCGATAGTATAATCGTAACCCAGCAATTTAGGTAGAAAAGCTTCCTATTCTGGTGTCTGTAGTGTTTGGTTACAAAGATGTTTCAGACTCTCCTGATCAGTTCGAATGATAAAGTGATGACCAAATAAGTAATACCGAAACTTTGCTACTGCTTGAGTAATAGCGTATAATTCCCGAGCATAAGTTGACTGAGCTTGCATTCGTGCTGATAATTGTTTGGAAAAATAAGCGATTGGATGGTCATGCTGACTTAAAACAGCACCAATTCCCATCCCAGAAGCATCTGTTTCTAACACAAAAGGTACAGAAAAATCAGGTAAAACTAGTGTGGGAGCCTGTATGAGGGCCAATTTGAGTTTATCAAAAGCAGTTTGCGCTTCAGAAGACCACAGAAAAGAATCTTTCTATAACAGTTTAGTTAATGGACTGGCCAGCGAAGCATTGTGTCGAATAAAATGATGATAATAACCAAATAACCCCAGGAAACCTTTAAGCTGGGAAATAGAAAGGGGTGTCGGCCAACGCTGCACTGCTTCAACCTTAGAATGACCCATGGTAACCCCAGCAACAGATACAATATGACCGAGGTATTCCATGCTGGTGCTGCCAAAAGAGCACTTTGACAATTTGGCAAATATATGGTGTTGAACCATGAGTTTAAACATTTCCTCTACATGAAAAAGATGTTGAGACCAAGAGCCACTATAGATGAGGATATCATCAAAAAAATATTAAGACAAATTTCCGTAGGAAAGGCTGAAACGCATAATTCATCAGAGCTTGAAAGGTGGCTGGAGCATTAGTGAGCCCAAAGGGCATTACAAGCTATTCATATAATCCTTGATGAGTTCTAAAAGTAGTCTTTTCTCTATCACCTGGAACCATACATATCTGATGATAACTTGAGCGTAAATCAAGTTTTGTATAATAAACTGAGCCACCCAGTTCATCTAGAAGTTCATCAACCGTAGGTATAGGAAATGAATCCTTGATAGTCACCATATTTAAAGCCCTATAGTCCACACAGAAGCGCCATATGCCATCTTTTTTTTTACAAGAATCACTGGAGCCGAAAAAGGACTATTACTAGGTTGAATTAAACCTTCATGTAAAAGCTCCCCAATCATTTGTTCAATCACATCCTTTTGACTAAAAGGATAACGATAAGGTCTAACCTTAATAGGGGTTATATTCGGTTGTAATAGAATAGAATGTTCGAGGGGCTCTTAGAGGAGGTAATCCAATAGGTTTTTCAAATAACCCCTTATACTGGTACACGAGAAGTCGCATATCCTGATGAGTTTCAGCTGGTAATTGCATTACTTCACTGCCCTAAGAAGGATGGATATCTAAATGCATAAAAAACATCTCTGCAACTGCTCCCATAGCAACCAACCTCTGAAATTGGTGAAACGCAGCCTTGGAAACAGATGATCGGATAGTCCCTTGCAGTGTTATAAATTTCCCCTCATGTAAAAACTTAATGAGAGAATTGCCAACTATATAATCAGCAACATGAGGACCCAAGGTGGTTAACCAAGACGCCCCAATAACTACATCCAATCCTACTATAGGTAATACATATGTCGAAATGTATATAGGATGGCCCTGAATGCGGAGAGGTAAAGAATGAACAATACCTTCCCCTTTTATGGAATAGCCGTCACTGATCATCACCTGTATACAACCTACTGGTTCCACTGGGAGATGAAGATGTTTAACAATCCGGGGATGGATGAAACTATCAGTACTACCGTCATCTAGGAGTACTTGCACTTTGAGACCTGCTATGTATCCTTCAAAACGAATCATAGCTATACCTTGGTGACCCTGAAATGCATGTAATGAGAGATGATGGAGAGAAGGTTGTTCAGTATCTGCACCAGTCTCCTGTTCTCCAGCAACGGTATCCGTTGGAAGCCTATCTGAGTCGTCCTCCCACTCAAAGAGCATATACTGTTTATTGGCACAACGATGACTAGGGGAAATTTTCTCATCACAAGTATAACAAAGACCCTTCTCATGACAAAGAGCCATTTCTGCTGGTGACATTTTCTTGACCACTGTAAAAGGCTTCATCAGTGGCGTGGGCAGAAGTGGGGGAATAACTGAATTAGCTGAAGCAGCCAATGTATTTGCAGGAGAAAGACCCTTCCCTGGCATACTAGAATGAATCGGGCTAACAGTGTTGGACTTGGACCACCCTCCTGAACCAATCGATGAGCCCCCAGCCACATCAAACAACTTGGCTAATTTAGTGGCCCGTAAAAGAGTAGAAGGATTATGGGCTATCACATCACATTGAATGTCCATTTTCAAACTACCCAAGAAACAATCAAGCAAGGCCTCATCCGAAACACCCTCTGTTCGATTCGCAAGCATCATGAATTCATGGCAATAATCCTCAGCAATACCTTTCTGTATGAGTTTAAACAACCGAACCCGAGGTTTATCAAATAAGGATGGCCCATACTCATTCTCAATAGCCTTGGTAAGGGAGAACCAATCTGTAATCACGCGTGAGCACTGCAGTAACTGAAACCACGTCACAACATCGCCTCCCAAATTTACAGAGGTAATGAGAACACGTTGGTGATCAGGAGTACCGTAATACGTAAAATATTGTTCAGCACGAAAAATTCAAGTCATCGGATCAGTGCCACTGAATTTAGGAAAATCCATTTTTAGCTGTGGTGGGTGATGACCCACCGTCATAAAGCCCCTGCTCTGGTCATTACTCTGACTGGAAATAGCCAAACTCCTGGATAAGGTATCTAGCGTCGATTCCAAGCGATCAAGCTGAGGATTAGGAGCCTGAGCCAATACCTCAAGTCCCGCCTGAATTTGATCAAAATGAACATTGTTATGATTTTGGATTTGCTCAAATTTAGAAGTAGTTGAAGACTCCAACTATGCGACATAGTCTGCCATATTTTTGACATCAGCCTGTAAATCCTTGATCCGGGTAGCTTCGGACATGTAGCTAAGGATCAAACTCAATGAAAGCACCAAATTTAATGTTCACAGATATAAAACGCTTGAAATAAACTAAGGATCAAATAGAATGGTCGCACTGGAAATCTGAAATGGGTTTATATTTCTACAATTATGATATTCATCAACAACTATGGAAAATCGATAACAGAATTCCACAATAACAGAAATGCAGTACAGACAAGAACATAAATGACAGAAGAATGCAGAGAAGTGGTCCAAAGAGGGATATAGAATGCACACATAATCCACACCCTTTAATTCTCTTTTCCCTCATTTAAATAACTAATTTCCCTTTGCTTTCCATGTGGGTCTCCTCTGGCGGTTACTCCTTCATATACCTTTCTCTTCTATTCCAGGCTCAATGGTATTCTCTTGGCCCATCACATTCGGGCCCATTACAGTATGTCAATTAAATTTTTATTATTAAATTCCATAACAACTTTCCTGAATCCAAAGTTTGAGGCTATATATTCTTAGGCTTTTGTAAAAAGTTCATTCTTCTATTTTTAACACACTGTATTTTTCAATAGCATGAGTAAGTTTGGCTATCCAAAATTTGTTGTCATCTCTTATGACTCCACCACAACCAATTTTTTTTTAAAAATAGATATGACTATATCATCTATATTTAATTTAAACCAACTAGAATATGGAAGTTGCCAAACATTAGAGAGTTTAGGGAGAGATATCATCAATGCAGCCACATGATGAGAAGCATGAATAAAGGTTTTCCAACAAGCTATAACAACATGAGGGGGATCAGTAGGTTTTTCAAAAGAATTGTCAAAGATAGTTTGGTTCCTACACAATTCCAAATAACAACACCCCAAATAAGAATCAACCTCCCTTCTCCTTCAACCAGGGAGGTAGTTTGGAATGATGTGAATTCTTTGTTTAAAATATTCTCTCAAGTTTCCTCATCCAAAGCCTCCTCCTTTCGTTCTATAATTTACTTTCTCCATTTCTAATTATAAAAGTTAGATAGTGGTTAAATTTATTCCTAAATATAATAACATAATCTAATTTGTCTCCTAAAATTATAATTTTTTTAATATATTCTTATATGATTATACATATTAAAGAGTCTCTATCAAAGGTAATTCAAATACACATGATTAAAGAGATTATTTTAGGGAAATCAACATACAACCATTATAATTAACTAATTTACGGGAAATCAACATACAACCATTATAATTAACTAATTTACCTAACTTTTTTAATCTACTCAAATTAGTTAACTACATCTTATAATTAGAAAAAGAGATAATAGTTAATTTCTCTTTCTGTCATGTTCTGGTACTCTATAATATTCCTTTTCTATTAATATCATTTTGCTTTATTATAAAAACAAAACACCCGAAATAAGATCCCAATTTAAATCTAGATTTCTACCCATCTCTCTCTTGAGATTAAGAGCCGTAAAGGAAGTAGTAAAAAACAGGAGAAATATCTAGGACTAACAATGCTCAACTAGAGTAGTACTCCTTACATACTTTATATATACATATTTATATGTGTGCGTAGACAAGGCAGTCCAAAATATTTGTTATGGCTCAAGAATTTTTATTTTAGTAAATCAATTTATTAAGGGTTATAGGTATATTTGTTGCAAAAAATATCAAAGGGTTGTGGTTAGCAGAGTGGTCCACATGCGAAAGGAAAACCCTGAGATCCCACGTTCGAGACCTAGCGGCTGCAGCTGGTGGGTTTTTATTTTTTTCACACGTGAAATTATAAAAATACCCTTCCCCCTTTTTCAACTCTGATGCACCATACGTTCACCATTTCTTCCTCTGAACCTCACGGCGCAGCAGGCGACATCTCAGCGGCAGCAGGAGGTGTGGGCAGCGGAGAAGGAGGGTCACGCTATCGGTGCCGTGTCCATCAAATTCCCCTCTATGTAATCACCCCAGAGCTGTCAATCCTTCCTCAATGCGGTCAGTTAATTAAAGGAGCATAGGAGCGTTGGTTAGGAGAGGGATGTGAGAAAATCAGCGTGAGTGTCACTGTTCTATGCTTTTCCATTGAGCAATTGGGTGTGCGAGAGAGGTGAAGAAAGTCTCGGGAGCAGGGGACCGTGAAGCTCGACGCTGTGTACTCTGTTAACCCCTGCCATAAGAGATTGTTTTCTGTATCACCGTAAATTGCCGTTGCTTGTCATCTTTCCTTGGTTGCGCAGATCGTAGTTATGGGAAGTTTTATTTTCTTCCCTATTCTGTCATTGGCCACCGCTGTCATCTTCATTCGGCGCCTTTATAGCACCTTCGATCTCTGACCCCTTATTGGTTCAGTTGCCTTAGGCGTGGTAAGCCTCTAAATTTCTCCTTTCCTTGTTACCGCTATGCAGTGCCCTATTTTGGGTTCTGTGTGTGTGGAGTCATAGATATATATATATATATATATATGAATGCATTATTGCTGAGGATCACATGAAGGTACAGGGGACGATGTTTATGATTGAGGAACCATATGCATGCTCATTTATCCATATTGCTATTATGAAGTAAAGAAATGTTTTGGGTGATTGATTGTTTTTCCCTATGCTTTGTTTTTCTCTGAAATAGAGAATGTACTTATATGTAAAGTATGCTGTGAATGTGTGTGCTGTGAGGATGGTGCAGTTCTGGGCTCGTGGATACCGTGAAGATATGCTTGTGTTAATGTTATGTTGTCATTGGAATAGTTGATGAGCAGGGGATGCCGTGGGTATGCTTATGTACAGGTGCAATGTTTGATTTAGGAAATAAAGGCTAGGGGGTATTATTGCATATTTGAAAGCTAACTGGGGTGTATTGGCATGCATTAAGGTTTTTATATATATGCTTATCAGGGTTGCTGTTCGATGGGATATATAAATGTTGGGATGATGACTTCTGGACAATCTTTGCTTGTGTGTGTGTTTGTGAAACAGAGGGAGAAAAGAAGTTAAGGTTGTGAGGAGAGCAACCTGCTTGAATTATGATCTTGGTGTACATGAAGGATTTAAGATGATGTGTTGTCGTGTGGTCATATTGAATAGCTATGTTTAAGGAAAAAGGGAAAGTGGTATACATACAAAGTATGTTATTAGAACTTACGGAGAAGTGACTTCATAGTGATGATTGAGTTAAAATTTTGTAAGAATTTAAGAGTTAGCTTCTGGTTGGGATTCTTCTTCTTTGATAATAGTTTTGATGATAATTGTTGGGAATATTAAGTCGTTTTAAAATTTGGGTATTAAATGTTAGCTTACTAGATACTTTATTTTGGTATATCAGGAAATTGTGAAGCGAGAAATTCTTGAAAGTTCTTTGGCTGTAACGGGTAAGGTTTGGAGTGTGGCAGGTGAGTGAATAACGTTCCCTAAAATTTATATTTTTCAAATGCATTGTCATTTCGAATGATGAATTTCAAATATGGATTTCGAAAGCAAATTTTATGAAAGTATGGTTTAAATCGTTAGAAATGATTTTCTTTCGATTGGTTTACGAAGAAATTATGATTATGTATGAAAATAGATGAATAAGCTTTTTGAAAAGAGTTTGGCAAAAGTTGCATTGAACTGATGTTATTCATGAAATATATTCTTATGAGAATTTCATGTGATTTTACAGTAACTTGATTTTTAATATACATGCTGGGGTTTTTGAAATTCAAAGTGGTTTTTACCAATAGTTATAGAATTGAAACGATTGAGATTATTTCATGTGAAATAAATCCCACGCATGATGGAAACATTTTAGGACAGAATACAAAACGTTGGTTGCTAACAACAGTACTGTTAGTCCTTGGTGCACCTTGGTTACCCGAGCTCGATGGATTACACCGTGGATTTTGTACTCGAGAAGGGTAGTGGTTGAGTTACCAGATCACACCGTGGGTTTCGTACTCACAAAGGGTAGTGGTTGAGCTACCAGATTTCACCGTGGGTTTCATGCTCGCGAAGGTTAGTGGCCTTGAGCCACCAACAGTTAGCGGCTCCGAGCTGCCAGATTGATTAGTTACCTTCGTGGATTGTGTATCCACGTCTGTTTTCATTCTGTTGAAGTCCTACGGAAGAATTATGGTTTTGAAAAGATTGTTTCTAAATGGTTGATTAAAGAAGGGTATTTCAAAACTGTTGTTTCTTGAAATAAAAAGGTTTACGGAAAAGTTTGCATTGAAATACGATATGTTAATCGAAACATGTTATGCATTGTTATTTCGCATTATTTTGAATCATGATTTTCTTGGGACGTTATTCACGAGTAGATTTTTTGGCTTCAGATAGTGCAGGTGACCCTAATCCTCTGGCTGAGCAGTAAAGATCCTCGCTGTTGATCCAAAGCATCGTTTAATGAATACTACTTTTGATGTAATTACTTTCTTAAGAACTTGTATTATTTTGGAAAGGATAATGCTCCACATGAACCGTAGAAAAGATTTCGTATGATGCTGAAAATGTTATGAAAAATTTAAAGGTTTTACTTAATGTGTTAGGCTTTCAGAATATGAGGTATTTATATTCTATGCCGGTCACGGTCCAAATTTAGGGACGTGACAATATTATTGCAAACAAAAATTACTCCTTACAAAAATCTTAAATTCCCAACAACCGATTTCATGAAACAATGGGTGGGTTTAGTTTAATTTCTGAATAATAGATTATGGAAAAAAATTAATTATAAAGTGATTTTGGAGATAGATTTTATAAAATAAATTTTGTATTAAAAGTTATTTTAAAAAAAATACGTGTTTATGGGTATGTTTGGATTAGATTCTAAAGAATAGATTTTGGGTATAATAAATTTTAAAAAATAGATTTTAGGTATAGTGAGTGTTTGGATATCCTCCAGAACTATAGGTTTAGATAAAATAATCCAAACACCTCATATTTTTCACGATAAATTTTTTACGAAAATTAATAAGCTATCTAAACATTAATTTTTTTATAATAAATTTTTCACCAAAACTAATGAAATATCCAAACACTAATTTTTATCCACAATCTACTTCTTTTTACCAAAACTATGATTTTTGTATAAGCTAAGGGGAACAACTTCTAACTATATTTAGACTAACTTTTGGAAAATAGATTTTTGAAGGGAAAATATATTGTATGAAAAAAAATTTATTGTTATGTGTGGATTAGCTTTTAGAAAATAGGTTTTGTAAAATAAAATTGATTGTTAGAAGTAGTTCCCCCTAACTTTTCCAAAACCATGAATTTGGTAGAAAAATATATTATGAGAAAAAAATTAATATTTAGATAGTTTATTAGCTTTCGTAAAAACATGATTGTGAGAAAAAATTAGTGTTTGGATAATTTATTAGTTTTCGTGAAAAATTAATTTTGGGAAAAAATTAGTGTGTAGATAGTTTATTAGGTTTTGTAAAAAATTAATTGTGAAAAATGTGAGGTGTTTAGATTATTTGATCCAAAACCACATATTGGATGAATTTGTTTTTCACAAAAATTTATTATACTTAAAATTTATTCTATCTAAAATCTATTTTCTATAATCCATTTTACTTAGAATCTATTTGTTAGAATCTAATCCAAACACACCCTTAGGCTATGAGGTGAAAGTTAGTTATAATACGAGGTTTAGAGTGATCATTGAGTAAATTGAGGTTTACAAATCCTAGTTTTGGGTAAAAAATTGATTGTATGAAAAAATTAGTGTTTAGATAGTTTATTGATTTTGGTGAACATTGATTATAGAAAAAAATTAGTATTTAGATAGTTTATTATTTTTTGTAAAAAAAAAGTATCATGACAAATGTGGGGTGTTTGAATTATTTTATCTAAAACTATAATTTGGATTCAAAAAATAATTTTTAATGGTTAATTTTAGATTATTGAAAGTTAAATTTTCAAAATTTGAAATATTTTAAAATACTATATGAATACTTAAAATTTATATTTTCTCAAAATATAATTTATATTCTTAAAAGTTATAATTTTATTTTTTTTAATATTATATGTTTTTCATGCAGGGTTCTCAATAAGTAATTTTTTTTTTAATTGTATGGCCTTAGGGACACCGGTCCCTCTCCTACATGCCCTTTTTTATTATTATTTAACTAAGGGTATCTCTAAATCACTCTGGGTTTGAGACTATTCTTTTTTAAAGTTGAGAGTATAAAGGGTTTTTCTCTCCTAATAAGTGTGTTTCCTAAAATTTAAACTTTTATTCTCTTTTTTAGAGAGTAAGACCGCTTTATATCTCAAATAATAAATTATTAATTATCTTACATGCTTTTCTACTTTCATATGATGAGTATAATTTTCAATTTAGCCTGTTTGGTAACCATCAAACTATGATTTTAGAAACACTTTTACACCAAACTCCTCTCATGTACTTATTTAAAATCAGTTTCAAAAAAGTTAATCTAAGCACACTCATGGATGGTCAAGTTTTTATCCATTTAAATAGGTTATGGATATGAAGTTGGAGTGGTTTGAGAAGCCTCTCATTAAATGACTTTGAAATACTTCCTCATCCAGTCTTAAATATAGTACTTAGATAGACTATTATTTAAGATCATTTCATATCAACGAGTAGTCTCCAAAATAATCATATTTTCTCCAACAAGTTGATCATTCAACTTGATGCACATATTTTGTTGCCATGCTTGCACAAGAGTTGCTTTGGCTGCATCATTTTGTCTCTTACAGTATGAACCCCACTACCACGTTGATTCTTCAAAAGTGCCACCCCACATAACATAATGCGTAACATCGATTCCTAATAATTAAACAACTAGTAGAAAATATTGTTCGTTTGGCAACAACCTCAAGAAAAGTATCCCCGAAAGATCCCTTAAAATGCACCCATCAATATGGCAAATTTTGCATATAATAATATATCATATTTTTAATATAAAAACTAGTTAATTTTTATAGATAAATTTAAAATATTAAATAAATTAATTAATTATAATTAATATAAAAATGAATTAACTAATTTAAATAAATTAAAAAATATATAAATTAACTATACACAATTGCAAGTGAATGTTAGGTCGACTAAGGAAAAAAGAAAAGGAAATCAAAAGTAAAATATATTGACTGTAACATATCTGAAGGATCACTTGGGTGGCGAAATGAAAGAATTCATGGAAGTGGAGGCCAAAAATTAGGTTTATCAAATTTTTTTTCAAAGTAAATATGAGCAAAATTTATAAATAAACTTATAACATGTGGTTTTTTTTTCTTTTATCAATTTTTTAAAATTTAACCATCAACAATCTAAATAATGAGTTTTTTATGTATATTTAACAAAAATTGATGAAATGATATTTGGACCACCACTTTCGAGACACATGCTAATCCTAGATGCTGACAAAAGAAAAGGACAAATGAAGAAACGACTATTCACTACAAAGAAAAAGACTATTCACTTTTGTAACATCCTAAACTTTGTTTTGTTTCTCCTTAAATTAAAATTTTAGAAAGATTTTTAGTCTAAACTTAAACAAATAAGTTTTAAAAGTCTATAAGAGTTTATAGTTCAAATTATGATTTCAAACTATAGTAATGAATAAATTTTTTAGAATAATTTTTTCCATATAAAAAGAATTTATAGACTGTCTAATAGTTATTTTATCTCTATTTTTTTACTCTCTCCATTAACGAAGTTCTCTCATTGTCCGACTTCCTTCGCTTTCACCACAGTCTCGTCCTTCACTACCACCACCTTCCATCGTCAGTTCCCTCCATTATTCCATCAGTTCGGCGAGCAGACGACAAAAACATAAGTAAACAACATCGATCAACAGACGACAAAAATATAAGCAAACGACATAAACACTATCTCTCTCATTGTCACCAGAAGAGGAAGAGGTGGTGGGTTCTCGCCATGTAGTCCTCATCATTGGAGGAGGAAGAGGCGGTGGTTTTGTCCAAATCTGGTCCTTATCATCTGGTCCTCTTCACCGGAAGAGGAAGTAGTCGATTTATCTTCTTCCAGATCTCGTTGTGATGACAAGGATCGCGACGATGGAGGAAGGTGGAGGGAACAGTGATACGGAATTGGGAAGAGGGAACAGGGATCTGGAATAGTAGTGTTCAAATTATTTTTCTCACCTCATACCCTTTATAGTAATTTACCAATCACAAAACTCATTCTGTTAATAACCATCCAAACACTCATTTTATTCAAAATCATTTTTTCATAAGTTCCTCTCCAGAAAAGCTTCTCCAAAACAGTTTTTAAATTACTTATTTTCTATAATAACTTCTCCAAAAGCCAAACTAAACGAGCCCTTAACTTATAGTAATTAGAGAATTAATTTGAGTTAGTTTTGAGGTAGAAGTTATAAAATGAGGTTTAGAGTGATAATTGAGTAAATTGAGGTTTACAAATCATAGTTTTAGGTGAAAAATTGATTGTGAAAAAAATTTAGTGTTTAGATAGTTTATTAGTTTTGGTAAAAAATTGATTGTAGGAAACAATTAGTGTTTGGATGGTTTATTGATTTTCTTGAAAAATTGATTATGGAAAAAATTAGTGTTTGAATAATTTATTGTTTTTTGTGAAAAATTAATTATAAGAAATGTGAGGTGTTTGGATTATTTTATCCAAAATCCTGCTTTGGATTAAAAAAATATCTTTTTCACAAAAATCTACTATACAAAAAAATATATTCTTATAAATTATATTTTACCTAGAATCGATTCTCCATAATCTATTTTTCATAATCTATTATACCCAAAATCTATTCTTTATATTTTGTTTACCCAAAATTTATTCTCTAAAATCTATTTTATCTAAAATCTATTTTTTTAAATCTAATCCAAATACACTCATAATAGATTATGGAGAATCGATTATGAGTATAATAGATTTTGAGTACAATATATTTTTGTAAAAAAATATTTTTTAATTCAAACTATAGTTTTGGATCAAATAATCTAAACACCCCACATTTTCTATAATTATTTTTTTTACAAAACCTAACAAACTATCCAAACACTAAATTGAATCTAGATTTCTACCCATCTCTCTCTTGAGATTAAGAGCAGTAAAGGAAGTAGTGAAAAAAGGAGAAATATCAGGTACTAACAATGCTCAACTAGAGTAGTACTCCTTACATACTTTATATATATATATATATATATATATATATTTATATTTATATGTGTGTGTAGTCAAGACAGTCCAAAATATTATTGCAAACAAAAATTACTCCTTACAAAAATCTTAAATTCCCAACAAACGATTTCATGAAACAATGGATGTGTTTGGTTTAATTTTTGAATAATAGATTCTGAAAAAAATTTAATTATAAAATAATTTTGGAGACAGATTTTATAAAATAAATTGTGTATTAAAAGTCATTTAAAAAAATAAGTGTTTATGGGTATATTTCAATTAGATTATAGAGAATAGATTTTGGGTAAAATAAATTTTGAAGAATAGATTTTGAGTATAATGAGTGTTTAGATATCCTCTAAAACCATATATTTTGATAAAATAATCTAAATACCTCATATTTTTCACGATCAATTTTTTACTAAAAGTAATAAACTATCTAAACACTAATTATTTTTACAATCAATTTTTTTTACCAAAACTAATGAACTATCCAAATACTAATTTTTATCCACAATCTAATTTTTTTACAAAAATTATGTTTTTTGTATGAGTTAAAGGGAATAACTTCTAACCATGTTTAAATTAACTTTTAGAGAATAGATTTTTTAAGTAAGAATAGATTTTACAAAAAAATATTTTTTATTGTTATGTTTGGATTAGCTTTTAGATAATAGATTTTGTAAAAAAAAATTGATTGTTAGAAATAGTTCCCCCCTAACTTTTCCAAAACCATGGATTTGGTAGAAAAATATATTGTGAGAAAAAAATTATTATTTAGATAGTTTATTAGTTTTCGTAAAAAAATGGTTACAAGAAAAAAACTAGTGTTAGGATAATTTATTAGTTTTCGTGAAAAATTGATTTTGGAAAAAAATTAGTGTTTAGATAGTTTATTGGGTTTCGTGAAAAATTAATTGTGAAAAATGTTTGGTGCTCGGATTATTTGATCCAAAACGACATATTGGATGAATTTTTTTTTCACAAAAATTTATTATACTTAAAATTTATATATCTAAAATCTATTTTCTATAATCCGTTTTACCTAGAATCTATTTTATAGAATCTAATCCAAACACACCATATGAGGTGAAAATTAGTTATAAAACAAGGTTTAGAGTGATCATTGAGTAAATTGAGGTTTACAAATCCTAGTTTTGGGTGAAAAATTGATCTAGTGAAAAAATTAGTATTTGAATAGTTTATTAATTTTAGTAAAAAATTGATTGTAAAAAAGAAATTAGTGTTTAGATAGTTTATTATTTTTCGTAAAAAAATTTATTATGACAAATGTGGGGTGTTTGAATTATTTTATCCAAAACCATGATTTAGATTCAAAAAATAATTTTTAATGGATAATTTTAGATTATTGAAAGTTAAATTTTCAAAATTTGAAATATTTTAAAATACTATATGAATACTTAAAATTTATATTTTCTCAAAATATAATTTATATTCTTAAAAGTTATAATTTCATTTTTTTTAATATTATATGTTTTCATGCAGGGTTCTCAATAAGTAATTTTTTTTAATTGTATGGCCTTAGGGACACCGGTCCCTCTCCTACATGCTTTTTTTTTATTTATTTATTTAACTAAGGGTATCTCTAAACAAGTTGATGTGATCAACTTGATGCACATATTTTGTTCCCATGCTTGCACAAGAGTTGCTTTGGCTGCATCCTTTTGTCTCTTACAGTATGAACCCACTACCACGTTGATTCTTCAAAAGTGCCACCCAGAATAACATAATGCGTAACATCAATTCCTAATAATTAAACAACTAGTAGAAAATATTGTTCATACATATACTATATAGACCCAAATTGCAAAACTGGGAAGACAGAGGAGAAAGCACGGGAAGTATTGGATGAAAAAAATGAATCTGAAAAATGAGTTAAATTCTATGCAATACAAAAACAAGTGCATGAAAATAAATATTTTTTAAAATTATTTATTCTTGTTAATTGTTGAAGTTCTAGTTAAGTAGTTATGATCCATTCAGGTGACATCAGATTTAGACTATTGTTTTTCGTTGAATTCAAAATAATTCTATTGAGGCTTTTTAGTTCTAGTTATATATTATCCATCCAACTCAGACTCAGTTTAGATTTGTCTATGATCTAATAATTTTTTAAAATCTTATAAAAATAAATTTTCTTTTATATGACTTTTATGAAATTTCCCCTTTTTTATATTTACTGAAGTTTTCAAATTAAGTTCTGGACTGCTGTATTCTTTTATGTACTCATAAGAGAATCTCTGGTCTCCGATAATGGCATCAATACAGCTGTAAATACTCTGACTCGATTCTGACTGTTGTTTTTATTTACTGAAGTTTTTAATCTAATGGGTGAATTAATTACTCTTCGAATTTTCAAATGCACGTTTTTCATCAATATAATGCACGTTCGTTTTCAATGAATGCTTCTTCTTATCTCTTGGGTGTGGTAATTATATCAAATTTTAGTATTATCTTGAAGCCTAACATAGGGTAATTTTTCTACATTTACACAAATTAATTTTTCTACTGGCTTTTATTATGGAAAAATAACATCTGGATCCCGTGGAAGTAATTAAATGTCAAAAAAGTCCCAATAAATGGCATAAGTAATTTAAGGCCCCATGGGACCTCAGATAATTTTTTTCTAATTATAAAAAGACATAACTGCCCCTGAGACTTAAATTTTTCCTTTCTTTTCCCGTAATCTCCTCTCATCAGCATCAAGAATTTACTCTCTCTCTCTCTTTGTTCCACTGCCTCAATCTCTTCTCCGTCTCTCCCTATCTCTATGCAATTCTTGCTCAGATTCTCTTACCGCCGAAGGCGTCCCTACCGTGGATCCCATGTGATCGTATCTCTTCCTTCCCCTCTCTTTACTCTCTAAGTAGCCATGGCTCTACAGTTATGAGAGATCGTTAAGGAACCCATCATTGCCTATATCAACCTGTCTCCATCCCAATGGAATTGTCTCCAAATTTAGACTCCAAATTGAAAATAATTGTTTTATCTATTTATTTATGGTTCCAATTCAATTCAAGTTTGTTGTACTAGTGCTAGTGGTTATGTGTCCGTTCTCTTTTTTTAGTTTTTTTTAGTCTATGACATTTTCCTGTCGTTAGATATTGCCACTATCTCGTTGAACTAAATAGAACTTATTGATTATGTAATTTGATGTATCATGGGGGTTTTAATTTGATGTAATTTGACCTATACTTGAGCCAAAAGATATCATTTTTTTCTTGGTTCTCCTAATGGCTATAAATCATTCAGAATATGATGTACAACTAATCTCTTATCATTCATTTTTTGTAACTTTATTCTGTATGAAAGCTACATGTTTCAATTATGACAAATGTCAGTCCCTTGTAATGTGATATAGAGATTGGCTATTCAACTTGCTAAATTGCTGCATCCATCTTCCTAATTAGTTTCTTTAATAACATATCAGTACTTTGAAACTTCTATGCTCTAGAAAATTGCCGCTGAGTAATGTTGCTAATGTATATGTTCCAACTTTCAACATGTGCTAATATGGTATTTGTTACAAATAATATTTTATAAATGCTTTCCAAGCCTCCTACTATGTTTGTTTGTGCTTTCAGCTCTGGTATACACTTTCCAAGACTTTGGCTAAAGATGGTACCAGGAAATTTGTGAAAGAAAACAACATTGACATGGTTGCTCTCCACCCATGTGAAAGAAAATAACTTTGGTTGAACATTGATATGGTTGAAAATAAATGGTAATTTTCATAGATTCATAAGGTTCATGCTATATATAGTACAAAATAAATTATGTCGCATTATTGTTATGCATCTTTATTGTCTGATCTTTCAACTAAAATGCTTATTCTGGCTATGGTTAGTAGAAAAAGGAATTGGTGTTGTCAACTATTTGATATACTAAGAGATTATAAGAGAGATGATTTTAATCAAATACTTTATGTTGACTTATTTGATATGTGTTTTTGAAATTACAATACATACCCTTATGCTAGATTAGAGACCCAACACAGTAATTCTCTTTGGTATCATCATTTTTCACTTGACATTAGTAAATTAAGATAGCGATAATCATGATTTCATTTTTTTATAAAGGAATAATTTTCTTATATAGATTTAAGTCCTAGGACTTTGTAGAGTCATGCTTACCTGATTTGAGTATGTAAAACAATTTCTTGTTTTTGCCCCCAGAGAAAAATGGTTCATACTACTGCTTGGATTGTTGTCAAGTTTGTTTGATGCAGGTGCCACATAGCCTTCAACAAGAAATATAGCAATGTGATAAGTAACTATCATATAATGTATTGCAAAAATTTTTAAAGAATAAATGGCAACGTGTATTATGCTATGTTATTAGTAATATGATATTTGCTTTTTTGATAGTTGTATTTCATGTTGCTTTTCTTCGATATTCTCAACAGTGGAAATATAGGGCAAGACGAGTTGTTATTATATTATGCAATAGTTGTTAATATAAGTACTTGAGTTGTTAATATTATATGTTTGGTGTAGGTTGTCATTACTTAAGTATGGGCTTTAAAAGGTGACATGTGTAAATATGAACATTGTATTCATAGCATGACTTTTTGATTATTTGAGTTGTGGTTTAAATGTGTTTATTTAGGGTTTTAAAAGCTATGTTTGGTTTGTAAGAATTTGTAGTATGTTTACTTGAGTGTAGTAAGAAAATATGAAGATTAGAAAGGTTTTTGTAAAGTGTGAATCACAGATCATGATCTGATATACAAGGGCAAGATGAGTTGTTGTTGTTATTATAGTACGCAATAATTATTAATATAAGTGCTTGAGTTATTAATATTATATGTCTAGTGCAAGTTGTCATCTTCTACAGGTTTGATGAATTGTTTGGAAGTGGGAATGTATGCTCCATATCTCTACATGCTTTGGGAAATGAGAATGAAGTGTTGTCATTAGTGTCTTGTGCTGACAAAATGATTCCAATAGCTACACCTGAAATGAATTATACGAAGTAGAAGAATTTGATTGTTGAAAAATGTCAACCATTTCCAAATGCGGGGGCTCTTCGAAAAATACTATAAAAGTACAGCATTGCGCACAAGTTTTTGTACAAATTTATCAAAAACAATGAACAAAAGATCATTGTGAAGTGCAAAATCAAGCTGAGGAATGGTGGTGGGTTTCTCTATTTTTCTGTATAAATACACAGCATATTGAATTTTGCTTTGTATATATTTGTACAAAGTGATAAAAGTATTTTTTTTATAACCTTGATCAATCTCCATCTTTTGTTAGGTAGGGTGGATTTTGATGAACGTCACTATATTTGATGTACTCTTTTTACATTTGCTGCCAAGAACTTATATAATTGTAAAGTGCATATATATGAATGAAGTTATACTCTGACTATAATGATTATGGTAAGAAACGTGCTAAAGTTGTTATTTTGTCAACATGAAGTTGTCATTTACTACTGGTGGTGTTGTTATGTTCAATCCCACGTTCTGTTTTTTTTGCTTTAATCAAGGTGTTATGCTGGTGAGGACACTGCACTTTCTGCCAGCAGAATTTCTAGGAAGATTTATGAAGTAGTTGTTATTCCTTTAGTATGGGGTTATTATTTTGTAGTGGTACACTTATTATTTTTCCAGTCAGGGGTAGTTATTTTTCATTGGAAGTTGTTAATCCTTCTGGACTTGTTATTTTCCAGTTATTTATTTTCACTTCTAGTCTTGTTACTTTTACAGTTATGGGATTATTATATTTTCATTGGTTAAGTTGTTTATTTTTCCTTCTGGTGTTGTTACTTTTGCAGTTGTAGGGTTATTTTGTTTTCATTGGTTAAGTTGTTATTTCTTCACTACGGGGTTATTATTTATAAGTGTTAGAATTGTTATTTTTGTTGTCGTGGATAAGTTATTTTTCAGCTGTCAATTTCTTATTCCTTTACTATGGGATTCTTATTTCCTACTGATAAAGTTGCTATTTTTGTTGTCATTGGGTAGTTGTTATTTATAAGTGGTTGTTGTGCCTTAACTATGGGGTTATTATTTTCTACAGCTAGAGTTGTTATTCCTTCAATATGGAGTTGTTATTTTTGCTGTCGTGGTTAAGTTGTCATGTCTTTGCCATGGGGTTGTTATTCCTTCAATATGTGATTGTTATTTTTAAGTGCTAGATTTGTTATTTTTGCTGTCATGGGTAAGTTATTTTGCAGTGGTTAAGTTGTTTTTTCTGTCATGATAAAATTCTTTCATTAACAATATAACAAGTTGACAGGTCTTGAACATGTTTTATTACATGCATTGTTTAATTAACAATATAACAATTGTCATCCACTTAGAATTACACTTAAATAGTCACTTAAAATTCCAAGATGGTGTAAAAGCCTTCTCTGATAGTCCAATCATTGGGGATGTACCTCTTGTTTACTAAGCAGATTGTGCTCTATACACAAATATAAAGAAAAAAATTTACTTAGTAAAAGTTCTTTAAGTTGGTGCTATTAATCAAATTATCATATTAAAAACATCATATGTAGTTGTTTTGGTTGTAAAAAACATGTAATGATTTTATTGAAAAACTTGATAGTAAACATTTGAAGCTCTATTTAAGTCTTGTCCCTATACAAAATACATGAGTGAGGTGTGAGAACAATTTATTTGGCTCTCTATATATTCGTGGAACTGGCTTGATCCTAGGGTCCGAGTTACCTAACAACAAGTCTCCCAATGACAACTTGAAAGTATAAACATGAGTCTTATCATATGCTTTCCAGATGATCATGCCATCAATAATAATAACTTGTACCAGATAGAAATTATTAACAACTCAACCACTTATATTAGCAATTATCGCATAACATAATGATAACTCAACTACTCATACTAACTTCTTATTTGAATTTGCCTACAAAACTCAGCAATATCAGAAAATAGAAGCAATAAAGCAATATAGCTATAACATAATCATGCTAATTTGGTGTAGAATATACTAAGGCAGAAATATTTTTTGGATATGCAATGAATATAACATCTAATATTCAACAAGTAAATATTTATTGTCTATATAGTTATTTATGATTTTGTAGTACCTTCATCTCAAAAACTAATTTCTCTTACTAAACTTTCTCAAGCTCGGTTGAAAGGGAATTTTGCACATTTTCAGCTGCAATTCTGGCTTCCTTTTCTTTTCTATGACATTTAATTGCTTCCTGATTATTAAACAAAGGGATTATCAGGAAATAAAAAATTTAAAAGATCATTCAATCATAGTGTTAGATAGCTAGCAATCTTATCTTCTTACATGACTCTTCCCTTGCAATTTTCTCTTCTAAAGAAGAAATTGTCTTTCTCAAATCTAATCTCCCATAGAATAGGGAAGTCATATTTAGCAAAACCAATAACTACAAAGGCATATTCACTAAGAGAGAATGAACGCAGAGCGATGAGAATGAATGACACTACTGGAGAGATGATAGCGACGATCAAATATGATGAAACAAGTGGTGACAATTAAAGAGTTAGGTGGCAACGACGATGACTGGAGGAGGAAAGACGACCAAGTAGAGATGAAGGAGCAGAGTGCAAGCATTGACAAAGGAGCATATTGCGATCTTAAAAGGGATATAGGACTTTGGTTTCACGTTTTCTCTTCTTTCCATAGCAGAGCGTCAAGTCCCTTATGCTATTTACTATATTTTTTGATTCACAAGGATAATTATATCTTTTTATAATTAAAAAAAATTATCTGAGATCCCACGAAATTTAACATTAGTTATACTGAGATATTTTTAGTATTTGATTTTTTCTACATGACTTAAATATTATTTTTCCTTTTATTATTAGTTTTTGTTCTCTGAATCATAATAAAAAAGGTTGTCAATCCAAATCCTGAGCCCTCCCACCTCTTGTCACCATCTTCTTTCTTTTCATTTTCTTTTTCCACTATTTTACTGTGCCGCGTCCCAAATAATGGCATCAATAGTACGTACAGCAATGAATTAACTTTTTGACTTTTATTCATGCACGTTTTCCATGAAACAATGGACACTATACGTTCATTCACCTTGTCAGTAATACGGGCCAGCCCGCGGGTTGCGGGCCAGCCCGCCGCAGCCCGCGGGCCAGGAGGGGGCGGGCCTTGCGGCCCGCATAAAAACGGGCTGGCATTTCGCCAGCCCGAGCCCGCCACCTAAAGGGGTGGGCTGGCCCGCCAGCCCGCCACCTTTTATCTAAAAAAAAATAAATAATAAATAGTACAAATCTACAATTACAATAATCCATAACAATATAAATTAATGTTGACAACATAATATTAATTCATCACAAAATCATGGAAGTATCAAGACAAATAGAACAATAACCGTAAACCGTCTTTGTTAGTCCGTAATATTTGGAGTAATATTTGAAGCAATATCTGAAACTGTAACAGTATCATCAGCACTACAATAAGTAGCTTCCTCTTCCTTTGTCTCATCTGCCACATAACACATGACACAATATTTTAAAAAAGAGTTAATATATAAATGAAAAATATAAAATGAGAAAAAAATATGTAATTAAATTATCACCCCATGAATAACCCAGCATCCAATTGCGAGCGCAAATAATAGCTTCAACATTCTCTGGAAGAAGACAACTCCGGTACTTTGTAAGAACTCGTGAACCAATACTAAAAGCGGATTCACTTGCAACGGTAGTGATTGGAATAGATAGTATGTCACATGCCATCTTTGAAAGATAAGGAAATCGAGCCGCATTAGTCATCCAGTAACTCAACAAATTAAATTTGACAGATATTCTAGGATCAAGTGTTGGTTCTTCCAAATAAAGGTCTAGTTCAGACTTTTCAAACACCTCAGTATCTTTATTCTTCGCTTCAAAAAAATCCTGCATCATATAAATTAAATGTTAACATCGATAACATGATAATTATATAAATTAAGAACCAAAATTAAATAAATATCTCAAACTTACTTCAAAAGCATCTAAATAGTTGTTTTCATCATATGTAGAGGACTCAACACCACTTTGTGGGAAATACATTGTTGGTGCCATATTGACATTAGAGCTTGATTCACCTCTAACAAAAGGAACTGAAGATGATGAAGATGATCCTACGCTTTTATATTCATTGAACACATAGTATAACTTTCTCCTAATGTGTTCAATCTTCTCTTCATAATTTATGGGATCAAGTTTTACGTAAGAGAACTTTACAACATCAAATTTCATCTGTGGGTCAAGAATATTTGCCAATGCAAGAATGACACTACAATCACCCCAGTATTTATCAAACTTGCGAAGCATCCTCTCAGCCATATCTTGAATCAAAAGATCATCACTTTCCACATGCTGTTTCAGTAGTGTCTCAATTTTGGAGATTTGCATGAAATACATGTTAGCAGTTGGATAAGATGACCCAGAAATTAGATTTGTAATCACTGCAAATGGCTTCAAGAATGCGCACATCACTTCTGCTCTAGTCCACTCTTCAGGTGATGGGCAATGTCTATAATTGCTGTCATGTAAAGATAAGTTTACAAAAGCACGACGATATTTGATTGCACTTTGGAGCATTGCATGTGTTGAATTCCATCTAGTAGGGACATCTAATCTCAACCCTATTGAACTATCAATGCCTCCAACTTGTTGAACACACTTCTTAAAGTTTGTCAACCTCGAATCAGAGTGTCTCACGTATGTAATACTGCTCCTAATCTTTTGCACAGCAGAACTCGCTACTGTCAACCCCTCCTGCACTATAAGATTTAAGATATGGGCACAACATCTCACATGGAAGAACTCTCCATTACATAGCAAACCATTACATAAATTCAATCTATCTCTCAGCAAAGTTTGCATATTGTCATTTGCTAAAGCATTATCCAATGTAATAGAAAATATTTTTCTTTCAATACCCCAGTCTGTAATGATATCATGTGCCTTATTTGACAATTCAATACCAGAGTGTGGAGGCTTCATCCTAGCAAATGCTAGTATCTTGCTATTGAGATTCCATTTGTCATCAATAAAGTGTGCAGTCAAACAAAGATATCCTTCAGTAGCCAAAGAAGTCCAACAATCTGCAGTTAAACGTACTCTACCAGGACTCCTCGCTAACTGACTTTTTAAATTTTCTTTTGCTTTAAGATAGAAATTCATAACATCAACCGTTACAGTTTTTCTAGTAATTGGCCTATAGTCAGGATTTAAATATGAACACAAATCTCTAACTGCCTCCCACTCAACAAAAGAATATGGAACATCATGTCTGATGATACAATAAGCTAGCAAATCCCGAACTTTGTTCTGATCAAGTTTTCTAACTCTAACATTTCCCGCATGGTCTAACATCATGGCACCCACTTCTTTATATTTAGGGATTGCTGCACAAATATTTATATGACGTCGAAGATGTGAAGTCCCATAATCCTTACCTCCAACACTATATGTTTTTTTACACCCTATACATTCAGCCTTTTCTTTTCCATCTACTTTACCGATTTTAGTAAAGTAGTTCCAAACATCAGAGGTGTTTTTCTTTACTTTTTTACTTACATTGCCTTCCATAGAAGCAGAGGGTTCAGCTTGTCCTGATTGATTGTCCACTTCCATACTAGTTGCATCATTATCACTCTTTCTTTTACGCTCCTCAATATTACCCGAATCCATCTTAAATTCAACCTGTAACATTAATTCACAAGAAGGATATCATATTTACAGAGACAGGGCGTTGATTCAATTGATTTCAAACCTTCACGGAAGGAAGTAGAGAAAAATCAAAAGCATACCATTATATTTATATCAGCAGGGGAATCTTAGACAACAAATTTTCAGCTAGCAGATGACATTTAGAGAGCAGATGACCAAGAGAAATGATAGAAATTTACAGAGACAGGGCGTCAATTCAATTAATTTCAAACCTTCGCGAGTAGGCGACACTGCGACAACGCACAGCAACTGGGATTAGGTGAGTAGGAGACAACGCACAGCAAGTCAGGGAGTCTGGGACTAGCGACGACACGGCGGCGACTGGTGACAGTAGAGTGTGAGGTAAGTTTATATGATGTTGAATTGACCAACAATAAAACAGAAATTTAAAGAGCAGATGACATTGAATCATTGATTTAAAACCTTCGCGGCGTCGATTCAGCAGATGAGGCGAGTAGGCGACAACGCTAAGCAACTGGCAGTGGCACCGCAGGCGAGTAGGCTAGTAGGCGAGTTGTGCGATGCCGTGAAGCTGTGAGCGGTTGAGCACCACTGCAGGGGTGACCGTAAACGACTGAGCGGTGAGCGACGGCTGTGACCTGCGATGCCGACGCTGCTACTGCACTGAATAAGCGAAAATGGAAGAAGAAGAGAAAACTGAAGCTGAAGAAGCGAGCGGCGAGCGGCGAGCTTTCTCTGGGTTCTGGTCTTCTGGTAGTGGCTAGGGCACACAAACACAATCACACGCACACGGTACACTCTGCACACAACTCTCGCGAGTCTCGTCTCTCACTCTCAGATCGCGGCGCGGCAGCTGGCTTTTACAATTTTAATTAAAAAAAAAAGTTAATAATTAAAAAAAAAAGGGCTAGCCCGTTTGTAAAAGTCGGGCTATGCGGGACGGGCCTTGCAGCCCGCAAATAAATTTATCAGCTCTACTTGTCACCATCTTCTTTCTTTTCATTTTCTTTTTCCACTATTTTACTGTGCCGCGTCCCCGATAATGGCATCAATAGAACGTACAGCAATGAATTAACTTTTTGACTTTTATTCGTGCACGTTTTCCATGGAACAATGGAAACTATACGTTCATACAATTTTAGGCTTTAATTTGTCTTCTTCCTGCAATTCATCATACGTAAACTGTAAAAGATATTTATACCAATTTAGATTAGTTGGTTATGACTCTTTTAGTTTAAGTGTAGGTCTCTTTTCTTTTAGTTTAAGTATTTAATATCTTAGAAATTAAGAGTGTCAACTTTAACAACTTTTATCGTATATCGAATCTGGATTAATATAGACATGTTGAATCTCGAATAATAAAGGGCTAACCTAAGATATTGGATGCATTATGAAAAGAAAAAATATTTATTCCAAGATTCAATAGATTCAAAGCTTCATAATATCAACATTCAACATATTCAGATCTTAGCAAATTATTAGTCCAAAAAGGCTTTTTATACGCACTGCTTAAAAATATTTTTTTTTTTAAACACCGATTGATCAACCAATATAGTTACAACCGCACCAATTACTGAACTAGTGTAGTGGGAGTGGTCTCCAGGAAAGTAAGAGAAGGAGACACGAAGAAGAAGAAAGATGTGGACAATGTGCAACACTTTCCTTTAAGTAATAAGTTAGACTGACAATAAGTTAGATTGACAGGCAAAATTTCTAACAGATATAATGAAAAACCTTGAGTATAAATTGTACTTTTAACAATCAAGATAAGACAACGATGTATTTTATAAGTAATGAAGTAATATCTTGAAATGGTGTCTCTTAGAAACGATAAACCCTATAACTTGTTCAAGAAGAAGCGTAACACCTTTATAGTATATAGGATTAAACAACTTAATTTTTTACCAAGTGCATATTTCATTATAACCCTTCATGAGTGCCTTTATATTATGAACTAAATTGACATAATTTTGGTTACTTTTAGTGTTATAACTCTCTATATAATCTTTTGTGTTAATTTCTTAATTTATAAGGGTATGACTGTTATGAATCATATATGAGGGAGCTTGACAAGTAGAGGGTGATTTATAAATTTATTTTACATCATGTAAAATATAATGTAATTTCAATTTGTTCAATTTACTTTAAGAAATTTGAATATACGATTGCCAATATCCCAAGTTATCCCGTCTCCTCTTCATCTTTAAGTCAATATTCCATATTCAATATATATATATATATAATTAATGAAAAATCGATATCTATATTATAGGTGTAAATACTCATCCTCGATTCAGACTGTTGTTTTTATTTACTGAAGTTTCTAATCTAATGGGTGAATTAATTTTTCATCAATGTAATGCACGTTTGTCTTCAATGAATCCCTCAATTTAATTTGTCTTTTGTCTCTTGTTCAACGAATATTACTTCTAATAGCGACATCACTTGACACGTATCTATCTGTGTATCAGATATTTCTATTATTGAGGCCAACTGAGGATAGCTCTTATATTTGAATTTGAGACATGATGTTTAAGTGACTAAAAGTCATTTCATTAGAACCAACCCTATTGATATCACTTGACATGCTTTCATTAGATTTTGTTCTCTGAATAAAAAAATCGTACCAACCAAAGCATGCAAATGGAAAAACCAAACTTTACTTAGAGCTAATAAGAGGCTAATCTCTTCTAATCTAATGAATCAAAATTTAAATCTCATTTAAATAAAATACTAATATTTATAAGATTGCCCCACAACTCTACCCCCACCATTTCATATTCTTTTTTACACTCTTTTAACTGTGCTGCGCGTCCCCCAATAATGGCATCACAGCAGTGAATTAACTTGCTTTTTTAACTTTTATTGATGCACGTTTTTCATGAATCAATGGAAACTCTGCATACAATAATAATTCGGCCTTCATCTTTCATCTTCCTCCTGCAATTCATCTTTCGTAATCTACCTATATATAGACAATTAACAACACAGATTCATCACTAGATTCATAGCTGCATAATATCATCATCAACATTCACAATTCATCGAAGCAAATGGTACGTACTATGTAACACCACTTTCTCAAAGGTTAATTAGTTGTGTTTCATTAATTAACGACATGTTCTCATGTATTCATTCGATCATATATTGGTTTTGTGGTCATAGGGATCCTTGAACGGAGTGATTTCCTTAGGACCGTGGGGAGGTCCAGGTGGTGACCAATGAAGTTTCAAGGCAAGGAATGGGATAACTGAGATAGTCATTCATGAGAAAGTCAATATAAAGTCCATTTCTTTCAAAGATGCCGGTGGTAATATTTCTGGCACATTTGGAGGCAGAAACCCCGATGTTAATGCAAGGGGTGAAGAGAAAAAGGTGATCGACTTAACTGGTTAATTAATTAAGAATATATTATTATTTTCACGCTTAATCAGTGTCGCATATACATTAATTACTTATAGCTTGTATGTATTCTATTTTATCTTTGGTAGATTCCAATTCGTTGGCCTTCAGAGTATTTGAAATCCATAAGTGGGACTTACGGAAATTACAATGGACTATTAGTAATCAGGTCCCTGTCGTTTGTTACAAATCTTACCACTTATGGACCTTTTGGAACAACTTCTGGTGGCGAACCTTTCTCTATCCCAATATCAGATAGTGTCGTTGTTGGATTCCATGGGAGAGCCGGTTATTACCTTGATGCACTCGGCATTTTTGTGGAACCAGTAAGTAACTCGTTATTCAAATATAACATATATAATAATACTCCATGTAGTATTATATAGGGTTAAGTTATATCTAATATCCTAAACTATTTTTTAAAATACATTTTATTTAGCATTCTAAAATATTTTTTTAAGTATATTCAACACCTAGTATTCAATAGTGCAAATTTACCCCTAATAATTTAAGGCGTTGATGAGTGCACTTGAAGGTACTTGATTGCACTTTAAAAAATATTTTAAGATATATATCATTAAATACTTTAATATGCTGAATGTACCTCATAAAATAGTTCAAAATGCTAAGTATACAGTAACCTATGTTGGTAAATAATGTAATATTACCAACATTTGATTCTTCTAATTATTACTATCATATATATATATATATATGACTTGCTGGTTTTGATGCAGGCACAGCCACATGGAACCATTTCATTTGGGCCATGGGGGGGTCCAGCTGGAGATGATGCTTTTAGTTTTAGGGTGCAGGGAAGTTGGATAAAAGAGATAATTGTTCATTCAAATGCTGCTATCAACGCAATTGCTTTTAAAGACGCAAATGGGCACTATTATGGAAAATTTGGTGACAAGGATCCAAATGACATCGGCGTAGAAAAAACAGTAAGTTTGTCATTTAATTTATGGTTTTTATGTTTGAGATATATAATAAAACAAATTAATTAATCATTTCTCTTTTATAGATCCTCCTTATTTAGCCAAACCTAATTTCTCATGTGTGAGATTACATATTTGATTTCATGATGTGCAATGTGCACGTAGGTGGAGATTGATGGGAATTTAGAGCATCTCACATCCATAAGTGGGACATATGGAAATTATAAAGGATTCCAAGTGATCACGTCACTCTCATTCATAACCAATCTTACCACGAAAGGACCTTTTGGAACTGCTTCAGGCACTTCTTTCTCCATACCGATCCACGGTTCTCTTGTGACTGGATTCCATGGAAGGGGTGGCTACTACCTTGACGCAATTGGCATTCACGTGAAATCGGTAAATTTCTTTTTAAGAAAATGACTATAATACTTCTGACTCTATTTAGAGACTTCTTACTGTTGAATATAGTGTGAGTTTTGTGCTTTGCACCAAGTTTGCAATAAATTATACTATTCATGACTTATGAATCATGTGACTATGAATATGTCTTGCACTATATTTAAATTTCAGTATATGATATCATTTCAACAGCAAGTTAGAAATTATGATGCAGAGAGACATTGAAAGAAGTATTTCAATAGGTCCATGGGGAGGCCCAGGTGGGAATCCATGGAGTTACACTGCTGATCGAGGTATAGACCAGATAATCATGAATGTAGGGTTAAACATCAAATCCATATCTTTTCGGGACATAAGCGGCCTTGCTTCAGCAACATATGGTGGCAACAACCCCAACGACACTGGGGAAAGGAAAATTGTACGCACTCCTTATATACATTAATATTAATATAACTTGTCACTTGTTACTACCTTAGTTCGTTAATATAAAAGATGATTGTTTTTTTTATATATTAAAAAAATTAAATAAAGTAACTAAATATAACTAAATATAATTTATCAAAATGAATTTATATTATATACTAGTTAATCTATAAATAACTAGTTCTTATATTAATTATAATTAATTGATTTATTTAACTTATTTAAACTATATAAGAAAATCAACTAGACCGATAAAATCAGTTCAGTTGGTAAGGCATTAACTCATAATCTATAAGGTTATGAGTTTAAATTATACCGCTGATGTAAATACCTTATCAGTGAACGATTTGTAATTAACCACCTCTGTAAATACTCTTTAATTAAGTTTATAGGCTTGTTTTGGTGTTATTAAGCCTCTGGAACCTAACTGATCAGCTAAATTTTTTTTATCAAAAAGAATTAACTAACTGTCATAGGAGGAGGAGAAGTATTGACTAAATAAAACAAAATTAAGAGCTTATGGTTGATGTATAAACACTTAAATATATTTTGGGTTTGTTATACGCGTTTATATGATTTGCAGGTTCATGTTAACTGGCCCTCTGAGCACCTAATATCCATAAGTGGGACGTACGGAGATTTTGCGGGTTTATCAACGATCACATCGCTGTCTTTTATTACAAATTTGGCTACATATGGACCATTTGGAACCACTTCTGGCACTTCCTTCTCCATCCCTATAAACAATAATACAGTGATTGGATTTCATGGAAGGGCTGGCCACTACCTTGATGCCATTGGCATCCACGTGAAACATGAAACCACAATTTAATGTGAATCTGGTGGCAAGGCACGTGATGGATTTGTTGTGCTTAAATGCTGTTTTGGGGGGTTTCCATAGCTCTTGTTTTATTTAATTTCTTTCATGTATGTTTGTATTCCATATGTCCATAGGGGGCCACTTAGTTTCCCCACCCTTCAAAAGAAAACATTACCACTTAGTTGAATAAATGGACGTACTACTATTTTATATTTTTTTCTATTTATAAATTATTTTTAGCATATTTTATATAAATTAAGAAAAATTTTAAATATCATTAACTATAATGTAGGCTTCAACACATTTTTAACTTTACTCCTACTTAATATACATTATATCTTGTAGAAACAAAACCAACATAATGATAAATGAAGGGTAAAAATATATATTTATATGAATAATTTATCTCTTTATTCTATAAATATAACTAAAATAAATATTTTTCTACCCTATAAATAGAACTAGAGGACTATCTCTTATGTTACTTTTTTCTCTCAGTTTAGTCTCTTATATTTATAAAATACATTTTAATCTTTTCATCTTAACATTGTTAATCTCAATTAACAAAAAATGCTGACAAGTGATGATGTACAATTAAATGCTGTCATAGTAAGCTTATATATTAATTTTTTAATATCATATTTTTTTTATTTTAAATCATGTAAATTAAAGCATTTGATTGAATGATTATTATTTAAATTTATTGTGTTAGTATTTTTAGTTAACTAAGATTAATAATATTAAAATTAAGTGACTAAAAATACACACTATAAATTTTAAAAAAATCCTTTTTAAGGAAAAACGACTATAATAAGAGTGCCGGCATACTCCACCCAATAGAATAATACCTACTATTATTGTTGGCTATGTATAATGTGAGTCATAATCTGCAATAAGTCATATGATGGCTAGCTATGTCTATATCTTGTACTAAATTTCAGTACGATATAATTTTAATAGTAGTTAGAAATTAGGATGCAGAGGGACATAGAAAGAAGTATTTCCAGGTGGAAATCCATGGAGTTATACAACAAATCGAGGTATAAACCAGATAATCATTACGGGTGGATCGAATGTCATCAGATTCATATCTTTTGTAGACGCAAGTGCCATTGCTTCAGAAACATTTGGTGGCGGCAATCCGAATAACATAATTACCATGAGACAAACTGTACGCATTCCCCTCAATTAATGTGACTTATTATTTATTAATATATTTAATATATTTAATTAATTTAATTATATTAATAAAATTAGTTAATATGATATATTTTTATTAAAATATTTTAATAATTTTTTTAATTCTTTGTATCTCTTACTTAATTATTGTTAAAAGAATATTAATATAAGGATAATTTAAAAATATATATAAATATATAGATTAGGTTTTATATTTAAAATTAAAATCAACTATTTAAGTTTTATATTAAGGATGGGATGAGTATAAAAATAAAGCAAACTAATTATGTGTTTATGATAAATATAGAAAAACCTAACTTGGTTTGTATACTTGTATATGTGATTTGCAGATTCAAAGGAACTCGCCTTCTGAGTACCTAAAATCTATCAGTGGGACGTATGGAAATTATGCCAATATGTTAGTGATCCCATCGCTGTCTTTTACTACAAATCGGGTACATTTGGACCATTTGGAACAACTTCTGGCACTGCTTTCTCGATCCCTATAAACAAAAATACAGTAGTTGGATTCCATGGAAGGGCACGTCACTACCTTGATGCCATTGGCTTCTTCGTTAAGCTTGAAAATGCCACCATCTCTGACATTTAACGTGAATCCGGCAAGCTAGCTAGCTAGCTAGGCTCGTGATATATTTCTTGTGCTTAAATTGATTAATGCTCCATTATATGTGGATGTATTACAAGTATTGATTACTTGTCCTTAATTCAGTGTTTCATGTTGGCACGATTTAATTTGTATGTCTCTCTCTATCTATATATATATAAAGGAAATATTATTATTAATAGAGGAAACGTACTAAGTCTATCCATGTCTGGATCTAAATAGTCTAAACTAAAGTGGCATAACAGAACATCTCATAAGAGAAAAAAATATCGATAGAAAACTCATTGGTTGAGGTAAACAATAACTGAGAGACACCTATATTTATATAGCGTCATGGTAACCACTATTTAGAGTTATAATTGCAACAAGGATGAATTATAATTTGCAATTTACTCATATATCAGGCGATCATGAATGTAATTGTTGTTGTTAGATAGTGGCGTTATTATAGGATTTGTACTCCAACAGCATTCTGCTTGAGATCCATATTTTTAACTGTTAAAATTACACTAAACTTGATAATTGTG